>OZ023262.1:152284602-152364602 GCA_964006375.1 Tillus elongatus
TGCAAAAAAATCTTTTCGGATTTTCATGAAAAAATTGTTTGCAATTTTTCATGAAAACCCATTTTTCTGGAAGTTTCGTCGAAAACCTTTTTGTGAATAATTAAAGCTTAGCAAGTGGGATATAGCTTGAACAGGTTCGTTGGCAATGAAAATCGGACCAGCTTTTCGAGAATATTTTAAGTTAATTTTCGGAAAATTTTTGTACTTTTTCAAACAATAAAGTTAATGAAATATGGTGCCTATATTGTTTTTACAATATAGGTTATACTAGCAACTAAATTTAATGCCTGCTTTCATTAAAAAGCCGTATTTGCTATTAAAAACAGTTTTATGAAAATTCACTACCGTAACCCACATGCTGCGTCCAGAATTTTAACAGTTTGAATAGTTTAACAAATGTTTTAAAAAATCAACCTAAGTTCAAGTGTTGTTAATTCGCGATGTAATTTTCTGTTGTATTTTCGATCGTAAAAATCTGTACCGTGCACGTAAATCTCTCCTTAGATTGTGACTTTTTTCCAAACGTTAAAATATTTAGGATTTTTCCCATATTTTTGCTAGTATTATGCTGAAATATACTTAATGCCTAAATGTAATACTGCTAATTAAAACAACATTTTATTATTAACATTAACCGATGTTGTGACCTTGTATTTGAGCAAGTTGAATGTCTGCACATTTCGCGCTCCGTTAAATATCACTACCCTCCTTACACAAAGACGGGGTTCGGCAAAATTTCCAGGTGAATCTGCTCCCTGGCGTCGGTCATTGGCCATAGTCGCGGAAATAGGCCGACATTAAAGTACAAAAAAACTATATCGCCGGTTTAAACATTCAAAACCAATTTATTTTACATATTTTTTTCAATGTGCATCATACTTTAAAGCATCTGACAGTTCGGCTTCCTAATTTAATCTAAAATACATTTTATAAACCTAATACAGAATGAACTGAAATTGATGCTAGTTGACTTTCTTTAATTACGGCTTGAGGTTTTACATTTAATATTTCTTTAACAGGCTTTATATTTACGGCTAGATGTATTCTCACCATAATTAGAACCGCAGACCGGTTTCGCTCTAATTAGAGCTCGTCAGTACGGTATACTAATTACAGCGAGAGCACACCTATAAAGTAATACGACTATGGTAACCAGCCTCCTAGAACATTGTGAGATGTACGACACGCTCGCCATCTCGGTGCGGAACCAGGTAGTATGTTGTCACGACAGGTCCAAATAACAAAAAAAATGTTAGAAAATAAAGACTGTTTACAATCAGCTAACAATTTTGTAAATTGTCAGGCCTGGACCATTTCAGCCGCAGACCGGTTTCGCGGTTCTAATTATGGTGACAATACATCTAGCCTTACATACATTGTCCCTATACTTGTGAAGAAACGGGCCAGTGCTCACAATTTACAAAATTGTTAGTTACTTGTACATAGTCTCTATTTTATAATATTTTTTTGTTATTTGGAGGTGTTGTGACAACATACTACCTGGTTCCGCACCGGGATGGCGACCCTGGCGTACATCTCACAATGTTCTAGGAGGCTGGCTACCATAGCTTTAGGAAGCATTCGGCACTAAATTTAAATATAGCAAGCAAAATAATAATGTTGGAAATCGTCCTCACTTGTTACTGCTCGTATGTAATCGTTATATACGGATACCGTATTCACTAATAATTTGCGACAGGTAGGTTCTGTAAACTCGAGTACTTAACAGGGTATCAAATATCAAGTATCTACGCACTATTCAATCCCAACCGATATCGCTCTTTCCGCAACCATTGACTAATTAGCCTGGCCACTGATGTTCAATTTTTGTATCTACGATAACTCAACCATAATATACTTAAGACGCAGTAATCCTAATGATTAGTCAATTATAAAATACTATATCTTAACATATTATATTCATTTTTCCCAAGTTCAAAGAAGGAAATGGCTTATTCATAGTAACATAGTGTTATGCGCTAGATACGTATTTCGACAACACAGTTGCTTTTATCAGTTTATATAACTAACTGTATTAGCAAAATTAATCAATTTATATTACTAAACTACCTACCCTAGGAATGATCTAATACCGGTGATGAAATACCGGGTGATGCAATACCGGACGATGCAATACCGGACGATGCAACACCGTATGATGCAATACCAGACAATGAAACACAAGATGATGCATCACCGGGTGATGCACCAGCGAATGGTACATTACGGGATGATGCAAAAGCGGATGGGTCAACACCGGATGATTCAGGACCGGATGACGCAATACCGGATGATTCAGTTTCGGTGGATTCATGACTGGATAATACAATACCGTATGATGTAATACCAGGTGACGCAATCCAAGGCCTATTGTTGAGTCAGTGGACACGCCTAACAGGCTGTTGTCTCGACGTTGAAAGCAACCATGGATTACTTCGCGTTATATCAAAAAGTGCTGAATTAGCTGGACCGTATCTGAATTCATTAAATTTTGTGGCTCCACTTTGCGAATTTCTAAGCTTTCCAAAGCATCCAACATGCGATAGTTCGTGGCTACTCTTAACAAATTAAGACTACTATTGCCTATCTCCTATATCATGTCCCGAGTCAACCATACGTTGGGAAACGCTAGATTTTCTGTTCCACTGAATCTAAACTGAGCTATGTGCTCTTTGAATCTCATTGTTCTTAATCTCCACGTTTGCCCAATAGATAGTAATTATTACCAGATATTTGAGAAATGCCAGATTTTTGTCGGAAATCAATAGTATCGTTTGGTCCACCCAAGAGGTTTGTCAAATTGTCAAACTTAGAGACGCCTCTGGAGTCAATATATTTAAATTGTATCTCTAAACCTTTCGTTAGAAAAGGGGAGAAAAGGAGTACTGCGAACATTTTAGATAACTCATCGGATTCAGGCTTTAATGCCGCAATGATATTTGTCAATATTTTTCACCTATATTTAGCAACTAATTTATACACAATATCTAGAGAGAAACCATTACAAATCTAAATATATATAATTTTGTTCATCTGTGAATTGTATCACTTACTGCCCAAAGAAAAACTGAGGGAGCTCTGAACAAGAGAGCTCAAACTAGAGATTTTGTGACCAAAAGGATGATTTTACTCTGCTGCTCTATCTAAAATGTAGATAATTTTAATAACAAAAATGTCAATATTCAAAGATAATTAGTCGTCTATAAGGTTGATAATTTGACGAGCCTGTCGGATGGACCAAAGATACTATTCACTTTCGACAAAAATCGTGCATTTATCAAGGATTTTGTGACAATTACAAGAAGATCTATACTGTACAAACGTGGAGATCAATAACAACAAGAGCTGATTATATTAACTGGGTTATCAGTTCAAAGCCAACAATAATAAATTTAGAAAATTCGGGACGCAGCAAGTGCGTTATAGTAGTGAATTTTCATAAGAATTGTACACTATTAGTAAGATATATTATTAAAACTAATTATTTAAATTTAAATGGACTTTGGAAATTGGTTTTAGAGTGCCAGTTAGCGATCATTTAAAAAACTGTATATTTTATATGGATTTAAAAAAGTAAAATTTGGTCTTAGATATATGTAAGAACTGAAAGTGTCTTAAAAAAAATGTGTTCCAAATATCATTAAAGTTGCAAAAGTTTTACAGAAAAAAAATATTTGCAAAGGGAATGTACCTGTCAAATTATAAATGTGGCAGGTATTTTTCCTTATTAATTGCTTGGATGGTTTTGTTTTAGTCAACCCATCCAGTTTTTGTAAACAATAAACAACAAAAAAGGTTTTTTGAAACTAATTTGTAGTTATCCACAAAGCTTATTATGTTATTTTTATTTAATTTAGTACCCACGGTACGTTTACATAGGTGTTACTATGGTTCAAGATAGGAGATTCTAGCTTAAAGGGAAATTCATTAGGCTATCGGATTTGAAATATTTTTACCAAATTTTTTTACCATAACATACTTGCTGCACCCAGACCCTTTCCAACACTTATTTACGGTTGCTGTATCCATACTTTTTAAAAATGATAAAATATTACACCTTACTATGCAAGACTGATAAACAAGGTAACTACAAATTAATTTTTGGAAAAATATTTAGAAAAATGTTATGAGATAACAATTTAAACAAATTGAAAATCTTTGTTCGCTGCTTCGTCGCGGGGGTTCTTCTTCAACTCAATCAAACCAGTTTCTGCAAACAAAATAACAAAAAAGGTTTTTTAAAACAAATTTGTAATTATCTGTGACGCTCATTATGTTATTTTTAAAAATTTAGTATCCACGTTGCTTTTATATAGGTTTTGCTATGTATCAAAACTGAAGATATAGTTTAATGGAAAATTGGGTTATCACCATTCGAAGTATTTTAATGAAAATTCGCTACCATAGCGCACTGGGCCTCTTTTCAACACTTATTTACTATTTCTGTGTCCATATTTTTTAAAATGAAATAAATGGTATAAACAATACAAAATTTTCATATTTAAATTTTAATAATTTACTCTAAATATCTGTTTGTATAATTTTAACTAGGGATGTATGTACTTTGTAGTACCTACCTAGATATTATAAGTACTTACTGTATTAGTTTAAAGTAGGTATATTTCTTCTAAAAATAATTTTGTTTCACTTTGGTGTACCTGCCGGTGAATTCTGTATAGAGTTCACTAGGGAATACATACAATATCTATCATCTACATGCAGTTTACCTACCACTTTCATATTTGTTTCATTGGATGTTACAATCATAATATACAACTACAGTAATTTTGTTAATGTTAAGTTTAAATTAAAAGTTGGGTTATTGTTTACCTACTATCTGTATTAACCCTAGAATATAGGTACCTAGTTGTTTATGTTATAAGATTCTAATAAGGTATCAGCAATTAGCATTAGCGGAGTCGATTTCGAGGTTATGCGATGAGCAAAGCGTACACGCTTCTCTGTGACAAATAGCTACGTGTGGTCAGATTAAACTGGGAGAGAGAGAGAGAGAGAGAGAGAGAGAGAGAGAGAGAGAGAGAGAGAGAGAGAGGAGAGAGAGAGAGGTGGCTTTTAATTTTAAATACCGTGATCGGGAAGAATGGGAAGCTTAATATTTATACATAATGAAACGTCGTTCTAGATTGCTTTTAAACAAATTGAACCACTGTCATTAATTTACTTATTTATTAGTATACATTCGCATGCTAAAATTTAACGCTTTTGGACCCAAACTTTGTATCGGTATTAGGAAAGAAATGGTCCAAGGCTGACAATTTACAAAATTGTTAGTTGGTTGTACATTGTACACTCTATCTCTATGTTGCTATATCTATAAAATTTTGTGTAAACTAGAGCTGTCATGACAACATACTACCGGATCCTGCACCGAGATGGCGTCCCTGTTGTATTATATAAGTATTTTTTGAGTTATCGGTTGGATACATGGATACATACATACATATATATATATATATATATATATATATATATATATATATATATATATATATATATATATATATATATATATATATATATATATATATATATATATAAACATTTTAACTGACCATGGAAATGGGTTCCAGAGGCCCTAATTTGCACTCATTTGGAGAAATTTTCCGAAAGTCTCACCATTGATACCTCTCTAAAAATAACAAGATTGAAAGAGCACATACCACATTTCAAATTCAATAGACCAGAAAAGTATAGCGCTGTCTTGCGTTGGATAGAGAGAGAAAAGAAGTCTGACCTGAGATAACATAACCCAAGATGGCGGCCACGGTGGCCAACCTGAAGTGAAAAATGTGGTGAGTTTGTAGTGAAAGTGATAAAACAAAGATGGTGGATGCATAGAGTGTCACAAGAGATTTAGAATGAAATGACGTAATCCAAGATGACGACCAAGGGGGCCGACCGGAAGTGAAAAATCTGGAAAATTTGAATTTTTCAGACATTTAGACTAACCTGTCAAAATAAGAAAACCCACTATTTTGATTTATATGAAAGTGAAAAATAAAAAAATATGGTTGGCAGTGCAGGCGCAAACCAACTGTTTTATTTGCATAGTTAGGTACCCATGTGGGGGTATCACCCTACTCGCCTCGATGGGCGGAATCATAAACTATGACATTTGCGCGTGCCCAAACCCAAGATTTTGAGTTTTCAAGTAAGAGGGTATGTGTGGGGTATCATTGTACTCGTCTCGCTGAGAGAAGATAAAATGTTTATTTATTTATTTATTTATTTATTTATTTATTTATTTATTTATTTATTTATTTATTTATTTATTTATTTATTTATTTATTTATTTATTTATTTATTTATTTATTTATTTATTTATTTATTTATTTGTTTATTTATTTATTTATTTATTTATTTATTTATTTATTTATTTATTTATTTATTTATTTATTTATTTATTTATTTTTATGTACTTATTTATTTATTTATTTAAATATATATATGGGGGAACTCGGAAGCTCGTCAAGCAAGATAATGGCAACAAGATGATCGCAGCAGGGGGCTGGCTGCACGCAGCAGCAGCAACATCTGAATTCCTGTCGAGACTCGCATGTCACCTCGCTAGACTGGCCCTATCAATTATCATTCCCTGCCAGTGCTAACGTTGACCTCGTTTTCACTTTTATTTCCTGTCAGAACTTACAGCAGACTCATTATCGATTTTTATTTCCGCCTAGTGCTCACACTGACCTAGTTTCTAATCTCATTTCCTGTCAGAACTCGCACATAAATATGTTTTAGTAACTCACAGAAGTCTGTAATAGTATGCAGTATAACAGTGAGTTGTGGTATAGAAGAAAAAATAGAACATATCATGAAGAGAATGTCGCAACACTAAGAAAGTTAGTGCTGAACATACAAGAATAAGCTTATATGAATGAACGCGAGTCTGAAGGTGAATATTATGAAAGTGGACATATAATTGAATTGTGTGACGTATATTTAGCTGGTTAGTGCTCCACACAGTTCTTACATTATCACTCGTTCGATACCAACCAGTAGCTGATTTACGTAAGCCTTCAGGTATTTACCAGAAGAAGCAAAAAAAAAAACAATACAAATATTTTAACGATAGAGACGATGACAACAACAGAGAAAGTTGCTGAAGCGGAGAAGGCTAGAGAAGCGGAGGTTGCAGCAACAGTGAAAATTGAAGCTGTGAACATGATGAGACAAGGGTTTAATAACAATTTTGCGTTCTCAAGCGGTCATGACATCCACAAATTTGGAAGTAATCTAAATGGTATACTGCTATACGATTACAAGTCTCACGGTGAACGTAGTAGATCCATTAATTTTCTTACACGAAAACTTCACCGTACAGATGTTACTGAAATGTTATATATAATTTGCAGCGCATATTCACACTAGAAGTGCTGTAGTGATTGATGTACTATCTTATTAAGACATTAAATTTGAAGTTGTAAAACTCCTTACCAACATCAGACTGGATGTTGGTAGGATATGTACTATTAGCTAAAATATCAGCCATATCTTTAGTCACCTCTTCATTATTTTAGATTTAAGTGGGCGTACTTTGAAAAACAATTGAGAACCACTAAAATGTACTTGTAACCAGAGTTCTCGCTACGATAGTCTGTAAACTCAGCCACAAAACATCCAAACCTTTGATTATTGTACGCCTGCGTTTAAAATTAATTCCTGCTGGTGTGTACAACTCATTTATTACTTGTTTTTTAGCAACAGATGGTTCAACTGTTTTGCGTTTCATGGTAAGATTACGAAGTATCCACTTGTCGTGCAAATCTTTTAGTTTGTTGTCTATTTCACCCATCTTCTTCTTCAACTTGTATTTTATGAGAGGTCAATATCTTTTAAAACTTCAGCAATTATGTTTTTGGTTAAATTTTTCAACTTATTTTCAACATCGTTTTTTAAATCTTCCAGCTTGGGTTTGTTTACAGCTTCAAGTAGTATGGCAATTATTATTTGTTCTATCATCTTTGTCCTTTTGATAGTCGTCTATCCATGTATCAACAACTTTTTTATTTACATCGTCTGCCGAATCGACTGGATTAGCGACGTTGCATAATCTGTGGTTATGCAAATCAAAATCACCACTTGTAGTTCTTGGGAAAATCTATCTTTCAATAATTTTAAACTTAAAACCTTAATTGGACTGGAAACGTCCGAATTTATCGATAGACATTTTTAGGAATAGGAAGGTATATATATATATATATATATATATATATATATATATATATATATATATATATATATATATACATCTATATCTATATATATATATATATATATATATATATATATATATATATATATATATATATATATATATATATATATATATATATATATATATATATATATATATATATATATAGGTTTACTAGGCGATAACATAAGCTTCCTTCAGTTCTGCAATGATTGACGAAATTTCGTTGTTATTAGCATTATTACCAGCAACTTGAGAAACCACTAATGGTCTAAGTCTATCAACCAACTCATTTATGTCATTTCATTACACATATTCTATTTGTTTGTTATTTTGCATCATATAGTTGTTAGTGCTGCTTTTTTTATCAATTAAATTCTGGACTCTAGGATCAGTCTTTTGTTTAACGTTAAGATGTGTGTCGTAACCAAAACCGTGAGTTGAGGATGTTCGCCCTCGTGGATTTATCATTGGCTTTATTATAGTCAGACACTTTTCCGAGGAACAACCTTTAGTTCGCCCATTTGGATCGTATTCAACTTTGTAACCCCCTTCTTCTGCTCTTAGCTTTTATTGCTCTTTTATACCGATGACCAACTCTCACTACTTGAACGCAACCTCACAATCAGTAAACAGTCATTGGTGCAAGTAAAGTTACCGGGAATTTAGGCGGCCGCCAGCTTTTAAGCAGTGTAGACGGGCGGGTTTTTAAAATAAGATGTCATTGAGGGCGCCATTTGATTGTTACACCTACCCCCGAATATCCCGATAAGTTGTTAATTAAAACTAGTTACCTAATCTCACTAGTGATCCAACTCCAACCAAGAACACATTGGATCACTCTATACCTGGTACACACTGCAAAAGAAATACATACACAGAGGCACTCTTGTGCGTCAATGGTTACACACTTGTGAGCCACCCATACCACTGATCAAAGTTACTAAGAAAACACCTGGGAAAGTTTCAGGAGTGAGACTAACTACAAATAAATCTAACAGACCGTTTACCACAGGATAAAATATCAATTTATGGTTAAAAGCACATTCAAACACCAATGAGTTAAAATATACATTCAATAATCATTGTCCTGACCTGAAAAGCACAAAATATATACACATCAGTTTAATAAATTTAGCTCCAAAAATTTTCAATTAGTTATTATCAGTCATTTAGTGGCTCAGTAGCCTATGATATCACTAATTATATCAACAATTAAAAATTACCAGACGTGGGCACGCTTAGCTCACATATCTAACATTCATCTATTCAGAGTGAGTAGCCAAGAACATAAAATACTATGAAAATATTATTCCGACTCAATAAAATAACGAAGGTTCAGTTTTATAGCAATCAATCTAACAGAGTATCACAGCTCACTCAAATGCAAAGTAATTATATGAATGTGAAGCATTTATCAACTTACTGAGAGCTTTATCTGTTTCTTTGCAATAAAAATTATCAATTTACACAAATGAAAATAGTGAATAAAATTCCTATATTAATTAAAGCTGTTAAACATTCAAATTATCAAAGGGTCTTTATCTCACTCTTATCTGCTAGAACATATATGAACAAATATGACTCCCTGTCTTGATCTTTCTCGACTTCCTTCTTAAATTGTGAATACCATTTACTCTGCCTTTTTGGGACACTAATACAGTCTGGAACCCTGCTACTACGGTTAACTGCCACCACAAAATATAGTGCAACTATGAAATCGAACTGCAACTACGAAATTGAACTACCACCATACTACTTCAGATGATTAAAAGTGACTAATAAACATCTACTGAATCAATTGATGCTAACAGCCAGTACAACGACCACAATATACCCATATAATAATTTTCCATATAATACTTTCCCAACAACAGTGGGTTACTGCATTTCCAGCCGACACTAGGATAACTTCCTCTTTATATCGCCACAATTATTACTCTATATTGAAACATTTCCACCTTACACTAAAATACTTAATTCACAGCCATTAATCATTGAATTTCCAATACGAGGGCAACTTCCACTCTACACTGCGATAATTAATTTCCACTACTAGCGTAACTTCCACCCTACACTGCGACCCTAAAAACACATAAAACACGAATGTAACTAGTAGTAAAGCAACCACATAATTACCTTATTACTTCCAAGTTGAAATATATAATTAATTTACACGATTACCAGTGTGTAACTTTCTTCCAGGCTTTAAAATTCCACCAAGCTTTCCTTTCATACGTGACGTACCCAAAATGGCGTATTACATCTCCCCTCACGGGTTTTGCTGTATCTCGGATTACCCCACCAAAAATACACGCAATTCCAATTTAAGTGTAGACAAATCCCCAACTCTTGGGGTGGATGAAACCTCTGTTTCAACTCCTTTTCCAACACTTAAACCACACCAAATTTTCAGACACAACCACCTGTTTTCGAAGCCACTTTCAACCAGACCCTCTCTACCTTTTTTCCTAGATATTTCACTTGGTGGCTCAACAATTGGTTTATATAAACATTGCAGTGCTTCATCATTCTCAGCTCTGCCAGGCTTAAGCATTAAATGCTTTCGTCGAATGTTTTCAGAAAGTTGTAAAACCTTTTTCTTAATTTTTCTCGCTTGCTTACCCATCGCCTTCATATTACTAAAGTTATCTGTTTCAAACAAGTTGATTGTTGATCTGATGTAAACCACTTGTTAGTTGGTTACCGTGTAAAGATATACACACTGTTTGGTGGTTTAAGGTATACTAGCTTTGAGTTGGTTATCTACCTATCTATCGTTAGTTGTCTATCACGACAGCTGTTGGGCATCTGTCTGTCTAACACGACACCTGTTGGACAGCTGTTAGGCAGGTGGCGGTCTGACACGACAGCTGTTAGGCAGCTGTCTGTCCTGCCAGACAGCTGTTAAACAGCTGTTGGACAGCTGTTAGACATCTGTTAGGCGGCTGTCTGTCCTGTCTATCCTGTCTATCCTGCCTGTCCTGTCTGTCCTGCCTGTCGTTGTTTGTAACCAATTAGGTTAATTCGTAGGTATCGAATCACTTTTCTAAATCTCCCTTTGTGTACGTCGTTTTCTTTTACAATCACCAACATACCATACTTATTGTCTTTCCAGCATTGAGAACATATATTTTTAAACTGTTTAAAATCCATATGTCGTTACATGGTCGTCGTAGATGTGTTTTAAATTGGTTTCGTCTTGTTTCAAGAGAATCAAAACATTAGCGTTATCACGTATTAGATGTTTGGGTATACGAGTATATGTTTGACAAAGATAGGTTGAATCAATATTCTTATGTCTTCCCATACTAAAGTATGTTCTCATTATATCTTGTTTGTCACAAGCTATATCATCAAATATAAACACGGAGTTGTCCAAGGCATCTGCTGCACCTAACATTTCATCGTTTTTACTATAAGGATAATAACCAACACCTGCTGCAGCATCCAACACCTTATGTAACATCTTGTATTTTGTTTGGTATAGAGACTTTGAATACACATACACGTTATCAAAATTTAAACCGTTCGATTCAAACAATAAACTCAGCATGCCATTTGTTTTACCACATCCACTCGGACCACATATGATAGATCTAACTGTGTTTACTAAGAGAGGACCATGCCTTCGTTGTTGTTCTGAAGATGTATCAACAACATCATCTATATTTGTATTAGGTAAGACAAGCGTGTTTGATGGTACACATGTTGACTTAAAGTAAACTATATTTTCCCGGTAAGTATAAATATATAGAGATACAAGTGAGTCGCACAGTCAGTATCAATGTTGATCTCACAGGTGAAGGTCTTGTAAACACAGCCATTAGCAAGCTACCTGTTGAGTTACACATACACCGTTATCAGTTTTGTGGTCCGGGTACTAAACTTAAAGAACGTCTGGCTAGAAGTAACGCTTAGAGCGTTACAAACACCATGAAAGTTAGAAGACTGCTTGGTGTGGGTCTTGATGTAATCAACTCAAAACCAAAGAAAGTTCTCTTTAAAAACATAATAAGTTTGATTGGAGAAGTTGTAAAACACAGAAAACTTTTCCCAACAGAGAAAGCTCTATTTAATATCGCTCATGCAATCGTTAGAAAAATTGGCGGGCGTAATAATGTGCAGAGTCCTCGAGTTATTCCAATACCTAAAAGCGGAGGCTTCTTTCCACAGCTACCTCTGATATTTGGTGGTCTATCAGCACTAGGTGCTCTGGGTGGTGGTGCTGCTGGTATTGCTAAAGCAGTTAACGATGGTAAAGCAGACAAACACAAACTAGAGGAAGAAGAACGTCACAACAAAACAATGGAGGCTATCGCTATGGGCAAGAGAGGCAGTGCTTTGAAATTAAAATCAAAGTGTAGACCCGGAGTTTAACGATTCCATCGATCGAGAAGAACTTCGGTCTTACTATTCACCAACTAAATCATTGAATGATGAAGTGATGAAGTCATAATAAACATCAATCAGCAAGATGCTTTCGTATGCCTGGCAGAGTCAGCTCTAATAATCGAAGATACTCTGGAGCCTCTAGCAGTACAAAATGCCGATGATGAGTGTTATATGTCAAATAATGGAGGAGCAGTTCTGTTTGAATCAATGACCTATGCACTAATGAACAAGGAAGTGGAACGAGTACTGGATCCATACACCGTAACAACCATCAAAAGCTTGCTTTCGTTTAGTAAGGATGAAGCCAAATTTTTTAGCAATGCTGGGCTGAATGTATTGTCAGATCATATCACATTAAACAATAACAAGTTTCACATGCTCATACCTATTTGGTTCTTCTTCAGTTTCTTCCATCACTTTTACGGAGTTCTTTGTGGTAAACATACTTTCCGATTTACAAGAGCTCCAAATGATGCCAACAGCAATTGCAGTACTGGTATAGCGAGATTGAAAATTACTGTAACCAACATGTTTTTAAAAGCAAAACATGTATTTCCAAACGATAAAATGAAGTTGGGACTAATGGATAAAATTGCAAAAGACATATCTATATTTCTCGCATATCGAAAATGGGACATATATGAGCTACCATCACTTAGAGATATTAATAAAGATGTATGGTGTGTTAAAACTGCAACCAACTTAAAAATACCTAGATATGCGATTATAGCATTTCAAACAGTTCGAAAGGATAACGCAAGCAAGAAAGGTGACTTTTTCGATAACATTGGTATGGTAGATCTACGAGTGTTCCTAAATTCAGAATCCTACCATTATGAATCGATGAATACGGATTTAGAGAAACCTAAATATGCTGAAGCGTACCAGAGGCATATAGATTTTCAATAAAGTTTTTGTTATAAAAATATGTCAGAGCCTCTCTTAAATTATGAGTTTAAAGATTGTGCTCCATTTGTAATCGACTGTTAGCACCAGAATGAGTCAATCACGTCTTCAACGGTGGACATCAAGGTGGAGTTTATGAGTAAATACAATTTTCCAAAAAGAACTAGAGCTTACTATTTAGTTACTCATGATTGTGTATTTGAATATAAACCTCTAACTGGTATTGTAAGAGCTATTGTGTAATAAGTTAATATGTTAATTTTGTGATTTAATGCTAATAAATTGAATGTATTTAAATCAGTTTTTTTTTAATTTTACACTATTTTTATCAACCTAAGGAACGCTGACAGGCAATAAGCGTAGAAATGTTAGCACTGGCAGGAAATTAGAGTTTATATGGCCAGTCTAGCGAGGTCACATGCGAGTCTCGACGGGAATTTAGATGTCTCTGCCGCTGCGTACAGCCAGCCCCTTGCTGCTATCATCTTGTTGCCATCATCTTGTTTGACAAGCTTCCAAGTTCCCCCTACGTAAGGGGATCGCTTCGCGAACCCCACATATTTTTTTAATAAATAAATAAATAAATATAAAACTAAACAAACAAACAAACAAACAAACAAATAAATAAATAGATAAATAAATAAATATTTTATCTTTTCTCATCGAGACGAGTGCAATGATACCCCACACATACCCTCTTACTTGAAAACTAAAAATTTTCGGTTTGCGCATGCGCAAATGTCATATTTGAATTTAAGTCATCGAGATGAGTAGGGTGATACCCCACACATGCATGTCTAACTATACAAATAAAAAAGTGTTTGCGTCTGCACTGCCAACCATATTTTTATTTTTCATTTTCATAAAAATCGAAATAGTGGGTTCTCTTATTTTGGTAGATTAGTCTAAATGTCTGAAAAATTGAAAGTTCCCACATTTTTCACTTCCGGTCGGCTATCCTGGTCGCCATCTTGGATTACGTAATCTCATTCTAACTCTCTTGTCACCCCCTGTTTTATCACTTTGACTACAAACTCAGCAGATTTTTCACTTCCGGTCAGCTATCTTGGCTGCCATCTTGGGGTACCGCATCTCAGGTCAGACCTTTTTTCTCTCTCTATCCAATCCGCCATCTTGTTTCGCCACACTGGCGTTACACGCAAGCGCAGAGCCTGGTGGCGGTGGTGGCTAACCCAGAATTCCCCATCTATACCTACTGATATATAAGTGTTTTTATTAGAAATGATTACCGCAAACACAATTAAATTTATTTTATTTTAGTACGTTTAGTATTTTGGGAAGTATATGTTTTTTCAATTTAATACCGCCCTGTCAATCCTAGACTATGCTCGTCAGAGTGGGGAAACTGCCGAAGTCACTAATGGCGATCGAGTTACTATACAGTAGTACTTATGAACAATTATTTTTGTTTGTTATAAAGTACAAAAACAAAAGCACGAACTAAAGAGACACACCTGCTCCACAATAAAGTACATATATGATAGCAGCATCCTGTGAGCAATAATGTGGACGTGCATTATTTTAACCAGCTTTAACAAGTTATTGTGAAGCGGTTTTGAGTGTTAGAGAAACAAATTCAACAGCATTATTTAAGTTAGACAGACAATGATTATTAAAAAAAATCATTTATTGGCTTATTCGAATATGGGTCCAGTTAATTGAACACTTTTTGATATAGTAAGAGATAATCCATTGTTGCTTTCAATACAATAACCAGTTACTCGAATCAACAATAGTCCTTAGATTGCGCCACCCTGCATTACATCATCAGGTATTGCATCATCCAGTAATTAATAATCCGGTATTGCATAATCCGATGTTGAATCACCGGACATACATCATTTATTGTGTGGTAATTTTTTGTAAACATTGTTAGACATAATGTAAGCAAATAGTTGCCCTAATTCTTATAATAAAGGGAAAAGACGTTACGGTGATGACTTCTTATACAAATTATTAGTTAAATAGTTAATAAAAGTGAAAAATAAAATGAATAAAAGTGTGAACGCAACAAGTTTGTTATGGTAGCGAAGTTTTAGTGAATTTTCTTAAAAAAAATCACTAATGAGGAGATCCCGACTTTTGAATTTTGAAAAAATTTCTTCAAATGAGCGCTAATTAGGCCCCCCAGAACACATATCCGGGGTCGGTTTAAATTTTTATATGTTTATATATATATATATATATATATATATATATATATATATATATATATATATATATATATATATATATATATATATATATATATATATATATATATATATATATATATGTATCACACCGATAACTCAAAAAATAATGGGCCGATTTTGATTAAATTTGGTGAATAAATTACTTTTCCAAAGGGCTTGGATAAGTTCGTTAGCTAGGAAAATCGGTCCAGGTTTTCCCGGAAAATTTTGTGTTTTCTTTCGAAAAAAATTTATATCTCCGGAATTAACAAAGTAAGGGCAACCAAATTTTATATGCGGATTTATATCATTATAGGCAAGTTACCTACCAACATTTAGCTCCGTAGGTTAAAGGATAAAAAAGTTACAGGCATTCAAAGAAAAATAAATTTGGATTTTCCTCAAAACGTCAAAATTGCGATTTTAAACGTCAAAATTGGTGAGTACATTACATTCGCAAGTCGCTTGGGTAATTTTGTTAGCCAGGAAAATCCGCCGAGGTTTTCCCGGAAAAATTTGTGTTTTCTTTCGCAAAATATTTATATCTCCAAAATTAACAAAGTAAGGGCAACCAAATTTGGTAAACTGGTTTATATCGTTATAGGTGTGCCACCTACCAAAATTTAGCTCTGTATGTCAAAAGACAAAATTATGGGCATTTAAAGAAAAATAAATTGGGGGTTTCCTCAAAACGTCAAAGTGACAATTGAAAACGTCAAAATTCGCAACATTTAGGCAAATAACTTGAATCTAATACGATCTATGGAAAGAAAATGTCTCAAGATGAATGTTTTACATACACCGAACTCTTAGTTTCAACCGTCATTGTCCTTCATTTTACTAAAATATTTCCAGAAAATTCATTTCTAATAGACCCTTTCTCTGATGCTTGGCAGTAGCCTTAGCTATAGAGTTTATTGTTTAATGGTATATAATTTTTGTCGAATTTTCGTAAAAAATCAATAAAGCTCAATATATTCGTTATTATACAAGATATGAAAACATATTGTATACATTAATTATACGGTGTTTTGAGCTACATCTTAAAAAAATATTGCGACAATCACAGGGTGCCCATAAGTCGTTGGTGATACAAATAATTTTTTTTTGTCGAAAACGCCTTATTTTTTTGCATTTTCCATCGAAATATAATGCATGTTTGTAAGTTAAGAAATTCTGGAGGCAACAAGTGCGTTGTGGTTGCGAATTTTGATTAAATGCTTCATATTTGAAAAGCTCAATTTGCTATTAACCTATAAGGTTGACCAAGAAACGGATTTTTTCAGTAACACTTTTGGTTTACTTTTGGAAATTTCTGTACGTTTTCAAACAATCAAGTTATTTTGATGAAACATGGCACATTGTTTTTACTATATATGTTATACTGGTAATCAAATTTGATGCCTGCTTTTTCTATATAAGTTATACTGGTAACCAAAATTGATGTCTGCTTTCTTAAAAAGAAAACACACATATTTGCAATAAAAACATTTTTATGAAAATTCACTACCATAACGCACTTGCTGCGTCCCGAGATTTTATAATATTCTTTCTTTCAAATCCTACTATCTCAAATTTGTATGAAGTTGAGCTCTTCACGTTTGGTACACAGTAAAGCTTTTATAAAAGCGGAATGCGCTCCAATTCCATAAAAAAATAATTTCTTTAATTTCTGAGATACCAATTGGTTAAAAAAAGTTTGTTATTCTTCGGTTTGGTTTGGTGGATTGAGTAAGCTATATGGATTTTGGAAGGTACATACTCTTATTTTGTATATAGATTGGACAACAGGGTGGCGAAATCTTTTTTTTTTTTGAGTTATAAAAGTGGCTAGGTCGAAAAAGTTGTGGATGATAGCTGGAAATCCCACACGAAATATGAATCCAATTAGAAAAATAGCCGTGGCCTGGTGGCTTCAAAATTTAAATATTTTAAATTTAAAGAATCAATCGTAGCTACTAAGCAAATATTATTATTATTATCGACTTTAGTCTAAAGGGCTTTCACACTCCCTCAAAGGGGAACATTCACTCATCCCAGGTATCTCAGATACCAAAGGGGCTGATCTCGGATGGAGCCCTTTCCAAGTAAACAGACCCTACACGAAAACGCGACACATCCTCATTTCCCAGATATCTCCGCCCGATGTGGGCAGTTGCAAGTATTACCGCCTTTTACATAACCTTATAAAGGTGCTTTCCAAGACCCAGTCTCATAATGTGGGGGGTGATGATGCTTTTTTTATTTTGTTCTGAGTGTTCGCGCCTGCCGTTGTAGATTTTCGATGTCCGTTTTGCTCAAGTTTACATCCTAAATGAATAGCTAGGTGCAGAAAATGCATATGTAATAAGAGCCTTAATCAGGTTCCTGCTGTTGAGATGTGCTCGCACTACCTGCTTTACTCGTTTCGTAAACTCATTTGTCAGATCGTTCTTCATTACTGAGTGGTTTATTTAAAAAGTAACAGTGTAACACTAAGTTCATCATGCTACTGCTCGAGATGACGTTTAAACGCACCAATGCTCCGCGCCGCCACCGTCCCACTGGTGAGACTGTTCCATTCATTGAAGCGTCGATTAGAAACAAAGTTGAGTCTAAAATTTGTACGTAGCTGTTCCTTCCACAGCTTAAAGTTATGCCCACATAGGAGCTGGGTTGTGTCCAAAGTGACGAAAGGTGAGGCAGGTTGAGGAAAAAGGCCATGTATATTACGGAATAAATAAATTAGATCCATTCTAATCCATTTGGATGACAGAGCGGGTAATCCTAAATGTGTCGGCCTCTCCCCATAAGACATGTGTCGCAATTGACCAGACCATCGGGTTGCAGTGCGTTGAATACGCTCCAGTAGGTCGGTGTATTAGTATTAATACAGGTGACCACGCTAGCAGCCCATACTCCAGAAGCGGACGAACATATGCTACATATAATCTCTTATCAAACCCGGGACATGGGTCACAAAACGCTTTCCGAAGTAAAAATAGTATGCGATTAGCCCTCTTCACAAGAGTAGTAGTCTGCAATGACCAAGAAAAGTCACCCGCTATGAAAACTCCCAAACCGACATGTGTATTCTCCGCAACAAGCAGTTGACCGTCGATAAAATATGAGTTTCCTGGATTGTTGGCACCCATTTGCAACACAGAACACTTTCTGAGATTCAGAGGTATACACCACGTCGCCCACCAACAAAACCAAGATCTTCCCGAATGTGTTGTTGGACAGGCAAACCGCTTAATGCCATCTCCATAGGCACTCTGTGGCACCAACCTTCACTGAAAATGTACGGTCGCTCAAAAAACTCCGAATACATTGTAGCAGGCGACCACGAATACTCATGTGATGAAGTTTTCGAACAAGCAGACCATGTGGAACCCTCTAGAAAGCCTTGCTTAAATGCAAATACAGGACATCGACCGGCAACCCAGCATCCAGTAATTTGGTCCATTTATTAAATGAACACAGCAGATTAGTAATAGTCGATCTTCCAGGGAGAAAACCAGGCTGAGCAGCACTCAACCTTCAACGCTCAAGTAAAAAGGACACGATCTGCTTTACTAGTACCCGCTCCATCACCCTACAGACAGCTGATATTAGACTAATGGGCCTGTAATGTTGTCCATTTGTACTGATTGTCTTTTTATTTCAATATATCTAAAGGTTAAGCCGGGCCTATTCTACGAGATATGATTTTATAGTGAATTATCAAGAATATTTGAACACGTTAAGTCTGTTCAGAGAACCTCTGAACACGTCTAGATAAGTTTTCTATCGATATTGTGATTTCTGTCTGACACCATTCTTGGTAGTTAATTGGTATAACTTCTAGCGTTTGGATTTTATTAAGGTCTCCAGCTAGTGTGTGACAGTGTGTCAACAGATTTAGTTTATCCAGTAACAGTAGAAATGTCAAAGCAAACCCGTGCGAATTTTAGTATGTATCTGTTTGGAACCGAAAAAGACATTTCACCCGAAAAAACTAATGTTGCCAACGTACGAGGACATGATACATTGTTTTCAAAGTGTTCGCTTGAAACAAAAAGGAGAAAGTAGTAAACAGCCAGAAGCAAGAGCAGTTGCTAATATTGTTGCTAATAATATTGAGGGTATAAGGCGTCTCTTCCTTGTTTCGCATAAAAGAATACCTAATGTATTTGATTCTGCGATATATATGTGAATATGAAACAGTCACAGGCGAAAAAGATACCGGAATTAGAAACTAATTTCATAGACGATCAGAGAAGTAAGAGGCGAATGGCAATTGGTAACATAGACCAAGAAGTCACGGTAATTTTGAGAAAGACACGACAGAAAATCTTACTTATGGCAACTCAACTCTACTAGTGGCGGAAACATAAAGTTTACTGTGTTGTAAAAGTGAGTATAGTCAATGCATCACCTATTGGAGATGACACTGATAGTGATCTCTCATCGAATACAGATTTAACTAATAAAGACTTTGTGTTTGTGTAGTCTTACTAACTTGCAAAAGCAACAAAACTAATGGAACACAATCCTAGGAAGAAACCCAATCTAACACACATAGCAAAAGCTGCCGATCTGACAGATATTTCTTAACGGGCTGCAGCGAAAATTACAAATGCTGTTTCGGAAGATGTCAACTTAATTTCGAAAGACAATACAGCATTGGTTGTGGACAAAAACCAATTTCGTATAGTGGTGAATAAAAATAGACGTCAACTGCAAGAAAGTAATAAGGAAGATGTTTCCATAAAAGGTTTCTATTTTGGTGGCAGAAATGGCCAAAGGATATTCCAGGAAAAAGTGGATCGTTAAAACTGAAGAACATATAGAATTACTTCAAGAACCGGAAAGTTAATTTTTCGTTCATGTGGTATACGAGCCAAATATATTTTGACGGAATCATGGATTATATGCGACCTTACAATGTGAACCTACTGCAGTTGAGGGTTATTTGTTGTGATAGAACTAACGTGAATTCTCGTTGGAAAGCTGTGGTAATTCGCTTGCTAGATACTCGATTGAATAAACCATTACAATGGAGTGTGTGTCTTTTGCACGCCAATGAGCTATCATTACGTTATTTATTGCAGAAACTAGACGGACGCACAAAAGACTCGTATATTAATTCCGGTTCAATAGATTTTCTCTTTGCTACCCGTGAGAAAATAACCCCGGTTAGGTTCACACCAATCAAAACTGTTCAAAACAAGCATCATGTTGATGGATAGGATTAGAGTAGGGACCAACAATATTTGCTGAAAATTTGTCAAGCAATTGGAGAGGAGACTTATTACGATAGTTTGGCTAGCAGAAACCCTGTGAAATTGGCAAATTCAACGTGGCCAACGACTGCAATCTGAATTTTGAGGCTATATGTAGCAACCAAAGAACCCTCCGAAAATTTACAGATACTAATTTGCAGTGAAGGTGTATTCACGGATGCGGTCTGAAAAGAAAAGAAACAGGCACGATTCGAAAATGGAACAAGACTTCTACGGAAAATAGTTCACTTTTTAAGAGAGCTTCCTAATAATGTGAAGATTACCATTGACACGGCTTTACAGGCTAACGCTTAGCTCGCACATCATGAGAATCTCCTCGTAATGATGCTGTCAGATCCCCGTCAGATATCAGGAAGCTAGCTGCGAAGAGGAGAAAAAAGGCAGAAATACTAACTATAAGGCAAACAAGGGAATTTTTAGAGTACCCAAAATCAATTTCAATGCCCAATATTATATTAATCTGATAGACTGTTTGATATGTAGTGTAACAGAATCTCCTCTAACAATGAACTTGTCTAAAGAACAGCTGTTAGACATTGCCATCAAGGAGCAAATGCCAACATTCGACCTTTCCCTTGCCACACTCAGGCAGTCGAAAGGTGAGTCAAAATAATAACAAATGCTTCATGGAAAGTGTGTGGTGAAAAATCGAGCGATGTCTACATACGAGCTAAGCTGCACGCAAGAAAAATCTTGCCGAAATTTGAAAACAAGAGACGATATTACGCTGCAAGAAACGAATAAATAACTAAGAAGCTAAGACGTAATATATTAGATAATCCACGGTCGTATTACTTTTTCCATATAATCAACAAATTATATTTATATTTACTTTTTCGCCGCCAAAATGCTACTCATAGGGATATATGTAATTTTTTAAATTAAATATTTAACTAAATGTTTTTATGAAATTTGTTACCATAACGCGCTTGCTGCGTCCGGTAGTATTAGGACAGTACAAGAGATTTTTGGAGGTATTTTTCACAAATAATAAATTTAAAAAGATAAGGTGACTGTCCTTTTATTGTTATTTTAGTAAATTTTCTTAGAAAAAAATCACTAATTGGGAGATCCGGACTTTTGAATTTTGTTTTTTTTTCAAATAAGCGCGAACTTGGTCCCCTAGAACCCATATATATATATATATATATATATATATATATATATATATATATATATATATATATATATATATATATATATATATATATATATATATATATATATATACATACATATCACACCGATAACTCAAAAAATAATAGCCCAATTTTGATAAGATTTGGCATGTACCTACCTTCTTTTTGTAGGTGGCTTGGCTTAATTCGTTAGACAGGAAAATCTAACCAGGCTTTCTGGGAAAATGATTGATTTTCTTTCAGAAAAAAAAATATCCCCAAAAATAAAAAAGCTAAGGATAATAAAATTTGGCACACAAGTTAACAACATTAAAAGGAAACTATATACTAAAATTTTGATTACTATGTTACAGAAAAAAAGTTAGAAAAAATATTTTGTGCCAGATCATTTCTATGAAAATTCACCACCATAACGCACTTGCTGCGTCCAGACTTTTTAAATTTTAAAGTAACTATAATCTCACATGATATACTTACTTGATGCAAATCCGTGAGCAGATGCACAAAAGCCAATAACCAGTGGAAAACAAGTTTGCTTTCTAAAACAAGAAAGTCTGCTGAGAACGGGTAAAAATGCTCTTGAAAGTCCAATACCAGACAATATAAATACGTAACAGAGATAGAAATAGATATGTAGACTTTTTCGCTGTTCTGGTAGCTTAAATAAATCAGCACCCATGACTATTGAACATGGTCTAAAACTACCCAGGCCAATACCCACTATAAAAAGGCCAAACGAAAAAGTAATATCAGATGGCCAACCTGAGCGGAGAATATCAAGAACTGCCACTAACATTAAAATATAGCCCACCAAACAAATCGAAAAGGATAAAACGAGCCCTTTAAATGCCCCTACGTGACTGTCAACAAGGTAAGCTCCACAAACAGAAAATGTATAGGTAACCATATTAAATATATGTGCCACTGTTTGAATCTGCGTGGTGGTGTATGCCACATCAACCATATATGATCTGCTGGTATCTGAAAAAAAAGTAAGGATTAATCATTTTAAAATACGTGTATTAATAAAACACACGATATACACTATATTAATAATTTATGGCAATGTAGCTTAGGTAGGTAGATACAAAATGAGAATGAACGACTAATTAGTAGAGGAATTATATTGTGAGCAAGGTAGAGTCATGCTTACTATTTAAAATTATTTTTCAGATGTATTCAATTTTTCCGATAACTGATCGCTAACAGTATAAATTATATCGTACTATGCAGGATGCGGTATTTTGTCCCTCGACATCACTGGGAACTCCGAAACCGTAAGAGATACAAATGGTTAAATTAGGCAAAAATTGCCCAATTACAAGAAAAAATTTGAAGGTACTTACAGATTTCAAAAAAATTCTGCAGCTCCCTAGATATAAGCAAAAGCCTGCCGGGTCAGCTAGGAAATAATAAAATAGAAAGTCTAGACGCAGCAATGCGTTATGGTAGCGCATTTTAATAAAACTGTTTTTATTGCTAAATATCTTTTTTAAGAAAGACATGGAATTTAGTAGATAGTGTAACTTTTACAGCAGAAGCAATGTACCGTATTTCATCAAACTAACTTTCTGTTTAAAAAATTATAAAAAAAATTCCGAAGATAAATCAAAAATTTTCTGAAAAAACTAGTCTGACTTTCCTGGCCAACAAACCTATCCACGCAATTGACACAAAATTTACACCAGCCAAAACACAATTATCCACAGAAAGCTTTTTGACGGAAATTGAAAAAAAATGTTTACATGAAGATTAGTAAACAATGTGTTTCATGAAAATTCGTCATTTCTTTTACAAAGATTGGCTAAGTAACTTGAAAGTGTCCTGTATATGGCATCTAGATTTTGTTTGACAAATAATATAATTCAAAACCCCCCTAAATGCGCCATTTTCATGGGATTCCGATTCCCGTTGGTAGAAACGCCGTACCACAATTTTTGATATGTGCCAAAATGTAAAAAGTTGCAAAACAATTAAAATAACTCGAAAACGATGGACAATATTAATTTTTTCTCTTAACAAGGATGCATTAAAATTTGTTGGAAAATGCAATAATGCTGCAAAAAAGGGGTGTTCCATTAAAAAAAAAGAAATCGACTTTTGGGCCAACCTGTGGTTGTCACCATAATTTTATAAGATGTAGCTCGGCCCATTACTTTTTGAGTTATCGGTAAAATATTATATATATATATATATATATATATATATATATATATATATATATATATATATATATATATATATATATATATATATATATATATACAGATCTCCCCGTTAGTGAATTTTTTGTTCTACGAACAAATTCGCTAAACATGCAAAATGTTAAAATAAATATTACTGCATCGTTACTAAGCAAAAAATCAAGAATAGGGCAACTCTTTTGTTTTTTCGGGTTTCTGTATTTGTCAGCATTTGAAACTGTTTTTAATAAAAAATATATCTTATTGCTCAACACGCTCTAACTCTGAAAATTTTAATGGCAATAATGAAATATGATATAGGAATCGAAAGGTAATTAAATTGGGCACTTTTGAATAATATTTGAAACTTATGTTATGTTAGCACATTTAGAAAATGTCTGGACGCAGTAAGTGTGTTATGGTAATGAATTTTCATTAAAATGTTTCTAATTCTAAATATGTCTTTTGTTTAATGAGATATCAAATTTGGTAGAAGTGTAACATATATTGTAGAAATCATGTAGATACCATATTTTATCAAAATAACTTTATTGTTTGAAAAAACAAAAAAAATTCGAAAATAAATACAAATACACCGAAAAAGCGGTCCAGATCTTCTGGCCTAACAATTCAAACAATTTACACAAAAAGTACATTTACCAAGGTATAATTATTCACAAAATGCATTTAAAAAAATTAACAACAAATTTTAACATAAAAACCTGCAAAGAACTCCTTTCACGGAAATTAGGCATTTTTTTGTTAATTGACTTAAGCAATGTTATGTTGAAATTTATATAAGAGTCTTTTACGGAAATAAGCTTAAAAGTTTTCTACACAAAAATTTTCTAAACAAATTTGTTTTCTCGAAAATTTGAAAACATTATTTCTGTGAATTTGTATCCCGTTCTCGGTAAATATCTAACCTAAAAAAACAGGTAAGCCAATGATATATTTTTTTTATATTTTATTTTTTGAATCTTACTTTGATTCGTGAACAAAATGACTCTCTTGATAATTTTCTGTACGACGCTTATTTTACGAGTAAGCAAAATAAGATTCAAAAAATAAAAAAATAAAAAAAATTGGCTTACCCGTTTTTTTCTTGAGGGATAACCAATGACATGTGGATACGCGCGCCACTGCTCGATTAGCCGATTAATTGTTATGGTAGAATACGCGCCTTACATAGCAGCCTACACATGCGAAGTTTCAGCAAAATATATGTGCTACTTTTTAAAAAATTGGGAAATTTTATTTTTGGAAATTCAACTTCAACACCCTGTATCTTTTTAATGAAGCATTATAGGAAAATTTTTTATAGAACATACCCTCTCTAAAATTGTTCAAAGAACATGGGGTTTCATTTTTGGTCACCACTTATGAATCACCACCCTGTATATATATATATATATATATATATATATATATATATATATATATATATATATATATATATATATATATATATATATATATATATATATATATATATATATATATATATATATATATATATATATATATATATATATATATATATATATATATATATATATATATATATATATACTCGGTAAATGTGCATCAAGCTTTATATAGTCTTAGATTAGTATCTTGAACTCATTTCTAAAAGTAATGCTTATACTTTATATATTGTTTTACTTTCTTATTTATTTATTACTTACACTCTACTCCTGTATAGGACAGTCGCTCCAATAAGAGAAATACGAAGACTAAAATCACATGGCGTGGATACTGAAACAAATATTTCCTTTATTGTTTTTGATAATAAAGTATTAATATCTCTCTCTAAGTTTGAAAACTAAATATGAAAAGTCTCGACAGAGCAAGTGCGTTATGGTGGCGAATTTTTAAAGAAATTACTTACTAATGGTAGTTAAATAATTAAAAAAATCGAAATAAATAATAGTGAAAAGCTTATGGTGAAAAAGTAAACGTAAATATAAGAAGAGAAACATCCACGTAATATAAGCATGGATTAACCAATATATTACGGCTTAACTTCTTATCTATTTTGGCACAATACTAAATTTTAATCTTTGGTATCGTTCGGTACGTTAACCAAGATCCTCTCAGACTGCGCTAATTGCTTACGCCTTAGCCAAATATGTTACCCCTCTCCCCCCTAACCCAGATCCTTTGTTTCATGAATATAATCAAATAAATTGTCTTTATCATACAATTTAAAACTTTGTTCTTCTCTATTAAAAAAGTTTGAATGCCCAAAACTCAATTTTCTATGCAATACAAAATAAAATGTTGACATATTTAAGTAGGAGATATAGATGGTATGTTCTGGAACCGCGCGAGTTGACCCGACCGGGCCGCCACCCGCCACCTAGCTAACCCAGAGGGTGGAGAGATCCAACCTGAAATGACGTAATCCAATATGGCGGCCAAGATGGCGACCGTTGGCGTGAAAATCCAAAATTTTTTAAATTTTAACCAGGATTTGATCACACCTGTCAAAATAAAAAGATCCACCATTTTGATTTCATATGTCATGACGTATGTAAAGATGGCGGCTGATGCATGCACAAACTGACTTCTATAGTTTTTAAGTTAGAGCCCACATGTTTGGTGTCATGTAACTCGTCTCAGTAATCAAAATTCAATTATAGCATATGCGCATGCGCAAATCAACTTGTTTGGTTTTCGGTTTAGAGGTATGGTGTTTGGTGTCATATAAGTAGTCTTGATTAGTGGACATAAAAAATTGTGACTAGCGCATGCGCAAACCCAACATGTTTATTTTTTGGTTTAAAGGTATGGTGTTTGATGTAGCCTCGTCTTGACGAACACTATTCAAATATGGTGACATGCGCAAATATGCTAACCTCGTTTCAGTGGCTATTAGGAGGCATATAGTTACATGCAGCATGCAGCATGTCGATTGTTAGAGTTGCCAACAAGGTATGCATCTAGTGGTAACGACGAGATCGTTTTCAACTATCGCTATATTTAGCATTTCCGACAAGTGACCTTATTAGCAATCTCACTTCCTCTGCTGAGGTTGAAATGACCCCGTGAGCAGCTCTCATTTTCTGCTAATAGTTTTCATTTCCAGTGAGTGATCTCATTCAAAGGTTTCGTATAAGAAGCAATTCACAAGTGGGGGTATAAGTATATAAAACATCGAATGACAAGCAAGTACATCAGTCTTTGTCTACAATATGCTCACAGTAGTTATACTTAGTAGTTATAGTAGTGTACTTGTTCTGTTCAACATGTGTGGTTTCGATGTTAACATTGGACCTGAGATCTTCAGACCTATTAATAACGATGTTTGTGAAGATTGTTATTAGGCCAAATTGATGCAGTTCTATGTCAGAATATTAGCGAGATTAAGCAAGAAAGTAGAATGCTGCTGGAAACAAGGTGTTAAGGAGCGGATGATATTTCGGGAATAACTTGTCGAACTAGGCGAATTTAGACTTAGTAACGATGTAATAAACTTTAATAAATAACTAAACTTTAACAGTGCTTACAACAAATTTAATCGAATGAATTTTAAAGCCGAAATCTTTACATACTGAATCTTAATTGAAAATTCTCTACTTGTCTCTACATAATTAAAATCAAAAGTCTCGCGTCTTTACATCTTAAGAATCTAATCAAAAGTCTCGCTAATGTTTATCAACAATACTACTTATAGCTTTTACTTGCTTTACATAATACATAATTGCAGACCTCAGCAGTCAGCATTCCTTGTACTGTACGCTGTAATTTCAACTTATTATTTAGATAAATATGTAATAGTTTTTCAATGCCAATATTATTGATACATCTGTGACCTACTACTACATGAAATATTACATAAATTGTAGCGAATTTCCCTATAACTACATTTTTAATCACAAATTGAATGATATTAACAAATATATTTTCACGATTGGAAATGCCCTTTTATATAGCTTTCTGTTCTATGAACATACTGCCGAGTCGAAAGGAATGACGACTGTTTGGATAGCTCTGACCTGAATGTTTAATTTACCTTGACCTAAGTGTGGCACTAACCATAATAATTGAAAGAATATTAATTTGTATACTACCCTAGGATGATAATTGAAATAATGGTAATATGTAGACAACCCTAGGTATGATAATCGGAATAATAATAATAAAAATAATATTAATATGTATAGAACTCTAGGATGATAATCGGCATAATAATAATAAAAATAATATAAATATGTATACCACTCTAGGATGATAGTCGGAATAATAATAATTAAATAATATTAATGTGTATACAACCCTAGGATGAAAATAAAAGTAATAATAATTTAAATGATCTAATAATAGATGCCCATTTTCTGGTGATGGATTGGACACGTCATTTTGTCTTCCCTCTGGTATATTTCCTCCATTTGGCGGTTGTGGTTACTTTCCATGCTTCTTACCACTTGTGAGTTCCTTGTCTGTTACCTCTGTCATTGTGAGGTAACTGTACAGATGATTTGAAGAATTGTCTCTGCTTTGCTGGCAGAGCTATTCCAACTCCACAAAATCCAGCCTCGCCGACCCTGAGTCGTTTTGGAGTGTTTTTTCTTTGAACCTTGACTTGATTTGACTACGCAGCGGTCATTCTTTGGTTGATACCATGTGCCCTCCGTGTACTGTCTTCTTCTTAAACTTCCATTTAAACCTGTGCTTCCATTGGCGAAATTGTACCTTGTACCCAGCGTCCCAATAATATTGCTGGGTTTGTTTTGTTGGCGAGCCTCCCATTTTTACTGGACGACCCTTGTATAATTTGTGGCCTCTGCCCATTTTAGCTCGTACCTGAATCTAACCTGCATACTCCACCCCAGTGTGTGTAAATACCTGGCTGGTTGTACTTCTTACTGTTCTCAATTTATCCATCAACTGTTTCGCTATTTCTTCCTTAAAAGCATCGGTGAAACCATTAATTCTTACTTCTGATGTGGTCGCTGTTTCTTCCCACCTTGGTTGATTCCTCCATAATTTGGGAATTTTCAGCTTGGCTTTGATTACCACCGGCGATAGCCGCCCTAACGGGTCAAATAATTTGGCTATTGGCGATAATATTTCTTTTATTGTTACCTTCTCTGCATTTTTTATTCTAGTTTTAATTTGAATGTATCTTCCCTTGGCGTCCAGTAGGTACCAAGCGATTTGTCTGTTCCATTGACTGGTAGCTGCAATACTTTTTCATTCTGCAACTCTTTTGGTAGTTTTGCAATAATCTGCGATCTGCTGCTGGACAATTTACTTAAATTGAATCCACCTGATCTGAACGTTTCGATGAGTTCGGTCTGTACTAATTTTGTTTGTTGCTTTGGTTCCGTTCCAGATTGAATATTCTCCATATAAAAATGTTTATTTTCGATCTCTTGTTCTACCTCTTGTACCTCTTTCTTCACTTTTGTCATTGACGTCTCAAAAGTTGATAAATTGTTTTATCTACTTACATCTGTTTTAATCTCCGCCGCTGATTCGGCTCCAGATAGAACATTATCTGGATAACTTTTTAAATTAAATCTTTCCTGCTCGTCTTTGGCTTCTTCTATCTCTGGTACCTCTTTACTTAAATTTAAATTAAATATTTCTTGCTCGTTTTTGGCTTCCTCTATCTCTGGTACCTCGTTTTCGATTGGAACTTCAACTTTTAAATTAAATTTTTCATCTTTGCTTCTTGACGCTGTTTTAATGTAGAATTCCTCAACCTTTAAAACTATTGACTTCTGGACTCGCTCTTGGAATGCTGTCCGTTTTTTGTACTTGCATGTGAAGATTGGTATTTTTAGCTTGAGTAAGGGTAATCTAACCCCTGAATAGTGGCGTGTTTGTTTCTTAATTGCTCTTTTCAGCTTGACCATGGCGTTATCGTACCATTGGCTTAGCGTCAAATGAGCTTCATCTAGAATTCCTGATTCTGTTATTCTATTTATATCCACTATGTTGTCTTCTAGTTTTTCCCATTGCCTATCATGATTTTATACCTGATCAGTATATCGTCATCGTCCATTATTTCTGCCTCTTCTAATTTTTGGATAAATTGGTTTACCCGTAATTTTAGTTCTCTCGAACGTCTTGTGATTTCTATTTTTAGTTCCTCCATTGCTTCCTTAATTTTAATTGATTTAATGAATATTCGTAGTTTTGTTACCTTGTCTGATGTCTAGTTCTTTTTTCATTTGGTTTATTGGTCGCCTGTTACGCTTGTGTCCTTATTTGACCCTGTATAGGTGCTATATTTGGAACTGACCTATTTTGGTACTTTCCTGGACGCTCGTGTCCTTATTTGACCCTGTATAGGTGCTTTATTTGGAACTGACCTTATTTTGGTACTTTCCTGGACGCTTGTGTCCTTGATTGCTTTTAATTTGGACGCTTGTGTCCTTGATTAATTTTAATTTGGACGCTTGTGTCCTTGATTGCTTTTAATTTGAACGCTTGTGTCCTTGATTGCTTTTAATTTGGACGCTTGTGTCCTTGATTGCTTTTAATTTGGACGCTTGTGTCCTTGATTGCTTTTAATTTGGACGCTTGTGTCTTTGATTACTTTTACCTAAAATAAAAAGGTATTTGGAGACTTGGGTTAAAGGATGTTTGATAAGGATAATTGATTTTTAGTTAGCACTGTATTTCCAATGGCACTGGTTACTTTTTCGTCGAAGGACCATGTTCTTCAACTACTGTTGGCTTCGAAGGACCATGTTCTTTAACTACTGTTGGCTTCGAAGGACCATGTTCTTCAACTACTGTTGGCTTCGAAGGACCATGTTAAGGAACGGAGGATATTTAGGGATTAACTTTTGAGATGGAACTTCAACTTTTAAATTAAATAAACTTTAACAATGCTTACAACTAATTTAGCCGAATGAATTTTAAAGCCGAAATCTTTACATACTGAATCTTAATTGAAAAGTCTCTTCTCTCTACATGATTAAAATCACAAGTCTCGCGTCTTTACATCTTAAGAAGCTAATCAAAAGTCTCACTAATGTTTATCAACAATACTACTTATAGCTTTTACTTGGTTTACATCATACATAATTGCAGACCTCAGCAGTCAGCATTCCTTGTACTGTACGCTGCAATTTCAACTTGTTTATTATTTAGATAAATATGTAATAGTTTTTCAATGTCAATGTTATTGATACATCTGTGACCTACTACTACATGAAATATTACATAAATTGTTGTAGCGAATTTCCCTATAACTTCATTTTTAATTCTAAATTGAATGATATTAACAAATATATTTTCACGACTGGAAATGCCCTTTTATATAGCTTTCTGTTCTATGTACACAAGATATGCTGTTAATTCATCTCTAAGTGTTGCAATTGGTACATCAAAAGCTGCTGGAATAATTAAGATTGTAAATACAAACCTGTATCCACCAAATCCAAATATCACAATCTCGTGTGGCTCATGGGAATGGGATTATTTTATCTCAACACTGACAAAAGCAGCTGAAGAATACGGTACCAAAAGTAATAAGATTGAACCTGAAAATATTGGAGTATGTACCGTCAAGCCTATTAGAATATTAAACAGTAGAGGTGTATTAATCTCAGATGACTCTGCTACTTTTTATTTAACCGAAGATGCAGTTCCACAGCTACTAGATCTGGTTGAAATCATCAACGAAAAACTGAAGTTTCTAACTAATTTTAACTTTGATATTCGACTTAGTGATTTCCTCTATCGTGTTGCTGATGTTCTCAAATGTGTTAATAAGTAGGAGCTGCCGTGTGACGATGAAATTGTGAAGCTTATAAATATTATGTTAAAAGCCCATAAACCATCATTCTGAATTTGCATGTTAGAGTGCTTACACTGTGCAAAGTAGCAAGCACTTAATCGTTTTAAATAAATACACACGATATACACTGGACCATTTTATAGCAAGTTTCATCATCCTGACATCACTATGTTAGAATGTATTTTATGTCTACAAATCACCAAATGTAAAAGAAGTGCGAATCTGTTTCGACATCGACAACTGCATGAAATGGTCTGGACTTCCAAGAACACATCTACACAACGATGAGGTGATTGAAGTTTCAACATACAACATGTCAAAAATTAAGAGTGATATGGGGCGTTATAAACTTATGTTCCTGTTTGATAATGGTACCCGTGATGGGAGGATTCTCATATAAACTGATTCTTATCTGTTCGCTTCAAATTATATTTCTATATTTACATCAACTGGTTTTCTTATATGTTTAGCTATATGTAAGTTGATGTACTTTTGTTTTAAATATAGCAGTTCACTGAAAATATGTATCGTAAACATGTTTGTTAATAAATATAGAAAAACTGAGCACATGTGTTTTATTCATTAGTTAAGCATCTGTAGTTAAGATGAGATACTGTGAATCGTACTCATTTCAAGTGAAAAAGAGTGGTTTCCCTGGACATTTACTAGTGAAGTCCGCAAATCAAAAGTATGTGTACCATGGCAAGTTGAACAAGTGCATAGGTTAACTCAAGCTTTTAAAAAGAGAATGGCCGCTTATCGTATATACGAAAAAGGTATTGATATTAAACAGTTTATGGAAACAATAAGATATAAAGTGTTTCATCTGATTGAAGTTGGTTTAGCTAAACATAATCAAATTAAAATTAATTTAGAATTCTTTGGTTTGTATGTGCTCCAAAGTATAAATAGAAAAGAAATCAAGCCATTCTATACTAAAAAAAGATTACAGTTTCAACTAATTTTGAAAAGATATATCAAGAATTCGTCGACGAAATTTACACAAAAGCTTTGGAGTTTGCAGAAGCCAAGAGCGGATGGATGTTGGATCGACTAATGTGGTGGGCAATAAATATTAATAAATACAGTTTTTAGGTTGATGCGGTGTCAATATGTGTAAATTGTTGTTCACGCACACTGCCAAGCTCATTAAACATTCAGTTGTGTTACAAGCAAGACGTGCTTCAGTTTGCTCTTGAGTATCCAAGTGTTCAGTAGGATGCTGAAAATGGCTACATTAAGTGATGTCTTTTACCAGCAAATTAAAAACAATTTCTGGTGTAGTTTATTTGGAGACTTTAAATAAATTATCGATGATAATACTGGTTATTTCAATGCAACAAAATTGTGTAAAAGTGGGGAGAAAAGATTCAGACATTGGTTGGAAAATATTAAAACTAAAGAGTTGATTGCCTATTACAACAGTAAGTTAAAGGTACATTTGGGTAGCCGGAATACCGGCCACCCAAATGTTCTAGCAGAAGGGGTTGACTTAGTACCTACAACTGCTACATACTTGGTAAATATTGATGGAACGCAGACTAAAAAACGACTCGATATTTGGTACATGTGTTTGCAAAGATTTGATATTAAATTTGGCTTGTTGGATATCCAATACTTTTTTTGAGAAGGGAAACCAAATTATTTTTTATTTTTTGGTTAAAAAGCTTTTATAGCTCTTTTATACCGATGACAAAGTCACCCTACTTAAACGCAACCTCACAATCTCAAAACAGTCAGTGGTATAAGTAAAGTTACCGGGAAGTTACGTGGCACCAGCTTCACTCTATACCTAATAAGCACTGTAAGAGAAACGCATACACAAGGGCACTTTTGTGCGTCAATGGTCGCACAATTGTAAGCCATCTATATCAATGATCAAATTCACTAATTAAACAACTGGGCAAGTTTCAGGCGTGAGACTAAATTCAAATAAACCCAATTGACCGTTTCTCACAGGATAAAATATCAATTTATTATTAAAAGAATATTCAAACACAAGTTAAAATATACATGCAATAATCAATGTTATCACCTGAAAAGTCTGAAAATCTACACCTAATACCGCCGATCTGGCCCTCTAAAGTTTCGGTTAGTTAATATTAATCATCTACAGGCTGAGTAGCATACAATCTCAGTAATTAATTCAACAATTAAGTTCTACCAGACGTGCGCACGCTTATATGACATATATAACATCAATATATTCCGAGTAAATAAATAAGAGCTTAAAATAATACTAATAAAATAATAAGTGTTATTCTGAGTCAATAAAAATAACTTAAAATTCAGTTTTATAGTGATCAAATCATAAAGAGTATCACAGCTCACTCAAATGTAAAGCATTTATCAACTATTCGAGAGCCTTATCTGTTTCTGTGCAATAAAACTCTCAATCTGCACACATGAAAGTAATAAATGAAATTCTATATCAATTAAAGCTGTTACGAATTTACTTTATCAAAAAGGTCTTTATATCACTCTTATATGTTAGCACTTATCTGAACCAATATTACTCCTTGTCCGCTCTTCCTCAACTTCCTCTTTAAATTATGAATACCATTACTCAAGAATCAAGTCTTCAACACTGCACATCAAAGTGGAGTTTATGAGTAAAGACAATTTTCCTTATAGAACTAGAGGTTACTGTTTAGTTATTCATGATTGTGTATTTGAATATAAGCCTCTAACTGGCATCGTAAGAGCCATTATGTAATAATTTAATATGTAAGTCTTGAATCAATCCTAATAAATTAATTGTATTTAAATCAATTGTTTTCTTTCTCACCTTAAACCATATTGATAACAGGGTAACTTGTCAGAAATGCTAAATATAGTTGAAAACGATGTCGTTATTACACTAGATGCATACCTTGTTGACAACTGTAACAATCGGCATGCTGCATCTAGCTATCTGCCTCGAAATAGCCATTGATTCGAGGTTTGCATATTTTCGCATGTCACCATATTTGAATAGTATTCGTCAGGACGAGGCTACATAAAACACTATACCTTTAAACCGAAAACTAAATACGTTAGGTTTGCGAATGCGTTACGTCACGATTTTTGACTTCTACTAATCAAGAAGAATAAAATGACACCAAACACATACCTCTAAACCAAAAACTACAAAAATTAGTTTGCGCATGCGCATATGCTTTATTTGAATTTTGCTAACTGAGGCGAGTAACATGAGATCAAACACACACACACACACACAAATATATATATATATATATATATATATATATATATATATATATATATATATATATATATATATATATATATATATATATATATATATATATATATATATATATATATATATATATATATATATATATATATTTGTGTGTGTGTTTTTTTAGTGTTGCCGTAAGTTTTTGGCGAAATAATAGAAATTGATAATAAATGTTCAATAAGTTATTGTGAAATTTTTGTCTCGAATTGTCGTGAAAAAAGTTGAGCAAATTTGCAAATTTTATTAAAAAATATAATTTTCGTTTAACATTACTGAAGCTAATTTTTGTAAAAATAAATGGCGAATTGTCGTGAAAGAAATTGTTTGCAAAATTTCATGCACACGTTTTCTTTGGAATTTTTGTCAAAAAGCTTTTTGTGAATAATTATATCTTGGCAGGTGTGTAAATAGCTTGAAGGAGCTTCGTTGGATCGGACCAGTATCTTCGGGAACATTTTAAGTTTGCTTTGTAAATTTTTTCGTGCTTTCTCAATTAATAAAGCTATTTTGATGACATATGGTGGATTGATTCTACTATATAGGTTACACCAAATTTGATGTCATTCACTAAAAAAAAGTTTACATGAAAATATTTAAATGAAAATTCGCTACCACAACGCACTTGCTGCGTCCAGACTTTTTTATTTTCATTTGCAGGGGAATCATGATATACCGGCATATTATTTACTAGTGACTATTGTAAGCCTAGCTCTTAAAAAAGTTCTAGAGCAAAAATTTTTAAGTATATTTTATAGCACGTCTTGGTTAAATGTTGTAAAAATTAGAATAGTTGGCCAAGCTAATCTAACTTCTTGTCATTAGAAGGCGAGTTTCTAGTTATCTTAAGTTTGTGTTACTAGCGAAATTTGTTTAATTGTCTAATAACGGAATTGAGTTGCTTTCTCTTTCTTTAACACTTTATGTAGGCGCGAGGTTAGACGTGTATTACTACGGTGGGGGATCATTTCTTTCTTGAAAATCTTGAAAAGAAAGCTTTCTTGGAAATCTTGAAAAGAAGTATTGCGTATTTCTGTAAGAAAACAATGCTTTTGGGTAACAAGAGACTTAAAAAATGAGTGCTAATGAGTAGCTATATATGACAAGAACAATATCTAATAATAAATATACAAAATTGATTAACCTTGGAACAAAATAAACCGTACCGTAAGATATGTCCCTAGGCCACCAAATGACTTGCTTGTACCGTCACATATTTACCCACCACACTTGAAGGTTTGATATTAATTAAATGCTTACCACGTCTAAATCACATTGTCAAAGAGTAAAATCTATTAAAGTGTAAAGATCAAAAATTAATCCCAAGATCAGTTGTTCTCATGTAATAAGTTTAGTTGATTGCTGGACGTTTGTCAACTATAGCTGCTGACTTCCTCAGTAACTGGACTAAAATTAAGCATATATTGCTTTGGACTTATACCTGTGGATGATGCAATTGCCCGCATTGATTTCTTGGCCGCGGATGGCGCACGCCTACTAGGCAGTGACGTCGATGTAGATGACGTTACCGTTATCTTAATAGAATGTACAGCGCCATGTTTCCTGTGGAATCCCGTTGCCGTTGCCACTTAAGAGTTATGAGCAAAATTGAACTCCGAGTAGTGGGAGATTAAAGATAGAATGACAGCTAAATCAGAAATGTACTACTTTGAAGCTTTAAGAGATATACAGATAAAGAAGTTTGAGAAGCTGCACCCAAAGACCCAGGACAATCCTACAAAAGAAAATAATTGTGAATCTGTCAAGCTAACCCGTCCCCAAGGAAGTCGGAGCAATTATAGCCAAATGCAATTATAGCCAAAGGCAATTATATTATATTGCAGTAACACCAAAAACCTTACCTGTTGAAATATTAGCTCAACCAGATACCACAATTAGAAATTTACCAGGCATCTAAGCCAGAGAAGTAAGATCCCAGATAGCACAGGACATCCACTGGTGTCTATAAAAGATGTATCGCATGTCCAAGAACAACAAGTAGACGTCCATTGGATATCCGCTTGTGGATAAATCTAACTGATGCCGGTTTTGGACTTCCAGTGGATAACCGTTTTTGGACGTTATCCTACTAATAGCTATTATGGGCGTCGAGTGCGTGTTCACTTTAGGACGTTCCAAAATAATGCCCGTTAAGGACGTACCATGGATGTCCATTTCTAGTGCTTAGAAGATAATCCAATTTGTGAACGTCCTGTGGGTGTCCGTTTCTGTACGTTCTGTAATTAATGTTGATTATGGGCGTTCAGTGAATGGATATTTGTAGACATTAAAAATGATGCAGGTTTTGAATGTATGTACAAAGTCTATCTTTATAATTAGTGTAGCTTCTGCTACTTTTATTTTTGGACATAAAAACATCTTTCTAAATAAAAGTTGTAGAACGTTTCACAAGCTGTGAGAATTTGCTTTTAGAAAAACCAAATTAGGATCGCAAAATTGGAAAAATTACCTCATCTCACTTTTTTAAAATAGAACACCCTATACATGATTACTCAGAATGGAAGTCCATTTTCTTTTGATTTCAAAAATATAACCATAAGTGATATTTAAATGAGCCGTTTTAGAAACATTCCGTGTCAAACATATTGATTCTACAGTAATAATTCATGGCCATCTTTGGATACTTTTCCGTAATCATTAATTATTACCTACTGTAGAATCAATATCTTTGATAAGGAATATTTCTAAAACAGCTCATTAAAATATCACTTATAATTATATTTTTGAAATCATAAGAAAATGAATCTCCATTCTGAGCAATCAATTAGGGTGCTCTATTTAAAAAAAGTGAGGTTAGGTAATTTTTTCAATTTTGCGATCCTAATTTGTTTTTTCCAAAAGCAAATTCTCACAGCTTGTGAAAAGTTCTCTTACTTTCATTTAAAAATATTTTTTCTATCTCCAAAAATAAAAGTAGTAGAAGATCCACTAATTATAACGAACAGACCCTGTACAGGGTATGTCCATTTATGAGCGTTTTATTTATAATACAGAATACACGCATCGAATGGATATCTTAAAACGCCCTTTCCCTGACGGACCTTGGTTTACACAAAAAGTGGTCTGTTTTATTCCAGTCGCCTTACTGTAAATTAAAGACATTGTTCATTTTAGTGAATCTCCTAAAAAAATCACCAATGAGATCTCGACTTTTGAATTTTGAAAAAAATTACTTAAAATGAGCGTGAACGAGGCCACCTAGAACCCATATCCAGGGTCAGTTTGAATTTTTCTATGTTTATATATACATAAAGTGTGGCCTACTTAAGATGGAAACACCACTGTAACCTTTGTATTTATAATTCGATTTTGATGAAACAAAGATCAAAAGATATGTGATGAAAAACTCTATAAACGACGTGAATTTTTTTTTCTATGTCATCTGGCCAAGGCCACTGAAAATGTTTCCTATGCCATTCGATCACGGCCTACTAAAACTGTTTTCATATGTCACAGCATTTATTATAAGCTTTTTGTCTTCAGCTCTAGATATGTTGTTGACTTTCATATTTCGTAATAATAATAATAATAATAATAATAATAATAATAATAATAATAATAATAATAATAATAATAATAATAATAATAATAATAATAGAGCTTTTTTCATGAAATTTGGTAGGTAACAGTTTTGAAGAATGACAAATCCAGTGGTGTACGTATTTTCCCCTAAAAACAACCCTTAATCTTTCTTTATAATTTTTGATATATGAAAATAGTTTTAGTATGCCGGAATCGAATGGCATAGGAAACAATTTTTACAGGATCTATAGACTTCCTCATTTTCTATATTTTGAGATCTCGATAAAAATAATCAATTTATAATTATAACAGTGACAGGGTGGTTTCATGTAAGAAGGGCCACACAAATAAACTTCTCTGAAATGGTTAATAATTCTTCTTTTGAGATGAAATTTGGTATTTTGAAGTATGCTGAATGCAGACGAATTCAAAAGACCCCAACCCTGTTTACAGTTGTTGACAGAAAAAATGCATTAGTGGGCCTTGCTGTATAGATTTTTTCATTTTATACTAGTAGTAGTAGTAGCAATGGTGTGGAGGCTAACGCCAGGCAAGTAGGCCACAACGGGGCCTTTTTGCCAACCCCGGCAACCCAGCAACCATGCTCTACCCCTCCTGAGTTCCGTCACCAAACCTCCTCGACCTCGAAATAAAGGTCCTGACGGTCTTCCAATGGACGGAACTAATGTCGCTCCTCTGCAGAGTCTCCGAAACGAATAATTCTGTTCGAAGACCCCCAAAAGCCTCACATTCACACAGGTAGTGGTAAAACGTTTCTCCAGTCTCGCCGCATTCCTAGCAAATGGGATACCTCTCGACACCTATCAATGTAAGGTGTCTTCTGCGCGCACAGTGGCCCATCAACGCCCATCAATGATGCGGCGAAGCGCAGAACGACTCCTACCAAAAAGCCAGACAGTCTTGTTCCTGTCCGGCCTCCCCACGAAATGCCTCGGCTGCCTGCATCCACCGACCGACCTCCAGTACTTCTACATTCCCTCCTCAGTCTATGTATCTAGGGCGTCGGAAACCACCTTCCTGCTTATGCCTATAGCATGCTCCGGGCCACAGAACTGCCGCCGGGAACCAAGCCTTGCGAGTTCATTCGCTACTTCAATCCCCTCGACGCCATATTGTCCCGGAACTCACACAAGTTGCACTTCCTTTGTTCTAGACATTCCTGTAAGAGCGTGAGACCCAATTATGGGCGCGAAGACATCTTGTCGATTAGCTACAGACAGAATAGCTTACACCCTCGTTTCGAATGCCGTGGTATATGCGCCTAGAGCATAACTCTCGCGCACCTCCAGGCCATCGATGTTTACCGGAGGAGTGCTGCTCTTCCAGCCGTGATTCGTCAGTAAAACAGACCATGCTAGCAAGCTGGAAAGCGACCTCATTTTCCCTCAACTGATCTTTGCTGGGGATTCTGAGGGTATATGTCCTATCCAGCCTAATATAGTCATCTGCATTTTGTACCTTGATGGTGGAAATTGGAATTTTCTTTTCCACCTTCTTGGCAACCCTTGAATGTCTTGTTATTGCTCCCTCTCCGCACCAGTTTCCAGAGTGTCGCATTCTGAGATGTTGCAGCATCAGCACGACCTCTAGGATGAGGGTGTCGTCTTCATAGCGCCGGTGATACCCAGACTTGTCAGCCTTTGAAGTTTGGCCAGCTTCCGGGTAGCAGTTTGGTTCACACCACACCACCAGCTTCGAGGATTAAGTCCCCAGGTCCTCCCTATCGCACGGCGCAGCTGCCAGAGGGTCGCTACTCCCTTCCTCACTACTCGTTCTATTTGCGTCCCCCATGATAGTTTGGCGTCCAGGACCACCCCCAGATATTTGACCTCCCACACTAAAGCTAAAAGTTTCAACACATCACCGGCGCCCTGAACCCCTCCAGATTCCTCTTCTTGGTGAACAGGATCATCTCCGTCTTCGTCGGGTTTACGGATAGTCCCAGCTTACCACACCACTTTTCAATTATGCTACAGAGTATTTCATGCATGCACAGACGACGCTGAGGAATTTGCCGATGACTACCACCAGCCCATCGTCAGCATACGTCTGGGCCTAGAAGCCATTCTCGGAGAGTCATTGCACTAGGCCGTCCATGACCAGACACCTTAGATGAGGCGAAAGGCAGCTGCCCCGAGGACATCCGCCTGTCACTCCAATGTCCAGCCACCGGCCTCTTAAGGTGAGCGATACCCTCCTGTCCTCCAGTATGCTCGCCACCCAACTTATGAGTGATCTACGCGATCCCCTGCCCTGTAGGGCGACACAGACCGTATCCGTCCTCGCTCTATCAAAGGCCTCCTCAACATCGAAGAACACACGTAGTGTGCTCTTTCCGTAGTGTAGGGATCTTTCTAGATATCGCGTCACAGCGTGGAGCGCTGTTTCCGTTGGTGCCCCCCGCTGGCACGCGTGTTGGTTTTTGTGGAAGGGGTGATCCCTGAAGATCTCCTCTAGCGCAAAGATATCTATTATCCTTTATAGTGCCTTTAGCAGAAATGATGTAAGACTAGTTAGCCTGTACGCATTGGCCAACGTGTAGTCCTCTTTTTCCGGTTTAGGAATGAAGACACTTCTGTCCCGGAGCCAGGCTTTTGTGACATAGCCCCACGTCAAGCTGGCCCGGAAAGCATCTCTTATATTGAGAAGTAATATTACCAGGCCCGTTACAAAAATTAAACTAGGTACCAAAATTTAGATCTATCAATTGAAAGAAAAAAGTTATTGGCATTCAAACTAAATATTTTGGGTGTCACTGATGACCAGATAGACGCACAAAAGCAAATTATTTTGTGTGGATAACAAAATCTATTATATGTCACATATAAAGACTACGTTTTTTAGCGCAAAACGGTCAAGAAATCCAAGTAAAATTACTTCGAAAATTTGAACTTTCCCTCTTAAAACGTCAAAGTCGCGATTTGAAACGTCAAGATTGACAACTTTTAGGCAAAGAACCTAAAGCGAATACGAGTTGTGTAGAGAAAATGTAGCAAGAAGAGCATTTTATAAACCCTTAAGTTTCAGCTTCAACAGTCATTGCACTCTATTTTACTAAAATGTTTCCAGAAAATTCATTTTAAATAGACCCTTTCTCTGATGCTTTAGCAGTAGTTTTACAGAACTCTATAAATTTATGGTTTAATTGTCTATAATTGTTACCAAATTTTCTTACAATAAATTCGCTTTAGAGGAGACCACGACTTTTGAATTTTAAAAATATTTTTTAAATTAGCGCAAACTAGGTCCCCTATGGGTTAGTTGCATTTTTATCTGTTTATATATATGTATATATATATATATATATATATATATATATATATATATATATATATATATATATATATATATATATATATATATATATATATATATATATATATATATATATAGACTGACCCATTTCTACGTTAATGCTTAACATTACTGTTATTATACAAGATGCGAGAAACAATTGTATACTTTAATTATAGGGTATCTTCACTTCTGTAACACAAAATGCAGGCTGTTTTCTCTTTGAAACAATTGTGTTACAACCGTTCGATTTTTTTTTAATTCAATCATTATTTGAAAGCGCTTTATACGGCATATCGATTTTTTTCATGAAATAATATAAACGCAAACCTCTCAGAATGCGTAATTTGCATGCGACTCCGATTTCTATTGGTAAAAACGCTGTAGCACAATTTTTGATACCTGGCAAAAATGTGAGAAGTTGCAAAACAATTGAAAAAACTCGAAAAGAAGATTGCATTACAATTTCGTTCGCAAAAGTAAAAATGCAAATATAAGGGGTGTTCAATTAAAAAAAAAAAAAAAGAAAATTCTTATCGCCAACGACTTATGATTGTCGTAATAATTTTTGTAAGAAGACTACCTCTCCTGTTCTTGAATGCATGATCATACCAAACCAATTTAAAAAATTGCAATTAACTCAAAAACTTGAAGAGTTAGGTATAGGGAATGCTAGTGCAAGTCATTGTAGTTTATTTTGTATCTAACAAGCTTATAACATACAGGCTGTTTTATTTGAAAAAAGTGACTTTTTGGCACTTTTTGGTTGACCATGTCGAATTTTTCTTTCAGACCGCCTGTGAATGATTTCCCAAGTTGAATTAAATAAAAATAAACTCAAATGTTTTGACTTCTTATTGACAACATTTTGTTGTTCTATCTTTGTTAGATTCACTCTTACACATTTTTAACACTTGAGTATTTTTATGAGTTTTGACACAAAAGTAAGTAATAATAGTGAATTCTACAGCACGTTCCTCCTCCTCCTCCCAAGGTAAACACTCTTCTCAAGGTTACCTCCTCCCAAGGTCAACACTCATATCAAGGTCAACACTTCTCTCAAGGTCACTTCACTTTGAATATACAAAGTGTTCCAGGAGTTGTATGCACAAATTCACCTACTGATATAACATCGAAAAATAAGTGGGGTTTTGTTGACAAACATGTGTCCTCCGATGCTGTTAAGGATTGATTTCTACGGGTGGGGGTAGTTTTCACCCCCATCCCTTAAACGAGTCAATGAAGCGAGAAACTATCCGGCGAGGCATATTCTTAGTAAAATATTACAAATATAATGTTTTTATGTCTGTTGATGATTTCTTTCCCATTTTCAACTAAAACTAATCTCAAAGAAGATATATCATAGCCAAAATATTCAAAATCAAATAACTCACAAACGGTGCATTTTATTGCAATTTACTGAGTATACTTTTTTATTCCATTTTCTAAATAAAATTCAATGATTTTGTCCAGAGTTACAAATATCCACCCCCAAAATAGTTGAGGGTGAAAAAACACCCCCACCCTCTCGAAAACAACTTTTAAAATTCGGATATTTTTTATTTTTTCTTATTTGGGACGTGTATTTTGGCTACTTGACTGAACTCTCGAAATTTCATCAAAATCGATTAAGGCATTTAGAAGTTATGACCAAAAAATATTTACAAGCCACCCCTTTGAGGGGTTGTATCTCCGTAATGAAGCATCGGAGGATGTGATACATGTTTATCAACAAAACTCCACTTATTTTTCGATAGTCTCAGTGGGTGAATTTGTTCACACAACTCCTGGAACACCTGTATAGGCATTCAAATTTTATTTCTGATGTTTTATTATAGTTGTGTGCGTGAAGTGAGTTGTCTTCGAGATTGATTGTAGGAATATGTTTTATGGAATGTCTATGATAGAATGGAAAAAATTGACAGAAAATAATCTACAACGATTTCCTTATTATGTGAGTGAAAACCATACTGTGCAAAGGAAAATATTTTTGGAAGTCGCAGCGCTCTATGAATCCTTGAAGAGAGGTATAGGATGGGGTGGAGAATAGTGTCAGATTATTAATGTGTTAGTTGCTTGAAATCGATCATTGACTGCTCCGAATGTTTACCGTCAGCAAGATATGCAGCATTTGGTTTGTTTAATCAGAGCTATATATGCAGATACCATGCTCACTCGAAAATGCTTGCATATTGTTTTTATTTGTTTTTTAAGAGTGTCAAAGCTGATATTGTGGAGAAGTGTTTCGAGCCCGTGGAAGGCAAGGTAGTAGGCGTGTACGTTCAAATGAGAGAAAATAATTGTGACGGTGATGTGGAAAGTGACAGTAAATAATTGTAAATTTAAATATGTAGAAAATTTATTAACTATGTGATAATGTAATAAACGTAATTAAATGTTGACTTTATTTAATTTTAATTTTAGTAATTTGCAACTTAAAAAAATGTCTGTTTCTACACATTTAACAAGAAAGTTTCATTGCAAAACCTCGTTTCTTTCCGATAGAAATAACGATGTAAATATATCGGGTCATACTTTAATGTTTTATGCCAAAAGTAAGCATGGAAAAAAAATTCAAAAAGTTATTTGCTATTAACAAGAATAACCTATTTTAATAATTAGTTGAAAAAAATTGCAACATTGAAATAATAGGGTGATATACCCTTTTTTAAATTTTTTGCTTGTTTTGATGCTTGAAGAAGAACTGAGGAAGTTTAATGTTAAAGCCCATCTGTGACTGTATTACTGAGTGTTAAAATTTCGTTGTATGAAAAAACTGCTTCGGCAGTGCAATCTAAAACAGATCCGAAGCATGCAGCACAATATATAAAAAAAGTCTGGACGCAGCAAGTCCGTTATGGAAGTGAATTTTTATAAAAATATTTAAATAGCAAATATGTCTCTCTAATGCAAGCAAGCCTGCATCAATCAAGTACCGGTATAGCCTATGTAGTAGAAACAATGTACCATATTTTATCAAAATAATTTATTGTTTTAAAATGTGCAAAAATTTTCCGAAAATAAATTTAAAACGTTTCCGAGAAAACTGGTTTCCTAGTCAATAAACCTTAGGTAGCAAATTGGGTTATTGAAATTTGAAGCATTTAATGAAAATTTGCTACCAAAACGCACTTACTGCGTCTCGATTTTTTTGCTTACAAACGTGCATCATATTTCGGTAAAAAATGCAATAAATTACGGGTGTTCGAAAAAAATTGTAGGGATCACCAACGACTTATGGGTCAGCCTGTGATTGTCAAAATAATTTGATAAGATGCAGCTCAAAACACCCTATAATTACCTTATAAAAATGTTCTCGTCTCTTGTATAATAATAACTATATTGAGCTTTACCGTAGAAATGCGTCACCCTGTATATATGTGAACAGATAAAAACTGAATGTGAACTGGGATATGGATTCTAGATGGCCTAGTTTGCGCTCATTTGAAGGAATATTTTTAAAATTATAAAGTCGCGAGATAAATGGAGCCCAAACAATGGCCCGTTATGCTACAATGGCGCCTTCCCACGGTAAGAACCGCTGAGTCAGCCGTAGTCATACAGGAGCCAAGAACTATGCAGGCTCAAAGTGCAAGTAGAACGGAATATCACTGTGAGAATCTACATCCATTCCTTGTTTATCCAGAGACATAGTGCCACGCCTGGAGGGAAGACTGTAAAGAGGCTGCTCACAGAGGTAGAACCGTTCATTCTTGTTCCGAGTTAGTCATGGCACACCGAGTGCATAGACATTAGATCACATGTAGGTTGATCGTCTTATTTTAGTATATTATATTATTCATTTTTCTTGTAACTAAGTAATTAAGTATTGATTGTTCAAAGTATTAAATAAATTGTTTTAAAAATTCAAATGTCTTAACCGTAAAGTTAAGTGGCGCAGTCGTTAGTATTGGTTAGGAAACCGAAAGCATATCGATTTTTAAGCGTATCGACGCCTAATAACCAATTCGAGCTAAGCAGAGCCAAGTTAAAGCAGAAATAGTGACCAAGCAGAGCCAAATGGAAGCAGCAACCATCGTATTATGGTAAGTTTACTGCTATCCCATTTTTACATTTCCAATTTTTATATGTGTTGTATTGAAACGTTATATGTCTGATTCAGAAGAAGAATCACAAAGTTTATGTAACATAGAGTATAGATTTAGATCAATCACCATTAGCGACAATAACATAACAGTAAATCATTCAAATATTAATAAGAGTAGTAATAGTAGCAATATGACAGACCAATTCAAAGAATTTTTCCTGAAAGCTATTCCCGAGTTCGACGGGCAACCAGCCAACGTAGGCAACTTTTTAAAAGCATGTGACTTGGTCATGAACCAGTTCTACGTGCCAAACGAGAATCTGTATATGAATCACTTCTTGCTGAATTATGTTCAAACTAAATTAACGGGAACAGCCCGGCTTATAGTAAATACAAAGATAATTAATACGTGGGCACACCTGAGAGAGGCCATTGTTCAGAATTTCAGTGATCAACGAGATGATCACAGTCTATTAGCTGATATGTTAACCTTGAAACAGCCTAATGCTGAAGACGCACTGTCGTTCGCGAACAGATGCCGTCATATAGAGCAATTGCTCATCTCGAGTTTAATAGCTAACGAGCAAAATGAAGACGTGAGATTAATTAAGAAAGACATATACCAGAATTAAACATTAAAAGCGTTCTTAGGAGGGTTACGCAATCCATTAGGGCTTGTCTTGCGTAGTCAAGCACCTGGAAGCATAGAACAAGCTTTGAAATTCGTGTTCGCAGAGGAAAATTTCGATTATAGAGATAAAACAATAAATAAGAATTTCAGTAATAATAATAAATTAGAAGGACAGAACCGTACTTTCTTTCAGAGACAAAATAGCCCACCTTTTCAGAATGTACAATTTCAGCGACCTTTCCAAACAAACTTTGAACCATTTCAACAACATAATAATCAAAACAATCACACAAATTCCTAGCCTAGACAAAATCAACAATTTGTGCCAAGGCAAAATTTTTCGAGTCAATTTAGGCGACCCAACTTCAATAATCAACCGGGTCGACCCAATGTAAATCATAATGCTAACAGAAATTATCACGAACCAATGGAAGTAGATAGTTCTAACACGAGACTGTCGATACCAAGGAGAGCAGCCCATGTAAATAATATAGAATTTAATGAGAACGAAGTAAATGAAACAAATTACGATTTAAATTATGTAAACGAAGAATTAAATTACGAAAATTCGTCAGCCGAGGAATACGATATCCAACAGCGAAATTTTCCCACTGCAGGTCCCTCAACGAGAGAACCGTGATAGATATAAATAATATGAATACATTATGTAAGTTACCGTATATAGAATTAAACGAAATATCAGGTAAATTTTTGTTAGACTCAGGATCTTCAAAAAATCTTTTGAATCCTGCTGTAGCATATTATAAGTTCGCTAAAAACATATTTACGCATGATTTTACCATACGCACCACGCATGGCATTTCTAAGCACTGTAAGCGTGCACGTATTAAATTTAAATCGATTTCACAGGAGATACAAGAGTTCTGCCTATTTAACTTTAACAAAATTTTTTTCGGGATTAATTGGGATGGAATTTCTGAAACGAAACGAAGCTAAAATAGATTTTAAGGATTACAAACTGTATATAGGCAAGAATATTATACCAATAAAATTCACAGATCTTAGCGAGAGTCAATCGGGACAGACAGAAACCAAAGCAGATGGTTTAGTGTGACCCGAGACTCATTTAAATTTAAACAATATAATAACCCAGCAGTATTTCGTACGTAATGACGAACTTGAGACAATTAATCACGTACTAAATAATAACCAAGCTTATAATGTAAGAGATAGACTAGTCAGCAGATTAAATAAACAATATGCATCAGAAACCAGATACAGCCAGAGGCGAAATCCGTTTGCAGCAGTAGTTATAGAAAATAACAATTCTAGTACGACTCATATTAAAATTTAAACACTTACAGTACGGGGGGTAATCAAAAACGAATCAATAATAAAGATGCATTAATGGAACAAATAGATACAGGCGAATTAAATGATGAGGAAAAACAATTGTTATTTAGTTTATTATCAGAATATCAGGACATCTTTTTAAATAAAACAATACCGGACAGACACCCAATTCCCAAAACTGATCAAATACTGGACAAAATTGGGCGAGCCCAATATTTCTCGACGATCGATTTGATCCTGGGTATCACCAAATTGAAATGGACCCCAGGGACATAGAAAAAACAGCGTTTATCACAGATACAGGCCATTGGGAGTACACCAGAATGCCGTTCAGGTTATCTGGGGCTCCAGCGACCTTTTCTAGGCTCATGCAGAACGTATTAGAAGGCCTAATTGGACAAACATGCCTTGTATATATGGATGACGTCATAGTTTTCTCCACATCTTTACAGGAACAGCTTGAGAAACTAAAACTAGTATTCGAGCGCTTCAGGCAAAGCAACCTAAATATCCAGCTAGACAAAAGCGATTTCCTAAGGAAGGAAGCCGAGTTTTTAGGACACGTGGTCAGCCCAGACGGGATTCGTCCGAATCCAAAGAAACTGGACGCAATAAGGAAATTCCCGATACCTAAAACCCCAAAGGAAATAAAATTATTTCTAGGATTAGTTGGATACTATCGTAAATTCATAGAAAACTTCGCACACGTTACGAAACCACTAACAAAATGTTTAAGAAAAAACTCGAAGATAAACGTGAACGACGAAGAATACATTGCTGCCTTTAACTCATGTAAAGACATATTAATGAATTCACCTGTACTTATACCACCGGATTTTTCTAAAGACTTTATATTAACAACCGACGCTTCAAACGTAGCGATAGCCGGAATATTAAGCCAGGGCGAACCCAATGCGGATCACCCGATAGCTTACGCCAGCCGGACATTGAACGACACCGAATCCAGGTACAGCACAATCGAGAAAGAAGTATTAGCCATCGTGTGGGCAACTAATTATTTTAGACCATACCTATACGGAAGGAAATTCACTATATATACGGACCATAAACCTTTAAAATGGTTATTTTCGTTGAAACAACCAAATTCAAAATTGCTCCGTTGGAGATTAACATTGGAGGAATATGAATTTAAAATTGAATACAAAAAAGGAAAGCTAAACTGCGCAGCAGATGCACTGTCCAAAGTAGAAATAAACCCACTAGACATAGATAATCAGTCAATGGCGAATAATATCGACCAAGAGGAAGAAATCATAGAAATTGACGATGACGACACAGCAAATTCGAATGCGGACTCGTATTTAGCACCAGGCATACCAATACTCGAGGAAGAAATCGTTAACAGCAAAACCAATCAGATAGTTTTTAAAAATACGGATAAACCTGACATATTCTCAGTCAGAAAAGACAAAAGAAATTTCATATATGCAAACTTCAATTTAAATAAACCAGATCAGATAGAGAAATTTATAAAAGAATACTGTTTACCACAAAGGAAATATTGCATTTTTGTAAATGAACAAGATTACGAACTAGTAAGTTCGGCAATCAATAAAAACTTTAATAACGTAGAATCACCCAAATTTTATAGATGTCTGGAAATTAGGAATGAAATTAACGAGGACGAATTAACCGAGACTATAATGAAATATCACGAGGGGAAGAGTAACCATCGCGGGGCTGATGAGACTTACCTAAGAATGAAGAAAATATACTACTATCCCAACTTAAAGAAACATATAGAGGTATATGTACGAAATTGCGAATTATGCAAAACATGCAAATACAATAGGAATCCGGTACAAATAGCATTGGAGCACACCCCCACAGCATCTAAACCGTTAGAGATATTACACATTGACACATTCCAAATTGAACAAGCTATCTTCCTAACAATTATAGATCCATTTAGTAAATTTGGCCAAGCATTTCCAATAAAAAGTAAAAGTGCTACTGAAATTGCAAAAAACTTGATCAAGTACTTTTCACAGTATGGAGCGTGTAAAATAATAATCGCAGACCCAGGTACGGAGTTTTCAAACCAGGTAATTAAAGAACTATTAGAAACATATCAGATAGAGTTACATATAACAACACCGCAAAACCCAACATCCAATGACCTATCGAAAGATTTCACAGCACGATTATTGAACATTATCGATTATTCAAAATGAAATTTAAAAATATGAAACCCATAGACTTAATACCATAATGTATATTCGCTTACAACTCGACAATACACTCACAGACACTAAAACCACCTTTTGATTTAATATTTGGCTACATACCAGAAATGTTTAACTATGACCCGGAAGTCATAATTACACAGGAATACAACGTACAACATAAAGATTTAATGCAAATTATTTACGAGATAGTCAGAAGCAGGATAGAGAATTCAAAAATAAAAACCTTACAACGGACAAATAAAAACACGAACCAACCGTTCAAGGAAGGTGATATTGTCTACAAAAAGATACCACCAGGCTTTCATAAAAAACATAAAAACCCATTTTCAGGACCGTACTCAATAATATCCCTATTAGAACATAACAAAGCTATTTTAATAAATCATAAAAATGACGAACAGACGATAAGCACATTTAAGAAATTTACGTATTGCAGGTTCCTTGCCACGGGAATAACAGCCCAAATACAAGACTTGACAGACAACCCAGGCATGTTACCAAAGAAATTAGGCACAGCATACACTGAGACTAGCAACTGGAATCTGATACAAATACATGACTTGACACAATTACATAGAGACTACAACCAAATAAAAAGACACTACGCAAATACAGTTACCTTCATGACAAAAGATTACCATTCTGAATATCATAATTTCATATTGACATTGAATTTCACCATAGATAATGTAGACGATATATTTTATATAATTTTTTGAAATAACAATATTATTAATAGACGAAAACGTGGCATAATAAACGGACTAGGTTCTATATTTAAGTCAATCACAGGGAATCTCGATTCACAGGGTGGGGAACGCATTTAGCAAGCATTAGAAGTCTTAACGACAGATCAAGATAAAATTCATGAACTTTTTAGGTCCCAAATTTCGGTCATGCTCGAGGCAATAGTCGAATTTAATAGAACGATAGTAGGATTGAGTCATAACCAAGGCACGATAGTAAATAGGATAAATGAATTAGGTAATACAGTAGAAAGCCTGCGAAGTGAACAATTAACTCACTATCATCGCATTAAGATCCTAGAGTTACTCATGCAGCTAGGACAATTATTAAACAATATTCAATAAATAGCATTAACAACAGAAAATGCCATCACTTTTGCAAAATTAGGAATCTTTCACACATCCATACTAAAACCAACATTTATAATAAAAGAAATCAATAAAATACAAAATTATGCAACTAATGCTAAAGTAATAACAACCACTGATCTAAATCTATACGAAAAAGTATTTAAAATAAAAGCAGTCCAAAACAATTTCAAAATTATATTTCAAGTAGAAATACCTCTGGTAGATGAATCAGAATATGATTATTATCAATTATATACATTACCTGTCCCTAGAAAGACACACCTTTTTACCATGATAATTCCCTGAACCAAATACCTTATCCTAAGCAGTAAACAATATGCCTATCGTAATGAAGAATGTCAAAATTTAAAGAACCAAATATATTTTTGCAAAGACGACAATCCAACAACCATGAATGATCAAAACCCATGTGAAATAAAGCTAATAAAATTTCAAAAACCTATTAACAATTGTGATCAAGAATTAGTCAAAATTAATACAACCACAGTTTCGAGATATGGAACCAGTCAGTATATAGTTATAGCACCCGAAGAAACTAACGCCAGAATAACTTGCAAGGAACAGGAGTGGACCAACATCATCAAGGGTACAAATTTAATCAACCTGCAACCAAATTGCCAATTAACTATAGGCAACAAAATCTACAAGACCGGCCCAGCAACAGCAGAAACACAACAACTATTCAACCTGCCTACACTAGAAACCCCCATTTCAGAAGATCAACCAAATCCAGGACCAGTACCCGAAATATCATTAGAAAACGTACAGCTACACAACATCAATCAAATCCAACACCAACTTCAAAAAATTAAACAAAATATACCAGGACATATAACAATACCAATCCATCACCTGAGTATATGGACAATATTACTGTACATAGCTGTCTTAATAACCATCACAACTATAGCCGTCCGAATGGGGTTGAAGAAACGAAGAACTAGCAAAGAAGATAAAGGAACAAAAACAGGAACCACCGAGTCCGGATTTCCATTGAAAATCCGGAACGAACCATAGCTCCGTCTTTAAAAGGGGGAGGATATAAATGGAGCCCAAACAATGGCCCGTTATGCTACAATGGCGCCTTCCCACGGTAAGAACCGCTGAGTCAGCCGTCGTCATACAGGAGCCAAGAACTATGCAGGCTCAAAGTGCAAGTAGAACGGAATATCACTATGAGATTCTACATCAGCAGATTCCTTGTTTATCCACAGACATAGTGCCACGCCTGGAGGGAAGACTATAAAGAGGCTGCTCACAGAGGTAGAACCGTTCATTCTTGTTCCGGGTTAGTCATCGCACACCGAGTGCATAGACATTGGATCACATTTAGGTTGATCGTCTTATTTTAGTATATTATATTATTCATTTTTCTTGTAACTAGGTAATTAAGTATTGATTGTTCAAAGTATTAAATAAATTGTTTTAAAAATTCAAACGTCTTAACCGTAAAGTTAAGTCGCCGTCTCTTCATTAACGATTTTTTTCTACGAAACTTAGTCAAAAATTATAGACCGTTAAACCATAAACTTAATTAAAACTACTGCCAAAGCATGAAATGAGTTTTCTGTAAGTATTTTAGTAAAATGAAGGACAATGACGGTTAAAGCTGAAATTCAAGGGGTTGCAGAATACTCTTTTTGTGACATTTTCTTTACATAATCCGTATTTGTTTCAGGTTCTTTACCTAAATGTTGCCAATTTTGACGTTTCAAATCGCGACTTTGACATTTTGAGTAAAACCCATTTTTTTTCTTTAAATACCCATAACTGCTTGTCTTTAAATTTATAGACCTAAATTTTTGTACATAGCTTACTTTTTATAATACAAACACGAGTACCAAATTTGGTTGCACTTGATTTCTTATTTACGGAGATATAAATTTTTCCAGAATGAAAATGAAAAAAATCCGGGAAAACCTGGGCCGATTTTTCTGGCTAACGAACTTATCCAAGCCACTTGCAAAGGGAAGGTACTCAGAAAAACTCAAAATCGAGTTGTCGGTGTGATTCACACACACACACACACACACACACTCAGACACATAAATATATATATATATATATATATATATATATATATATATATATATATATATATATATATATATATATATATATAAACATATAAAAATTGAAACTGACCCTGGATGTGGGTTCTAAGGGCCCTAGTTCGCGTTGATTCGAAGAAATGTTTTCAAAATTCAAAGGTCGGGATCGCATTAGTGATTTTTTTTTAAAAGAACATTCACTAAAAAGAGTTTTAACTTCGATAAGCTTAATTCTAAGATAATTGTTGAGAAACTGAGAAGGCATCGGCAGAAGTAGCTGAATATAGCAGTAGGAAGTACCTACATATAAGTACATTTGTGAAACTAAAAGGTCGCCCCTGCCTATATATTTGTATGCAATATGAACAGTTTCACCAAGTCAGAGTGCCCATTACCAATAGAGTAGAAATACTTGTTAATTGTTGGTGTTCAAAATTTACACTAGTATCTACGGATCAGCTAAACGTACAGGGAATACATAGCCAGAGTTAACTAGGCGCCAACAGTTGAATATGTGTGTAAATGTATGCGTTCACCAGTCCATCTGAGCTTTTGCTGGAACTTAACTGTTGTCAATTTGTCAAAACGGAATGACAGACAAACGTTAGAAAATAGTGCTTGGAGTTAACTCTGCGTTCATCAGTCTTCAACCGCTGAAATGTATCGATAGTCAGCGGCTGAGCGCTTAAACTCAGATGTTGGCGCCTGGCAAACTCTATGTTTCGAATATATATATATATATATATATATATATATATATATATATATATATATATATATATATATATATATATATATATATATATATATAAGTTCAAACTTGCAAGATTAAAGAAAGTAGAAAAATTTACTAAATAAATAAGGGCAAATACTTTGTTACGGGATGTCACATGAGTTTTAAAATCAATCTAGATATCTAGATGAAATAAGACATCACTAAACAAAAACTAAACAAAAATGTAGGTTCTATTCATCATGAGCACCATTTTAGATAATATATGTTCTAACAAGCCTTTCGATTTATGTAATTTTGATCACAAAATTCTATTATTTGTAATATAGATAAAGATTAGAACACGCCACTAATTATGTTTTGATTTGAATACAACTTAAGCGAATAATAAATAAACTTAACTCTCTACAAAATAATTAAATAATTTTGTAGACAGGTGAACAGTGTTAAATAAACTTTAAAATAACTACCCTGTTGCATCTCAGCCCCTTTTGTAAGACTTTGATCCTTTTTAGCTGTTGACAAAACATCACAAACACTGTTTAGTCCACCCACTAACACGAATAAACTCGTAAAGAATATTTTGCACTTGTAGCTGTATTAAAATTCCCAAAAAGTAACTCAAATAATATGTAGGTAAAATGAAAGTGAAAACATATAAACGATCTGAAAATGCACGTCAACTAACTTAGTGCATGTAACCTGCGCAATGACACCAAATGTTCTGTTGTCAGGGTGACAACGACCAAGACATACCAGATCTCATATACAAACCAGTTTTTATCATTATTAATAAAAAAATGTCTGTTTGTGGATATTAAAAATAAATGCTTTAAATGTGAAGAACTCAATTTTCTGTAAGCCTAGAAAGTTGAATTTTGGTAGTAGTAAGGTCTTTCCCAAGGCAACATGTCCACCAAATTTTACAAAATAACTTTGATATATATATATATATATATATATATATATATATATATATATATATATATATATATATATATATATATATATATATATATATATATAATTTCGACCGTCCCGGTTCGAAACTGCAGCCCACGCAAACCAATAAAAAATCACAAACGTACAGCAAACAAATAAAGTGTATATTTAAAAGTGATTACAGTGTAGTGCAATATTCCAAAAGATATATATATATATATATATATATATATATATATATATATATATATATATATATATATATATATATATATATATATATATATATATATACAGGGTCGCTGATAAGTCTGGAAACGGTCGATTATCCGGGAAAATATACAAGGTGTCGAAAAAAGTTTTATACAAAAGTTTTTGGGTTCTTCAATGTCTACTAGGCGGTGATAATTTTATTTATACAGGGTTGGTCATACAGGCGTGGCACACCAATATTAATTTTTTTTTAATGGAACACCCTATATATTATTCGATATTTCAATCCTTCTCTTAATTTTGAGCAACATTTATGAGAAGCATAATGTACCTAAACTCAATCGTTTCCGGGTAAAAAAATAAATAAAAATAAACGCTACTGTTTTTAAAATCTATTGGATGAAGAACAAAAATAAATGAAAAGTAGAATATCTCTTGAAAACAATCTGTGAGTGTGAAAAGAACCGGTTGCGATGTTTTTAACATTGTTTGGAATCCCAAGATAAGATAAGATGCCCATAAGAAACGCAGTATTATTCTTTTGTTTTAAAATGTTTTCAGGACAACGAATGTCAAACATTCATTCAGTGTCAACAGTTTTGAAACATTAGTAATTTAGTGTCAACAGTTTTTGTGCAAAATGGCAAGTTTAAGTGAAACCGAACGTATCGAAATTTTAATGATGATAGGGTACGGTGATAGAACACGAAGTTTTGCTCAAGTGGTGATTATGTTCAATGAGTTGCATCCTGAGCGGGAATCGATCTCCAAATCCACAGTTTCGAAAACTTTGCATCGTTTTCACGAAACTGGCGGTATCAAGGATAAACCTAGAACTGGAAGGCCAGTAACCGTTACAAATGAAGAAAATTCTTTGAATGTAATATTGGATGTGGTGGAAAATCCGAAAACTTCGGCACAGCAATTGGCTTTAAATCACAATATGAGTCGATATTCAATTCAAAAGATTACGAAGCGGGAAAAGTTCCGTCCATATAAAATTCATTTATTGCAAGAACTGAGTGAAGACGATTTTGATCGCAGAATCGAGTTCTGTGAACTTATTATGGAGAAGTTACGCCTAAATTTTAACTTTGCCAACCACATTTTGTTTTCCGACGAATCTACATTTTGTTTGAATGGACAAGTCAACCGACACAACTGTAGGTACTGGTCAGACGAAAACCCACATTGGATGGAACAAATTCACACCCAAAGACCGCAAAAAGTAAATGTTTGGTGTGCTATTATTCGTGGACATATCATAGGACCTTATTTTATACACGGTAATTTGAACTCTGCTCGATATTTGACACTTTTGCAAGAATCAATTGTTCCAGACCTTAGTCGATTATTTCCGAACAATAACGACCCAAATCTACCAGCGGAAGAAATATGGTTTCAGCAGGATGGGGCACCCCCTCATTTTGGAATTGAGGTACGGGAATATCTGAATCAAACCTTTCCTGGCAGATGGATAGGGCGCAGGGGAACTATTGAATGGCCAGCTAGGTCTCCCGACATGGCGCCGCTTGACTTTTTTTTGTGGGGTCATGTAAAAAATTTAATTTACCAAAATAGACCGCAGAATATTGAAGAGTTGCAAGCAAGGATTGTGCATGAAATTAATAACATTCCTCAAAACGCTCTTGTAAATGCAGTGCAATCTTTTGTTAAGCGAATTCATTATTGTCAGGAGGTCAATGGAGAACACTTTGAACATCTTATAAAATAGGATTTCAAACAATGTTAAAAACATCGCAACCGGTTCTTTTCACACTCACAGATTGTTTTCAAGAGATATTCTACTTTTCATTTATTTTTGTTCTTCATCCAATAGATTTTAAAAACAATAGCGTTTATTTTTATTTATTTTTTTACCCGGAAACGATTGAGTTTATGTACATCATGCTTCTGATAAATGTTGCTCAAAATTAAGAGAAGGATTGAAATATCGAATAATATATAGGGTGTTCCATTAAAAAAAAATTAATATTGGTGTGCCACGCCTGTATGACCAACCCTGTATAAATGAAATTATCACCGCCTAGTAGACATTGAAGAACCCAAAAACTTTTGTATAAAACTTTTTTCTACACCTTGTATATTTTCCCGGATAATCGACCGTTTCCAGACTTATCAGCGACCCTGTATATATATATATATATATATATATATATATATATATATATATATATATATATATATATATATATATATATAATAATATTGGTGTGCCACGCCTGTATGACCAACCCTGTATAAATGAAATTATCACCGCCTAGTAGACATTGAAGAACCCAAAAACTTTTGTATAAAACTTTTTTCGACACCTTGTATATTTTCCCGGATAATCGACCGTTTCCAGACTTATCAGCGAGCCTATATATATATATATATATATATATATATATATATATATATATATATATATATATATATATATATATATATAAAATTGAAACTGACTCCGGATATGGGTTCAAGGGGTCTTAGTTCGCGCTCATTTAAAAAATTTTGAAAAACTTTTAGCATCGATACCTCTCTATTAGTGAATTTTTTTAGTAAATATTTTTAAATAAAAATTCACTAAAAGGTTAAAATATGTTTTTCTAACAAAACCAAGCATGTTACGGAACAATGATTACTAGAAAAGTTGTTTTTTATTAGCGATAACAATCTATTCTAATAAAAATAACAACCTTGAAGATATGGGGCGGCATCCCCCTTTTAAGATTTTTTTTCCCGGTTATCTGACGATTAGAAAAAATGGTTGTATCTGTTAGAGCTTCATTTAAACTGGAAGACCTACTTTGAAATATGAAGATTAGAAAAAGGCTGGTTTAAATACAACCAGATGAAAGTGAGACATTATCTCATTTTTGACGCATGTACCAGCAAAATGTTGAAATTTTCATACGTAGTATGAAGGTAGCTGATGCTCCCTGCATGTAAAAGACGCTACCCATGTGTGAAGGGGTCCGCCTTTAACCACCTCCTATATTATTTATGTAAGCAGTATGCCTACACAAGCATATAAAGTATATGAAATTTCTCCACACATTAAAGTTTGGTCAGATGTAAATGAATTACTAGATTCGATCTCAAAAAGTTGCATGAAAAGTTACCATAAAACTATGTTTTATGCGATCATTTAATTATTCTCGACAGCATAAAATATGTAGGCTGTGAGCATGTTAAAATTATGTTGTATTTAATTTGATAAATAAAACACCTTAGCAAGCTAAAAGGTGCGGTTCAACGGTCAGTTTGATGTATGGAAAAAAGTGTAACTCTAAACTGCACAGTGGGTAATATTACACAAGTAGTCAACTTTTAAAGAGGTCACTTTAGTTTCAACAGAGAAAAAACCAGCAAACTCAGAGTTTTTTCACTCGGGGGACAGAGAAAGGAATTGAGAGTTAGTGGGCTTCGCGCCTGCCTTAAGGCAAGAGGTCCCTCGAATTGGAAGATGAAGACGAACGTCGCGACGGTAATGTCAAGGGTTTTTAAAATAAAAGCGGAGTAAATTTAGTAATTTGAGTGGATTAGTGTCCGAAATAGGAAGCTAAAGGATTTAGGGTTTCTTTAAAGGGCGTTTACCTGCGAACAAATGTAGTTAAATGGCTGGTGTGAGCGAGTGATAAAGGAAGGTACAGGGCTGGATGTTTTCCATTGGTCCGCTCAGTACGTTCCATTATGTAAAGTTGTTTTGAAGTTACTTTTATTTTAAGGGATCTCTCTCGAGTACTGAAATAATTTTTATATAAAATTTGTATAAATATTTGAGCAATGGGGCTATAAGATAGACTATTTGCATAGATATTTGAGCCGTAAGGCTCTAGAATAGAATTAGAGCAAATTTGAGTTAAATTAAGATTTAGAAGATGTTTTAGAGGGATTTTGGTCACGAGTGGCATTATTTTTAAAATAGCCTTAAATGAAAAAGTAGACGGAAATTTTGTGAAATTCAAAATACGAAGGGCAAGACAGGGCTTGGAGCCATACGGGTTTGGTTGGGAACTTAAAGGGAAGGAAGTTAGATAAAATTTAAATGTTATAATTAAGCTAAGAAGGAGCTGGTTATTAAACTTATGAAGTATTATACTGGGGGGGGGGGGGAGGGGCGGGGGGGGATACACAATTTAATTTTCACAGGTATCAGTTTTGCATAAAACTTAGTTTATTTTTTAGATTAGAAAAACCTTCCATAAAATGATGTTCAATAAACATTAGAAGTTGAGTTATTAGAGTTGAGAATTTTAGCCTGGCATAGACCGAACTTTATCAAATTTATTGTCATAATTTTAACTTAAGCAAACCGTTGGATTAGTTTATTATTTAAAACTTATTGTGCCGTTGACTAATTTGGTACCTTTGATTATGTCGGTCCACTCCTGTTCGTGGCAAGTTATTCTGGCGTTAGTTTCTTCGGGTGCTATAACTATGTATTGACTGGTTCCATATCTCGAAACTGTGGTTTTATAAATTTTGACTAATTATTGCTTACAATTGTTGATGGGTTTTTGAAATTTGATTAGTTTGATTTCACATGGGTTTTGATCATTCATGGTTGTTGGATTGTCGTCCTTGCAGAAATATATCTGGTTCTTTAAAATTTGGCACTCTTCATTACGATAGGCATATTGTTTACTGCTTAGGATTAGGTATTTAGTTCTAGGAATTATCATGGTAAAAGTGTGTGTATTCCTAGGGACAGGTAATGTGTATAATTGATAATAATCATACTCAGATTCGTCTACTAGATATATCTCTATTTGAAATATAATTTGGAAATTGGTTTGAACTGCTTTTATTTTAAATATTTTTTCGTATAGATTTAGAGCAGTAGCGGTTATTAATCTCCATTTGTTACATAATTTTGTATTTTATTGATTTCTTTTATTATAAATTTTGGTTTTAATATTGATGCGTGAAAGATTCCTAACTTTGAAAAAGTGATTGCATTTTCTGTTGTTAGTGCTAGTTCTTGAATAATGTTTAATAACTGGCCTAGCTGTGTGAGTAATTCTAGAATTTTTATGCGATGGTAGTGAGTTAGCTGTTCGCTCCTCAGGCTATCAATTGTATTATCTAATTCATTTATTCTATTTACTTTTGTGTCCTGGCTATGACTCAACCCTACTATTGTTCTATTGAACTCTACTATTGCCTCGAGCATGACCAAATTCTGAGACTGAAAAAGTTCATGGATTTTATTTTGGTCTGTCGTTATGACTTCTATCGCTTGATATATGCGTTCACCATCTTGTGAATCGAGATTTCCTGTGATCGATTTAAATATAGAACCTAGTCCGTTTATAATGCCACGTTTCTGTCGGTTATTAAACATATTCTTATTTGGAAAAATCCTGTAAAATATATCGTCTATATTGTCTACGGTAAAATTCAATGTTAATATGAAATTATGATATTCAGAATGGTAATCGTTCGTCATGAGTGTAACGGTGTTTGCGTAGTGTCTTTTTATTTGGTTGTAGTCCTTATGTAATTGTATCAAGTCATGTATGTGTATCAAATTCCAACTGCTAGTCTCAGCGTATGCTGTTCCTATTTTCTTGCGTAGCATGCCTGGATTGTCTGTCAAGTCTTGTATTTGGGCGGTTATTCCCGTTGTAAGGAACCTGCAGGACGTAAATTTCTTAAATGTGCTATAGTCTGTTCGTCATTTTTATGGTTTATTAAAATAGCCTTCTTATGCTCTAATAATGATATTATTGAAAATGGATTTTCATGTCTTTTATGAAATCCCGGTGGTATCTTTTTATAGACAATATCGCCTTATTTGAATGTTTGGTTAGTGTGTTTATTTGTCCGTTGTAGGGTTTTTAATTTTGAGTTTTCTATTCGGCTGCTTACTATTTCGTAAATAATTTGCATTAAGTCCTTACGTTATATTCTTGCGTAATTATGACTTCCGGGTCATAGTTAAACATTTTCGGTATGTAGCCAAATATTAAATCGAAAGGTGGTTTTAGTGTCTGTGAATGTATCGTCGAGTTGTAAGCGAATATACAGTATGGTATTAAGTCTATGGGTTTCATATGTTTAAATTTCATTGTAAATAATCGATAATGTTCTATAATCGTGCTGTGAAATCTTTCGATTAGTGCGTTTGATGTTGGGTTTTGCGGTGTTGTTGTCTGTAACTCTAGCTGATACGTTTCCAATAGTTCTTTAATTACCTGATTTGAAAACTCCGTACCTGGGTCTGCAATCATTGTTTTACACGCTCCATATTGTAAAAAGTATTTGATTAGGTTTTTAGCAATTTCGGTGGCACTTTCACTCTTTATCGGAAATGCTTGGCCGAATATACTAAACGGATCTATTATTGTTAGGAAGATAGCTTGTTCAATTTGGAATGTGTCTATGTGTAATATTTCTAATGGTTTGGATGCTGTGGGGGTGTGTTCCAATGCTATTTGTACAGGGTTTCGATTGTACTTGCATGTATTGCATAATTCGCAATTTCGTACATACTCCTCTATATGTTTCTTTAAGTTGGGATAGTAGTATTTTTTCTTCACTCTCAGGTAGGTTTCCTCCGCTCCTCGATGATTACTTTTACCCTCATGGTATTTCATTATTGTGTCGGTTAACTCGTCCTCGTTAATTTCATTCCTAATTTCCAGACATCTATAAAATTTGGGTGATTCTACGTTATTAAAATTTTTGTTGATTGCCGAACTTACCAGTTCGCCATCTTGTTCATTTACAAAAACGCAATAATATTTCCTCTGTGGTAAACAATATTCTTTTATAAATTTCGTTTATTTGATCAGGTTCATTTAAATTAAAGTGTGCATATATGAAATTTGTTTTGTCCCTTCTGACTGAGAATATGTCTGGTTTGTCCGTATTTTTAAAAACTATCTGATTAGTTTTGCTGTTAACGATTTCTTCCTCGAGTATCGGTATATCGGGTGCTGAGTATGAATCTGCATTTAAATTAGCTGTTTCGTCATCGTTTATTTCTATAATTTCTTCCTCTTCGTCAATATTATTGGCCATTGATTGGTTATCTATATCCAGTGGATTTATTTCTACTCGGAAAAGTGCATCTGCTCCGCAGTTTAACTTTCCTTTCTTGTACTCAATTTTGAATTCATATTCCTCTAGTTTTAGTCTCCAACGGAGCAATTTTGAGTTTGGTTGTTTTAAAGAAAACAGCCATTTTAAAGGTATATGGTCTGTATAGATAGTGAATTTCAGTCCGTATAAGTATGGTCTGAAATAATTAGTTGCCCACACGATGGCTAATAACTCTTTCTCTATTGTGCTGTACCTGGATTCTGTGTCATTTAATGTCCGGCTGGCGTAAACTATCGGGTGATCCGCATTTGGTTCGCCCTGGCTTAATATTCCGGCTATCGCTACGTTTGAAGCGTCGGTTGTTAATATAAAATATTAAGAAAAATCCGGTGGTATTAGTACAGGTGAATTAAGATGTCTTTACATGAGTTAAAGGCAGCAATGTATTCTTCATCGTTAACGTTTATTTTCGAGTTTTTTCTTAAACATTTGGTTAGTGGTTTCGTAACGTGTGCGAAGTTTTCTATGAACTTACGATAGTATCCAACTAATCCTAGGGATGATTTGATTTCCTTGGGGGTTTAAGGTATTGGGAATTTCCTTATTGCATCCAGTTTCTTTGGATTCGGACGAGTCCCGTCTGTGCTGACCACGTGTCCCAAAAACTCGGCTTCCTTCTTTATGAAATCGCTTTTGTCTAGCTGGATGTTTAAGTTGCTTTGTCTGAAGCGCTCAAATACTAGTTTTAGTTTCTCAATGTGTTCATGTAATGATGTGGAGAAAACTATTACGTCATCCATGTATACAAGACATGTTTGTCCAATTAGGCCCTCTAATACGTTCTGCATGAGCCTAGAAAAGGTTGCTGGAGCCACAGATAACCCGAACGGCTATCTGGTGTACTCCCAGTGGCCCGTATCAGTGGTAAACGCTGTCTTTTCTATGTCGCTGGGGTCCATTTCAATTTGGTGATATTCAGAGATCAAATCGATCGTCGAAAAATATTAGGCTCGACCAATTTTGTCCAGTATTTCGTTTATTTTGGGAATTTGGGTGTCTGTCCGGTATTCTTTTCTCATTTAGTTTCCTATAGTCCACCACAATTCTCCATTTTTGTTTATTTGACTTGTCCATTTTTTTCGATATAACCGAAATAGGTGAGCTATATGGGCCGTAGCTTTTCCTAATGTTTTTGTTTTGTTTTAGCATGTCATTTATTTGGCTGTCTACTTCAGTTTTATCTAGGTAGTGGTATCTGTACAATTTAGAATTGTCTTTATTCGGTGTTTTATTACATTTGTATGCGTTAGGGGTTCATCTTTATTTAGAAAAATGTCCTGATATTCTGATAATAAATTAAATAACACTTGTTTCTTCGTCATTTACATAATTCGTATCTATATGTTCGATTATTGCTTTCTCGTTCACGATTGGTTTTGATTGCCCCCCGTATTGTGGGTGTTTATATGATTAATATGATCTGCACGAGAAATGCTATTTTGTTTAGCGACTGGCTCATATAACCTTTGCATCTAGCTATCTCTGATTTCAGAGGCATATTGTCTGTTTAATCTGCTGATTGGCCTGTTCTGTATCGTATAACCTTCTTGGCTGTCGCTTAATATGTGATTTACTATGTCAAGTTCGTTATTAGGTACGAAATATTGCTGGGTTATTATATTATTTAAATCTAAATGTGCTTCGGGTGATAGTAAACCATCTGCTTTGGTTTATATCTTTACCAATTGATTATCGTTATAATCTGGAAATTGTATTCTTATAAACTTATTGCCTATATACAGCTTGTGATTCTTAAAATATATTTTAGCTTCATTTAGCTTGAGGAATTCCAGTAGACCACTGTAATTACTATTGAGATTAAAAAGACAGAATTCTTGTGTCTTATCTGAAATGGAATTAAGTTTAATATGTGCACGTTTTGAATGTACCGACCTACCATGTGCAGTCCGTATTTCAAACGGGTGATTTTATATATTATCTGGAAACCTATAATAAGCTACGGTGGGATTCAAAATATTTTTTGAAGAACCCGAATCTAATAAAAGTTTATCTTGTATTTCTTTTAGTTCTATATATGGTAATCGACTTAATGCACTAATGTTATTTATATCTATTACGGTTCCTGCGTTGAGGGACCGGCAACCGGAAAATTTTGCTGTTGAATATCGTATTCTTCTGCTGGCAAATTTTCATGATTTACTTCATAGTTTACATAATTCAAATCGTAATTTATTTCATTTATTTTGTTATCGCTAAATTCCGTGAGCTGCGCGCCTTTGTTGCTGTTGTAACAGTCTCGTATTAGAGCTGTCTACTTCCATGGGCTCTTGATAGTTTCTGTTTACGTTGTGATTTATATGGGGCCGTCCCGGTTGACTATTGAAATTTGGTCTTCTAAATTGACTCGACAAATTTTGTCTCGGCACGAATTGTTGATTTTGTCGAGGTTGGAAGTTTGTTTGATTATTTTGAGCATTATTGTTTTGTTGAAACGGTCTGAAATTTTGTTGAAAAGCTCTTCGAAATTGTACGTTATAAAAAGGCGGGTTATTTTGTTTCGAAAAAATGTACGGTATTGTCCTTCTGATTTATTATTAAAATTTGTATGTATCGTTATTTCTAAGAAAAATTTAGATCTACCGTTCGTCGAAATGTATTCGAAATATATATATCACCCGGTTTTATATTCACGCCGACTAAATTATCAGCTGACGTTTCTTTTCCATTAAAAAAGACGACCACATCAGATTTAGGATTTCCAAAAACTTCATCTATTTTTGCATCGAATTCAAAAATACAGTTGTGTGAAATATGCTTGATCAGGATCTGCGGGGAAAGCTTTAGGATGTCTCCCCACGGGAAGATATGATGAGTGTTTCCCATAGCTTTTTCCTTGCCATGTTAAGATTTAAACTTATCCAAAGTCATAATTTGACTAATTGGGTGTGATAGTGCTTGCTTTTATATGCCGTTGATGAACTTAAGTCGTGTTATCTTCTATCTATAATTGCTAGGTATTTTGTCTTCATACGATCAACTCCCTGGCACTTTTGACAGGACATCTTAAAGTTATTATAATATGAAAAACTTCCGTCATAGTACTTTCCACATAGTTAAAATGTATGCTATCACTGGATTTTATTTCATCTGCAGATGTTTGTTCTCCATTAAAAAATATTATCACATCAGCTGCTGGTATTATATTAAGTTTATCTATTTATGCATCAAACCTAAAGATTTTTGTATGGGTTAAATTAGCTGCCAGAAAGATTATGTTATGAAACGAACTTATCCAAAGTCATAGTTGTACTGGTAATACGCAATAAAAATTATGTTTATTTATACAATTTTATCTTTCTCCCTCAACTCTTCAACAATTTCATTATCATTGCAGTTATTATCAGCATTCCTAGATGCAAGAAGGAGCCGCAATCTACCAACTAACTCGTTAGGATCATCCTAGTAAAGATAGTTTGTCGAGTTTTCATTCTACGCCATAAGTCCCTGTCCTGTGTGCATTCTTGTATGAAACGTAAAACTAGGTTGTGTACCAGAGCGCGGACGTGTCGCATTTGGCTGAATTACCGTCGTATGCTTTCTGGATTTATTACCGGCAATTTCGTGATTTCGATTATAGTTCCTGCGATTTGTATTGGTTCGCTTTAGAATGTCATTATAGTCGTATGCATCTTTATTCGTTTATCCGATGGGTTCTTTCTGAAGCAGTAGTTCGTATAGACTTGAACTACCTTTATGTTTGATTCCCTTAATAACGACATTATCCTTATCAAAATTAACTTCAGAGTCACCAGTGTGAAATTTATCAGTCATTAGGTTATGTTTTATTCCGTATTTATCATCGAAATGATGATTAGTGTCTCTTATCATCTCTTCAACATATTGCATAGATAGTGGTGAATATTGTTGTAAATATACAATAAAGGATGGATCATTTACCAGTCTATCAACATCTGCTCTTGTACTTTCAAGAATATTTGCTGAGGTGTCAAGAAATTTCAGGTTGTGCAGAAAACACGTCCTCATAATTCAAAAATTTGGGTGCAAATAAGCGTTGAGGTTATTGTGACGGAGCGGTGTTTGTAGGAGTAGACATTTTTGTTTTTTGGTTGACGCCTCCTCTTTAGGCTTAACTTTTGGAATGATCGTGTTTCTTTTTATATCAGAAATAAGTCTTGTTAGAGGTTCTTTTTTAGCTTTTAAACTTTGCAATTTACGTTCCAAAGCTTTTCTTATTTTTAGAAGTTCTCTGGTAACGTTTTCGCTCATCTTGCTCACTTGTTTGACATCTACTGATAAACTTAAATTTTGTTTAACCTGTATATAAATAAGCGTCAAAACCTTTTCTATACCTGCCGCAATGGGTAGGATATTCCTTATTTATAACCAAAAAACCAAACAACAGTAAGACCAGAAATCCTTAAATTTCTGAAACGGCATGTCAACATTAACGTGATCGTCATATACGTGTTTCAAATTAGTGTTATCTTGCCTGAATATGATCAACAAATTTGCATAATCTCGAATCAGCTGTTTTGATATTGAAGAATAAGTCTGACACAAATAAAGGCAATCAGCTTTATTGTGACGCCCGAAACAAAAATAGTCCCTGATAATGCTTTGGTTGTAACAAACTATATCATCAAATATAACTATTGAATTCGGTTTAATCTGATCAAGGGTGATTATCTGATTTCCGTCATTGTATTCAGAATAGCCAGTCTCTTTCAAAGGTTGCAAAAGAGATCTGAGATATTGATATTTTGGTTGGTTCAAAGACTTAGTATACACCTATATATTTTAAGATCTAAGATCGTTCGGATGTTCCAAAAGTGAAACAATAACATTTGTTTTTCCACAGCCAGATGCGCTCACTAAAATGCCTCTCCTAATATCATTTCCTAGTAGCGTGCCATGTCTATTACACTTTTCACTTCCAAATGTGTTATCGTTTTTGATGGATAATTGCAACTTTTGTAGTTCCACTCTCATGTTACAGTATGCATCGCACAAATGGTAGAAACGACTTATATACCAAGTGTGGAGGCCATCGAAATGTGGTTGTTTATGAGATAGAAACAGACATAGAGCTCTAAATGTGGCATTGCTGCTTTAAGTAGAATCGAAAGTACATACACTGGCAACCTACTTACGAAATTTGTCACAATTACTACGTCTTCCAACGCAATAAGATGAGAGTGAATCCGTCATCTGTTAAACTAGAGCGATTGTTAGCAACAGGGTTCAGCAAAATGGAGAATTCACTTAAAAAGGGTAGGGGTTTGACGAAAAAGAGGAACACGAATTAAAAAACAAGACGATCTAAAAAACTCAGAATCATAAGATCTCCTAAGATTGGCGTTTCTTTGACCAATGTTATTACCTGTTTTGGAAGTAGTAGGTGCTTTATCCGGAGGCGGGGCGAGCGTAGCCAAGACAGTAATAGATACGAAGAATGCGGCTAAAGCTTTACGGGAAACGAATAGACATAATGAGGCTATGGAAAACGTTAACAAAAGGACGGTTTTATTTTTAAAACCGTATTAAAAAAAACTACCGATAACAATTCCAAATCGAGCTTTGACCAAAGTCGATATTCTTAGATATGCAAGTCAATTGAATATAAAAAAATAGAGGCGCTTACATGCGAAATTCGTTGCAAAAAAAATCGGAATGTGGAATTGTTAATCTAGACTCTAAAGCAAATGAAGGTACACACTGGACAGATAGTTATGGCAATTTGCGACCGCGGCAAAAACTAATTATTATTTTTTAACTGATGGAGTCGATAATATAATTACTTATAATTACTGGAAACAGAAAAATGTTAAATCCTTCAACTGTGGTCACCCCTGCTTACGATTTCTATATAATAAGCAAACATTCGTTTAATTTATCACTCACAACGATTGAATCATATCTTACGCATTTGCGTTTTCGCAATCTCAATCAGTGTTAAGATCAAATTTCAATCCTCCAATATTTCTTGATGAGAACGCAGAAGATGTGATCGGTTTAAGAAATTTTGAAACATTTAACGTCATCACCAATATAGATGAAACAAATAATACCTTTTGTTATGGTACACAGATTATAATTATTCCAACGGGCTCTTGCGAAATAACAGATGTACATCAATATTTGCAGAAAAAAATGGGAAAAGAAACATTGAAGCTCAATGCGAATAACAACACCCTTAAAACAACTTCAAAATGTAGTCAAAGTGCCAATTTCTCAAAACCCAATTCCATCGGCACACTTTTAGGGTTCAGTGATAAAGTTTTGAGAGCAAATGTTGTTCATGAATCGGAAAAGCCTGTGAAAATCATAAAAGTAAATGCCTTATGCGTTAATTGAAACATCTCTTCTGGCTGATATAATAGCGGTAAACCAGTCCACACAATACATCAGTTTTTGCTTCACTAGTGCAGATAGACTGTTCCCGACAAAAAGATGCTCTTCAATCAGGGACTGTCGTTGTACGAATTTAATTTGAAACGAACACTGCCATTCCGAAAGATACATCCGCTTACGCTTTGATTTGTCACAATAAGTTGTTTCTCTACAACCCACTGACAAAAATTGTAAAGCAAGTGTAGATGAACTAAATTCGTTCACTTTGCGCATCCCTTGGAGTTATTATTAGGGCAATTACATCCACATCTATCCACTCATTTCAATTATGTCCTTCAAGTTTAAGGATGTCTTGAAGACGCACATACAAAATTTAAAGATCCTAAAAAGTCAAATAGAGTCCTACTGCGTGATGAGTAAGATAGTTAAGAACTTTTCTAAACTGAAATTGTAAAAATGATATTAATTCTTGAGATGCAAAGTTTAAAAATAGAAAATAATAAATTTCTTCCTAAAGAATTAGCAGCGTTTGATGGAGTAAGAGTTTTCCACTACATATTCAAACCACCTTTCAGTATAGATTCCCTTCCACCCGACTTATCAAGACAAGTTAAATGGCTTATAAATTATCATCACTGCATCGATTGGAGATCAGGTTTCACTCCAGTTCACAATTTTGGTGAAATTGTCAACGCTCTCACAAGAAACCTTAATTACGCGTATGTGAAAGGAAAAAAGGGCTTCCTACATTAGAAAATATTCTGCCCCACCAGTCCTTGAACTCTATGAACAACCAACTATACAGCCATCGAACCCTTCTTGTTTCAACCACTTAAATAATATCTGCGTTTGCTCACTTACAAATGTTTTTTACCTATATGAAAATTTTGCAATGAACTAAATTTAGCCAATATCATAATAACTGAATTTTTTTATTTCTTATTATTCCTATTCAAAAATGAAACAATGAATCAGTTTGAAACTCTATTGATGTAAAACTATGACATCTTTCTAAAAAGTATAATAAAGTAAAGTAAATTTAAAACCAGGCTCACTAACAAAATAAATTATCAATAAGGGGGTAGAGCAAAATTCTGTCGAAACAATAAACGATCAATTAGTGTGTAGAAACGTTCATAGAAAATCTTCTTTTTGTGTTCTGCATCCAATATTCTTTCAACAACATTTTTGACTTTTTCTATTACTGTTTCAAAACGACATCTGTGCGTTCCCTTTCTTGCATTAGTGTATGCGTATTTTCAACAAGCCATGTAATTGATTTTGTTTTCAGCTTCATTAAATTTAACTTTCTTCATCATCAACTCTATCAACAATTCAATAGTTAGGTTTTTAAAGATTTACAACATTTAATTTACCCTCCTCATTAACAAGAACAACTATCTTTCATTGTTCCAGCACTTTTCTTTGATGTTCCCACTGTGGATGCGATGACTCGAGATATGTTCTTAATGGATCCGGAAAGTATGTCGCAAACGGATAGAATTTGAAATCCAGCCTTGTGTCCATCAAATCCAATATTAACTCCCAATCACGACACTTCTCTAATCAATAGTTCGCGGCAACACCCTTTTATATTTGGCTATCAGCGTCAACTCATGAACATTTGATCTTTTTTCTGCAAAAGTTCCTGCTCACGATTGAGTTTGTGACAAAGATAGCCAATTTTAAATCCATTTTTGTTATAACTCACTTTACTCACTTTAAGCTGTTGACCTTGAAAGACGGCGTGGGTTCGAATCCTACACATTTTGCGACATCGGGAGGTAGTTTGACCTTGAGAGGGGTGTTGACCTTGGGATGCGGCAACCTTGAGAGGAGTGTTGACCTTGCGAGGAGAAGAGGGGGGGGGCAGGGTAAGCACAAAAGCTTATTGTATAAAAGCCATTAATGATATTTGTAAAAAAGCTAAAGGAGTTTGTAAATATAGCATTGCAAAACAATTAGTTGTGGTGCATTATAAAGAAATAATAGAGGAGGAGCGCAGCCGGGTCTACTGCAACATTTACGTTTTTAAATCTGAATGTCACAGAATATTTACAAACTATTTATGTAAAATTGCCTTGTCCAATATCGATGATAAGAGATACTTCCTCCCTTCTTCGTTTCACAGTTTAGCGTGGGGTCACAAATACATACCTTCGATTTGAAACCCCTCTGATAAAGAGCCGCTATATATGCTCATACGTTTATTGAATGAATGTCAGTATTAAGGTTCCTAAGGAAGGGACAAAGGATCTACCTTCTTATAAAAAGACTGACTTTCAAAGAAATCTTAGTTTAATTTCTTACATGAGTAACACCGCATACTTTAATTTATTTTTACGTCTTTGTAGTGCTACACGTAAAGGTCTTAAAAAGATTTGAGAAAAATTTTAAAGAACTGTGTAACTGAAAATGCTATTAGATTCTTAACAACCATTTTAGATAAACTTGTTGTAGCTGATAAAACTTTTCTGTGGGTTGCACAGCGGAGACCGTATCGTTTTTAATCGAGAAGATGCTGGTACTTAAACTGATTGCAGATACTTTGGAAGCGCTTACAGATAATAATTTGGAATCTGTAACTCCGGACGAACTTGTTAATCTTTTTAAGGAATCTGACATTGATACCGCAGTGCATGAAAAGTATTATTCGATAATATTGCTCAGCCAAAATTGATGTGAATATATCAACAAGAAATATCACGTTGAAAATATTTCCAATTTTTATAATAATATTCAAGACCTGCTCGATGAGTCCATTTGTCAGACTGCATATTTTGCGAACATTAACCGATTATATTCCAACGAAATTTTAAAACGGCTCCAGAAAAATATAGATAAAGCCTCACTCAATGAAAACGTTGGCTGGAAGTATGGGCCATGCTGCGGTAAATGTCCATGTACAAAATCTGAAGATTATGTTCAATAATTGAAATGTCTGTACAATTTTTTGTCAAAGTAAAGATTCTAACTTATACATTTAATTTACCACTGTGGCTGCAAATGACTTAACAATTTTAATGTTAAAAACTGTAGCTGTAGTGGTACATTATTAAGAATTTCTTTAAGTTGCATGTTAGGGGGAGGGCATGTAAAATAACATCTGCAATGTGGTGAGAGGAGGCGAAATGCAGTATAAAGCACTGCGTTTAAAATTGCTACCATCAGTGCACATTTAACTGTTGACAATGAATACCTGCAATGCTTCAAATACAATAAAAAATGCCTCTCCTGGAACTTCGAAAAGACATTGTTCAGAAAGCAAAATTCAGAAAAATGTTTAACTACAATTTGTGAAAAGCGATACCATATTAATCCTTTTAAATGTAAATTTGTGTGTGTTAAAATGCCTTAAAGGTGATTCAGTCATTTTTAGTGAAGAGGAATGAATACCGTTTCGGAGTGGTGAAGGCCTCATTATGAATTATTTCTATTCGAATGTCAGGATGAGTACTCTCAACGACAACAATCTTCAATCAACGTAATATTTTAATGGTTTAAAGATATCAAAATTGTGAAAACAGAAGATAAGTGTGGCGGGTGTATATATCTGGAGATTGAATATGTTTGCAAGTTATTTGAACTAGCAACTCTCATCGAATACAAGATTGGTATGTTAAAGAAACAAGACTTTTCAAATTATTTCACATCTTGAGTGTTAAATGTGCATTCAGGAAAAGTCGATATTGGTAACTTCATTCTGAATAAAGTATCAACAACACGAAATTCAGAAAATGTTTGTGCTGTGATGGAGCCTATTCATCAATATCCGAATATAAAAGAGTTCAATCGATATCCACAACACAATTTTTACAATCAACGTTACGTAAAGTGTTTGTAATAACTATGATTGTCTAGTGATATTTTAAAAATGTAACACATTTAATTTTGAATCATTTGATCATGCATTGCACATTTTTATGTTTCACCGCATGGCTTTATATTTGTAAAACTATTGTCATATTTCAAAATCTAACCACATATTTAATTTTATATCGTGAACATTTTAGTGTGCATTGTTCATTTCACGACACGTTTGTAAAACTATTGTCACATTTTAAAATGTAAACTTAATTATGTATTTACTTTGTTAATAAGCATCTTAAAAATTTACAGTAACAGCTCTTATTTATCTAGTGTTCATAGAAAATTCTCTATCACACAATTTTAAGAATAAAAAATATATAACTGTTATAGCTTCTATTGGAAAAAAAATTACATCAAAAATAAGATAATTTTATACAATGTGATTTTTAGGAATCCACGAATTGTGCGATTTGTCGAGACCCAACCATTCCACAAAGATATTATCACCTTTCTTCCTAAGAATTTTTTCAATCAAATGTACTTTAGGATATTTTACATTCTGGAGTTCCTCTTCATAAAATCCCCCTTTTATGAGCTGCTGTTTCTCATCTTCCAGGTAGTACATGCGGGGGTTAATTTGTTTTTTTTTTAAATTTCAACAACACACCACGAGGGCTCACTGCCTAAATACTATCGTACCGTGGGTGTCGACAAGGAGGAAAGAGGCAACTTGATAAATCTGGACTTGAAGGTTTGGAGGTTCGGAGAAGGAAAAACATGTACCGGCAAGAAGTTCCACAACTTGGAAGTCCTCGGGACAAAAAAGCGGGCATAACAAGATGTTCGCTCTGTTTCCCTGGTAAATCTGTTGGGGGCAGCAGGTGGAGGAACTATGGAAGAAAGCGCCTCTGAGCAGTGACCGTGCAGATATCTATAAGAGAGAGAGAGAGAGAGAGAGAGAGAGAGAGAGAGAGAGAGAACCAACGGCACGTCGGTGGGCAAGGGAAGGCAGCCTTTGGGTGAGGGTGGAGTCACCGATGAGACATATAGCTCTCTTCTGAATGGAGTCTAGGATGGCGAGTGTAGAAGCGGCAGCGGCACCCCAGATGTGGGAGCAGTATTCGAGGTTTGGCCTTATTTGTGAAGTATATAAGGTATAGAGATTAGCTGGTGAAATGTATTTGCGAGCCCGGAAGAGGAAAATTAATTTCTTAGCAGTCGTTTCTGCAATTGATGTGACATGTTGGTGCCAATTGAGATTTCGATCCACAGAAATGCCAACAAGTAAAACTGACTCATTACTTTGAATAACTTGGTTGTTTATTGTGATGGGTCTAGGGCTGGTGTATCGCTTATAAGATAGAAGGCAAGATTGAGATTTGGTGGAGTTGATTTGTAGATTTCTACTTCCCCAGTCTCATATTTTTTGGAGATCCACAGAGACAGAACCCTCCATGAGTCTGCGATCCTCATCTAATTGAGCTAAAGAGACAGGCTTAGAATATTCCGCGTAACTGTGAACTGGGTTGGATGTGCTAGAGAGAAGGTCACTGATGTGGAGAACAAAGTTAGGGTTAAAGCTGAACCTTGAGGGACTCCTGCATTAATTGGATACAGTTTAGAAGAATGGCCATCCACGGCAACAGAAATGCTCCGGTTGGAGAGGAAATTTGCTGTTCAGGTACAGAGTTTTGGTGGTAGGCCACAGGCCGGAAGTTTATTAAGAAGCGTTGCGTGCGAGACCTGGTCGAATGCTTTGGATGTGTCTAGAGCGACAATCTGGGATTCACCGTGTAGTTCCATAGACTTGTTCCAAGAATGGGTGACAAAGGAAAGTAGGTCGGCAGTTGATCTGCGCTGACGGAATCCATACTTGCGCTGTATGTTGGCCAAGATTCCTCATTAAATATTTGTACAGAGAGTTACATAATATATTACTTTAGTGGGACTTAATAAGTCACCAGATACCATCTTATAAATAATATAATTAAAACCCCTGGATGTGTATATACAATATACAGGGGTTTTTTACGTACGAGTTTTTATTGTCCAGGTAGTATTAGTTTTCCAGGCTGGTATTGTTCAGCCTGGGTTAATCTTAATTTTCTAATGGCTTGTCTAATGTGTGGATATTACTGGACACAATTGGTTGTTGCTTAATTAGCTCCGACAAAGCCGTCTGGGTATAACGTACACTACAGCAGAAGAGGAGGCAGATAAATTACCACCTCATTTTCACACTTAATAAACACAACACTATTCAAAACAACTACTATTGCGACATCTGAAGTCATATATCTTAGTTTTATTGTGCATGTTAACGTCTGTGATCACACACGGAATAACTAGATTGTTCACTGTAAACATAATTCAAATAACTGTAAATAGGGAGTGTTGACCTTGGGAGGAGGATGAGGAGGGTGCTGTAAAAGTACTATTATTACCTACTCATAAAACAGTTTTTATCTCCTAAAGCTAACGTTTTAGGTTAGTGGTATACCAAGTTAATCTAGAATTCAACATAGAATCATAAAAATATTAAAAAAGCGTGGTCATTCCTTTTAAGATAGCCAAGTCGTTATCAATTTCTAGTACTTCCGGAAGATTTGCCATTTCTAAATTATTGTAATTAAATAGATCCTAGGATCGAAATGCTTCATACCAAATTTTGATTTGCTAGCTTTTGCAGTTTTCCAAAGACTTCTAACCAACGGCGACCGTGGGCCACCTGTTAATTACTATACTAATATACAGTTAGAATGGTTTGTACATATTATCCAATCCCGCATTAAATTTCAATAAAAGTAACATTAATTACATAATTAAAGGCTACAGTTAAAGCCTTTTACTTCCAGACAGTTTTTATTTTAAAACCCTACGCGTTTCGAGTCTTACATAAATGGCTCCAGCAGCAACGTCCTCGATGTTTCCAGCAACAGTGCTATGAATTATCCTTCTATATACAGACAACTGATAAAGTAGTGTTACTCAGTGGAGATTGATTCCGACCATGGAGCTAAGCGTGCTTGTTTCGGTTGCTCTTTGGTTCCGCTCCTTGTCATTGTCATGTCGTCATTTGTCACTTCTGACACCTGTCGATTCTGTTTTAATTTCACCTTCCAACTTTACAAATTTGTCTTTTCTAGGTGCACTTCATTTTGCTGTTTTGAAAGAAACGTCGGTTTATATTCATCCTTTTGCTGTCTGGAGATGCTGATAATGCCCTTCGATTTTACCTTTGTCTGGAAAACTGAAGACAAGAGATGAAATTCAAATTTTGACAATTTCTCATATAGTATAGTTTCTGTAATACAAATAGAGAAGTATTACCTCTCAGATAGGCCCTTCTTCTCCTTTTGTAGTCGGTTTGCTAAAATATTCTCTGAAACTTCTACTCAGCTGTGCAACCTGCTCGGCTTTTTGTGTTGTGTTCGTCCCTTGCTATTAATAATTTCTTTTTAACTTTTATTAGCTCCTTGAGACTGTTATTGTTAATGCGAAAATGCTGTATTTAACCTATGGCTGTTGTCGGCTCAAATTTCGTGGCCTTTTGCAGTTTCAGTTTTAATATTTAAAAATAATTTTGTAGACCTGCCTGCTTTCTGTGGCTGCTAGTTGCTTTGCTAGCCTGTGAATGCTCACACGCCAGACCCACCAGAAACCTAGTTTCTGACAAAATCATCTTGAATATTCTAGGTATTAACGCCTGAAGATATTTCGCGTGAGCCACAACGCGTATGGTTTCAAAATAAAAACTGTCTGGAAGTAAAGCCTTTAATTTGCTCTTTTAATTATGTCAAACCCAGACGGAATGAAGTTTAGAGATTATATGACTTTTATATATAATTTACAAATTTGCTGATTGAATTGATGAGAGATTACGTTAAGAGCCTCGGTGGTTCAGGGGTAAGAACGCGTGCCCGTGAACCGAAAGGTACTGGGTTTGATCCCAGGGTTTTCCTTTCACTTCTTTGGTACATACTCTAAAATTAGCATCAACCGAAGTTGTGGCATTGTATTCGAGCAAGTTGAATGTCTGCACGTTACATACTTCGAATAAGGTCGGTGATAGGCTATAGTCGCGGAACTAGACCGACGTTAAAGAAAGAAAAAAAACAGATTACGTTAGGTTTTACTGCTTAGTTTTGTAGGATTACTATGGTTCTCCTAGGAAAGGTAAGTGAACTTGTATCTAGTTTATAAAGCTTGAAAGAGTGGCTATGAATAATATTGTTTGTTAACTATCCTTAAAATAATTGGAAAGCAAAGTTATATGGTGTCCGCTAAATTTTAGGGCATCTTGGCACATGCTCGTAATTAATTGGACGATTTGTTTAATGTCTGGCACCTTATATTATCATTAATTGGAAAAAATAGTGCTGCAAATTGAATCATAACTTCCACATAGCTGTGACAATTTACTTTCAGAAAGACATTCTCATGAAATGAATTTAGGGTATTATTATATTAGTATAAAGGCTGCCGCTTGGATATTTTATAATAATTACTTATTGTTATTGAAAAATAACAATGGCAGTCAGCTATGATGGTTCCAAGGTCATGACAGACACTTTGGAAAGTACCCTAAAAAAATTTAAGGTATTTTATAACAGCTGAAATTTCTATATGATTTTAGTAATAATATTGTATGCCGATATATCCCGGCAGACAAGCGAACCTTATACCGCTGGCACGAGCATAAGCATGTATAATACTATCGCACTGACTCTGGCAAGAGGGAGGGAGGGCTTAAACGGAGCTTCTTCCATCATACTTTGACATTCAACTTGCTCAAATACTATGGCAGAACGTCGTTTGGTGTTAATGTTACAGTTTGTACTGAAAAAGTGAAAGGAGAACCCCGAGATCGAACCCAGTACCCTTCGGTTCAGAGGCACACGTTCTTGCCACTGAACCACCCGGGCTTTACCTGAATATGGAATTTGGTGTTAATTTAACATTATGTCAAGTGAATTAAAGTGTGTATTTTGTACTCTACAAAAAAATAAAATTTTGAAGTTATTCTCCGAAGAAACGATATGTGTCGAAAAATTTTCAGTTTACGAAAAGTTCATAACCTTAAATATAAAGATATTATTTTACCGTGAGAAATTTATGATTTAGGATAATTTGTCCAAGCGTTTAATAAAAGGAAGATCCCTACCAAATTTCATCCAAATTCAATTGTTAATCCTTGAGTAATGTTATATATATATATATATATATATATATATATATATATATATATATATATATATATATATATATACAGGGTCGCTGATAAGTCTGGAAACGGTCGATTATCCGGGAAAATATACAAGGTGTCGAAAAAAGTTTTATACAAAAGTTTTTGGGTTCTTCAATGTCTACTAGGCGGTGATAATTTTATTTATACAGGGTTGGTCATACAGGCGTGGCACACCAATATATTTTTTTTTTAATGGAACACCCTATATATTATTCGATATTTCAATCCTTCTCTTAATTTTGAGCAACATTTATGAGAAGCATAATGTACCTAAACTCAATCGTTTCCGGGTAAAAAAATAAATAAAAATAAACGCTACTGTTTTTAAAATCTATTGGATGAAGAACAAAAATAAATGAAAAGTAGAATATCTCTTGAAAACAATCTGTGAGTGTGAAAAGAACCGGTTGCGATGTTTTTAACATTGTTTGGAATCCCAAGATAAGATAAGATGCCCATAAGAAACGCAGTATTATTCTTTTGTTTTAAAATGTTTCCAGGACAACGAATGTCAAACATTCATTCAGTGTCAACAGTTTTGAAACATTAGTAATTTAGTGTCAACAGTTTTTGTGCAAAATGGCAAGTTTAAGTGAAACCGAACGTATCGAAATTTTAATGATGATAGGGTACGGTGATAGAACACGAAGTTTTGCTCAAGTGGTGATTATGTTCAATGAGTTGCATCCTGAGCGGGAATCGATCTCCAAATCCACAGTTTCGAAAACTTTGCATCGTTTTCACGAAACTGGCGGTATCAAGGATAAACCTAGAACTGGAAGGCCAGTAACCGTTACAAATGAAGAAAATTCTTTGAATGTAATATTGGATGTGGTGGAAAATCCGAAAACTTCGGCACAGCAATTGGCTTTAAATCACAATATGAGTCGATATTCAATTCAAAAGATTACGAAGCGGGAAAAGTTCCGTCCATATAAAATTCATTTATTGCAAGAACTGAGTGAAGACGATTTTGATCGCAGAATCGAGTTCTGTGAACTTATTATGGAGAAGTTACGCCAAAATTTTAACTTTGCCAACCACATTTTGTTTTCCGACGAATCTACATTTTGTTTGAATGGACAAGTCAACCGACACAACTGTAGGTACTGGTCAGACGAAAACCCACATTGGATGGAACAAATTCACACCTAAAGACCGCAAAAAGTAAATGTTTGGTGTGCTATTATTGGTGGACATATCATAGGACCTTATTTTATACACGGTAATTTGAACTCTGCTCGATATTTGACACTTTTGCAAGAATCAATTGTTCCAGACCTTAGTCGATTATTTCCGAACAATAACGACCCAAATCTACCAGCGGAAGAAATATGGTTTCAGCAGGATGGGGCACCCCCTCATTTTGGAATTGAGGTACGGGAATATCTGAATCAAACCTTTCCTGGCAGATGGATAGGGCGCAGGGGAACTATTGAATGGCCAGCTAGGTCTCCCGACATGACGCCGCTTGACTTTTTTTTTGTGGGGTCATGTAAAAAATTTAATTTACCAAAATAGACCGCAGAATATTGAAGAGTTGCAAGCAAGGATTGTGCATGAAATTAATAACATTCCTCAAAACGCTCTTGTAAATGCAGTGCAATCTTTTGTTAAGCGAATTCATTATTGTCAGGAGGTCAATGGAGAACACTTTGAACATCTTATAAAATAGGATTTCAAACAATGTTAAAAACATCGCAACCGGTTCTTTTCACACTCACAGATTGTTTTCAAGAGATATTCTACTTTTCATTTATTTTTGTTCTTCATCCAATAGATTTTAAAAACAATAGCGTTTATTTTTATTTATTTTTTTACCCGGAAACGATTGAGTTTATGTACATCATGCTTCTGATAAATGTTGCTCAAAATTAAGAGAAGGATTGAAATATCGAATAATATATAGGGTGTTCCATTAAAAAAAAATTAATATTGGTGTGCCACGCCTGTATGACCAACCCTGTATAAATGAAATTATCACCGCCTAGTAGACATTGAAGAACCCAAAAACTTTTGTATAAAACTTTTTTCGACACCTTGTATATTTTCCCGGATAATCG
>OZ023262.1:152967102-153122102 GCA_964006375.1 Tillus elongatus
GGACAGTAAATTGTCACAACGCAAGATATTGGTCACGGGACAATCGTCATTGGACTCAAGACAGTCAACGCCATCGCAAAGTGAATGTATAGATGGGAATAATCGGACGACGTTTCATAGCGCTGTCTTTTTTCAAGGAAATCTTACAGCAGCACGTTACATAAATATCTTGCGATTGGATTAAGTGCCAGCTGTGGCAGCAATTTTTTTATATAATCACGAGGCAGATGTGCCCCATCAAGGTATTTGGTTTCAGGAAGACGAGAGGCGCATCCTCACTAGTGTAGACGTCCGTCAATATCTAGAAGTCACATTTCCTGAAAGATGGATAGGGCGTCAAGGAGCAACTCGCTTGGATTTTTTCTGTGGGGTTCTTTAAAATCGAAAGTTTCTTTCAACAGACCAAATAATTTAGAGGAGCTACACCAATTAATTATCGCTCAAGTGGATCAAATTAGTCTTGACATTTTTGAGCGCAGTGTGCAGAATGTGAACACTCTTTTCGGTCAATGCCAGACGGTAAGTGGAGAACAATTTGAAAATTTGCGCTAAATTTTGTTTGTTTTCCTAGTTTCTATAAATTTTTCCATTAAACATACGTTTCCAATTTTTAAAGTTAATAACGCTATTTTTTGAAACAAAATTGGTTGTCAAGTACCAAATTGTTTTATAATGATTTAAGTAGTATGCAGGTCTATGGAAAAACAGCAAAAAATATGGTTACCATAAATCTAGTTGTTACGTCATAAGTTGGCAATTGAAAAGATAAAATTCACCTGTCTTGAAACAAATTAAATACCGCATTTATGAATTATGTTCCAAAATTTATCAGCACAATATATATATATATATATATATATATATATATATATATATATATATATATATATATATATATATATATATATATATATAATGTGTGTGTGTGTGCGGAGTGCGTGTTTGGTGTGTGTGTTGTGTGGGTGTGTGTACAACATAGCTTGCGAAGCTTCTACGTCACCTAAAGATTTGCGGTTTATTTCATTACACTGAGAAATTCTTTGGGGGTCTTAAGTTTGTTAACCAGCTCCAAGTGTCAAAACTTTTTTGTTTGGGGTTACCTTAAATCAGTGGTCTACAGTGACACAATAAAAATCCGCGAATAATTATTGCAAAAAATTAGTACAACCCGTCCCCAAGAAAGGATACAAAGCGCATCCTAGCAACTACAGGTCTATTTCTCTCCTTTCAGTCGTCTCTAAATTGATGGAAAAGTATATAAACACCGAATTACTAAAATTTCTTGAAAAACACAGTCTAATCCACGACAGGCAGAATGGATTCCGTCAGCACAGATCAACTGCCGACCTCCTTTCCTTTGTCAGCCATTCTTGGAACAAGTCTATGGAACTACAAGGTGAATCCCAGATTATCGCTCTAGACATATCCGAAGCATTCGACCAGGTCTGGCATGCAGCGCTGCTTAATAAACTTCCGGCCTATGGCCTACCACCAAAACTCTGTACCTGGACAGCAAATTTCCTCTCCAACCGGAGCATTTCTGTTGTCGTGGATGGCCATTCCTTTAAACTGTATCCAATTAATGCAGGAGTCCCTCAAGGTTCACCCTTACTTTGTTTCTTCTCCATATCAATGACCTCCTCACTAGCACATCCAACCCACTTCACAGTTGCGCGGACGACAGCACCCTCCACTCAAATATACAATATTCTAAGCCTGTCTCTTTAGCCCAATTAGATGAGGATCGGAGACTCATGGAGTGTTCTGTCTCTGTGGATCTCCAAAAAATATTAGACTGGGGAACTAATCCGCTAATACCTGTAGATATATCCAAAGCATTCGACCAGGTGTGGCACGCAGCGTTGCTTAATTAACTTTCGACCTATGGCCTACCACCAAAACTCTGTACCTGGACAAATTTCCTCTCCAGCTGGAGCATTTCTGTTGTCGTGGATGACCATTCCTCTAACCTCTATTCAATTAATACAGAAGTCCCGCAAGGTTCAGCTTTAGCCCCTACTTTGTTTCTTCTCCACGTCAATTACCTGCTTTCTAGCACATCCAACCCAGTTAACAGTTACGCGGACGACAGCACCCTCCACTCAAATATACAATATTCTTAGCCTGTCTGTTTAGCCCTTGTACAATTCAACTGCATCAAATCTCAATCTTGCTTTCTATCTCATAAGAGATACACCAGCCGTAGACCCATCACAATGAACAACCACGTTATTCAAAGTAACGAGTCGTCTTCACTTATTGCCATTTCTGTGGATCGAAATCTCAATTGGCACCAACATGTCACATCAATTGCAGAAGCGGCTGCTAAGAAATTAGGTTTCCTCTTCCGGGCTCACAAATACTTTTCACCAGCTGATCTCTATACTGCTCCCACATCTGGGGTGCCGCTGCTGCTTCTACACTCGCTATCCTGGACTCAATTCAGAACAGAGCTATACGTCTAATCGGTGACCCTACCCTCACCCAAAGGCTGCCCTCCCTTGCCCACCAACGTGCCGTTGATGACTTCTCTCTCTCTTTTATAGATATCTGCACGGGCACTGCTCAGAGGAGCTTTCTTCCATAGTTCCTCCACCTGCTGCCCCCAACAGATCTACCAGGGGACATGGAACATCTTGTTATGCCCGCTCTTTTGTCCCGAGGACTTCCAAGCTGTGGAATTCCTTGCCGGCACATGTTTTCCTTTTCCTCCGAAACTCCAAACCTTCAAGTCCAGAACTAACAAGTTGCCTCTTTCCCCCTTGTAGATACCCACGGTGCGACAGTATTTAGGCTGTAAGCCCTTGTGGTCTGTTCTTGAAATATTTAAAAAAATTATAAACATTTTTCGAGGGTATTTAAGTAATTATTCATTTATTTTTCTAATCACAATAGATACAATTTTTATATGTATGATTTGTTACATTTGTTACATGAAAATGATGTAATTAAATAATGTTTTTAGTGAATTTTTCATTAAGAAGATTCACTAATAGAGAGGTGTCGATGGTAAGAGCTTTGGGTAATTTCTTTAAATGAGCGCGAATTAGGGCTCCTGGAACCCAAATCCAAGGTCAGTTGATATGTTTATCCAACCGATATCTCAAAAAATACTCCACCAGCCGAAACCAAATTTGGCAATTCCATTCATTTTGTTAATAGCTTGGATGAGTTCGTGAGAGAGTTTTGTAACTAAAATATTTTTAGCAAAAAATGGGAAAAACTGTTTGAAAACGCAATATCTTTTAAATTACTGGAAGTATGAAACTAAAACTTTGATCCTACCAAATTTGAACTCAATTGATTCATTAAATCTTGAGTTATAAGTAAGTAAAAAATACATTATTTACGATATGACCTGAAATTACCTCTAAATGGGTGCATATAATGTTAGACAAGGTCAGACAGATATATCAGGGTTACGCTACTATTGCAAACAAAAGCTCCAAGTCAAACTTCAAACGAACAGGGTACAAAAATATGTCACAATAAACAATCAGCAGGGTTGCCATTTGCCACAACTTTCATCTGAATATGAAGATATCCGCAAAATGTATAGTAATAAATAAATGTTTTAATGAAAGTGATTCAATTTGTTTAAAGGCAATCTAGAACTATGTTTTATTAGGTATAAATATCAAGCTTCCCTTTCCTCACAGTATTAAAAGCCATCTCGGTCTCCTAGTTTAAGCTGACAATACGACTTAGCTTTTTGTAATTTGTTATCAGTGAAGTCAATATACATTTAGTTCATTGTTTGTTATTCCGCTAACTGGCAGCAGACAGCAGTCCTCTCACAGAAACGTCTGCGCTCTGCGCATAATCCCGAAATCGACTTCGCTAATCCGCTAATACCTGTAAAACAACTACCTATATTCTAAGGTTAATGTTAATACAAATAGTAGGTAAATAATAATCCAACTTTTAATTTTAACCTAACTTTAACAAATGCCCTTGACTGTTGACTGTCAATGTTGTATATTATTACTAACATCCAATGAAACAAATAAGAAAGTTATCGTTAAATCAAGCTGTGTTCATCAGATGCATATGCTTAATCAATTCATGTAGTTATTGTATTATCAAAGCGAAACAAAACTATTTCAATATGAAATATACCTACCTCAAACTAATACAGTAAGTACTTATAATATTTTAATATTTAGGTACTTATTGTTAACTTTTAGTTTTAGCGACTTTTCATTAGGAAAAATTCGCTATTAGGGAGGTCACAATGAAAAGCGTTGGAAAAAATTTCTTCAAATAAGCGCGAATTTGGGTCCCTAGAACCCAAAACCAAGGTCCCTTAAATTTTTTTTATGTATATATATATATATATATATATATATATATATATATATATATATATATATATATATATATATATATATATATATATATATATATATATATATATATGTATATATATGTATATGTATGTATGTATGTATGTATGTATGTATGTATGTATGTATGTATCCGAGCGATAACTCAAAAAATACTAAACTGATTTCAATCAAAACTTGAAAAATGTCTTGTATGGGCGAAAACCGAGGTCGAGTTCGTTAATCAGCCTTTATTCTCAAGTTTTTCCGGTAGAAAATCGGTTTTTTTTGAAAACGCTACATTTGGGTAAGTATCAGCGTAACTGGAGTGAGACTCTACAGGTGGCTAGAAATAGTGCAAATAAACCTTTGTTGTGAATTTTAAGTAATTTGGTACACAATATTTAGAGTTTTTTCCAGATTAAAAATAAAATCCCAAAGACATGCTTTGAAACGACTTAGTGGTTAAAGTCCAATGCCTGACAGAGTAGTTAACTGCCACGCGTAGATTAATTCATACAACAGGTATAAACCATATACCAGCGGTAACCAAACTAAATATATACCAGGCAGCAAACATACTACACGAACCAACAATCGTGAAATCTCGGCCGCAATTATGGAAAATGACAGACGACATGAAATTAAAAATTTCCGAAGTGATTGTTATTTAACTGCGGGATTCAATCAATTATTAAAATACACTATATTTGTAGCTTTATTAAGAGACCCAAATACAGTTTACAAAATTTAAACAAAATCAAGCAAAGTCTATAAAAATGACTCTAAAATAGTTTCTTTTATCTTGAAACTTAAACACAGGACGTCATATAAGACCGAACAGTCGTAAGATATGTTTCACTGGTAAATCTACTAATTCTGTAATTAATAATTGTTACGTATACTTTGAGTATAATATCCCGGACATGAAGCCGATCTAAAGTATCACCCAGATAAAACGTTACTTGACCTGTGCCTAGACGGCGAAGAGGGTTTCGCGCTTGGCTCATAAGCAGAAGGATCGTAATAGAATCCAGCCCGACGAATGTATGTTTTATTTTGACATTTTAAGAAACAATAATGCACAGATTTCATACGTTTTGAACAAGATCTCAGCTTTCTTTAAATTACGTTTGAAACAAAACTGAGATCTTGTTCAAAACGTTTGTCACCTTTGAGTCTGAAATTATAATTTTGTTATTGTTGATATTGAAAAAACCGCTTTGAGTAGGTTGACTAAAACGAAAACATACTGGCAATTAATAAGAAAAAAACGTTTATAATTGGGCTGATACTTTAGTTTTCTAAATATTGATCAAGTTTCCTTCTGGAAATCTTCTGTATAACTTTAATGAAATTTGTAATACAAGTTTCTTTTAAAGAGCCTTGCACTATCTACAGATATAGCAAAATTTAGTTTTTTCTTAGCTTCATACAAAATTTAGTTTTGGGCATTTTTCTCAAAAGGAGTTAGAACGCAAGATTGATACGATAATAGAGAGATCTCCATGGTAACACTTTCGAAAGAATTCTTCACGTGTGCGCGTAGTAGGCCTTTAAAGTATTAACTTTACTAATATCCTGTCTAATAAATTAGTGTACAATTCTTATAAAAATTCGCTACTATAACGCACCTGCTGCGTTCCGAACATTTTGTACTGTTCATGTAGTGTATGAAAAATTTGAGGTAAATGAAACTACATAATATCATAAAGCAGTTTAAAATATATAAACAGATATTCAGTCTAAATTATAAAAATTTTAATTTCAAAATTTTGTATTGTTTTAATTTATTTATTTAATTTTCAAGAAGTCTGAATACAGCAATAGTAAATAAGTATTGAAAAGAATTTAGGTGCAGCAAGTGCATTATGGTAGCGAATTTTCGTAAAAATATTTCAAACGGTGATAATTCAATTTCCCATTGAACTAGAATCTTCAGTGTTAATACATAGTAAAACCTATATAAAGCAGCGTGGGTACAAAATTTAAAAAATAACTCAATGAGCTTCAGAGGCCACTACAAATTTGTTTTAAAAACCCCTTTTTTGTTATTTTGTTAGCAGAAACTGGTTAGATTGAGTTAACTAAAACGGACCATCCAAGCGACTAATAACGAAAATATACCTGCCACGTTTATAATTTGGCAGGTATATTCCTTTGGTAAATAAAAATTAAATTTTCGGTAAATATGTGGATAAGCACACGGTGGCTTTTTAGAAAAAAAATAAACATGCTTAGATCCCCTTCTGGATGAACAAACCAGTTACTGTTTTTTTTTGTGCAAAAACTAGTTCGATTGGGTCGACTAAAACAAAACAATCCAAGCAATTAATAAGGAAAAATACCTCCCATATTTATAATTTAAACACAATTTTTTTAAAGAGACTTGCAGTACTTACATATATCTCTCAACAAATTATAATTGTCTAGCTCCATAGAAAATAGAAATTTCTTCAAGTGATCGCTAACTGGGATCTCTAAAAGTGATCTCCAAGGTCAAATTAAATTCAAAGATTGAATTTTAATAATATACCTTACTATCAATAAAACAAGTTTTTAAAGGTCTAAGCTATTTATTTTATTCTCAATCAATACCATATAGGACCCTAATTATATTATTAATTAATTATTCATTATTATTGTTTTTGCAATTATTACTATTAACAGATATTATTAAGTGGCGCCCCAAATTATCTATTTTGAAAGATTATCTTCTCTCAGTTAGTAAGTTTTTATATGAAGAAAAACTCCGTTCTACGTCGACTGGGGTAATGAGAGCATATTTTAAGCTTGACAATATGGGAGGGTCTACATTGTCTAAATCGTCTGAAAAATCTGCATCCTCAACTTTTGCAGTCTGCGTTAACTTGGTAAAACCTTCATTTTTTTGTGAGTGTTTCTGATGATTTTTTTGTAATTTGTTTTGCAACAGGCCCATTTGATTTATCAATAGTTTCTTTGAAATGTTCTATTAATTTAACTGATTCAGTTAGCAAAACATTTAGCTGCTGATTTTTGTTATAGTTTCTGTAACTATTTTATAATTACTGTTTATAAAACATAATTGCTGGCTCAATTTGGAGTCCTTTAAAATAATGTTTGCTTGTTTCACTGACGCACCGGCTTCATCTGCAAATTCAAGCATTACCTCCGTGATTTCTCTAAAATGTTCAAAATAAAATAATGCAGCCTTATCCAGGTTCCTCATCGCCAGATTAAAGGTCTATGTGGTAATGGTACCCCAGGCAGAACTTCCCTATATCTTTGAACTCTTAAAGGAGCTTTGACGAACAATTTTACAATATTTTTCCAAAACTGACTTGAAGACAGTGTTATTTAATTTATTCAGTGGAATGTTAGAAGCAACCATTGCCTTGCATAAGTCAAAACTAAAGGTATCCTCTTCTGCTTTCTTTGTTTGGCTTTCCAAACATTAACGCATTGATGCTTGGGATGTATTATTTGAATTTCGTTTTTCACAATTTCTTTGATGCAGAGGTGCCTTACAGTGTTGGTCTATGAGATATTTCCTTGCGCTTGAAATCTGTTCGAAAAGAAATCAGTATAACTACAGGCATCTACATTTTTTTGCGAATGAATGGAAATTTAGTAGTGTCTTTATACGATATCCGTGAATTAAGTAATAAAAATAAAGATGTATATTTTTAATTTGTATTTCAGTAATTTTTTAAGAACTGCAAGGTATTTTTTTAATACTTTATTTAATTTTTTATTTCGATTGAATTTTATAATTTTCGATTATAAAAATCCTATGTCGAAAAATTTAGAAAATATATACTGGGATGATTAGTGGTGAAGGTTAGACAAACAAAGAAAATAGATCAGTTGTTTAAAATATAAAGTAACTTACCAGTTTCCCGCATGGTTTACAAAAAACGTTGTCACCATCTACGGAAAGCCCCGAGTGTGACCGTATCCAGCTTGGTAGTTTGGAGTACATTTTTTTACTGTATAAAATAATAAAAACAACCCTACACTAACACTGTCTAAAGATGAAATAAATTCACTGTGCGTGCAACTAAGCACAAGCAACACAAGCAAACTAAATAAGATAAACAAATTGTTTCAATTCTAGACACTACTGGCGTGTAAATAAATCAGTAAGAATCCCCTTTAATGTCTTCTTACGAGACTTAAGATACGAATAAAATTACCTGGAGGTCAGTCCTTTCAATAGATTCGGCAGTTATTATTGGGAATTCCACACACAGATTTTATGATAGGCGAGCGTAAAACCCTAGATCTTACGAATTTTAGATTTATACAATACCTACAAATTGCATTTTGCTATTTATTTCACGTTGATGTAAAGTACAAAGAAAATAGCGCCATTACCGACAATCCTTCCAAGAATTTATTTTTATACTCTTACCTACTAGCTACTAGTTTCATTTAGGTATAGCACGTACAAAGCTAGGAGACGGTAGATTCTAAGAACCCAGAGGTGGCTCACCCTGTCCAGCGCACTGTCTTTTATCTGAGTGAAGCGCTCGAACTATACAATACTAGGAATTTGGAATCTCCTTTCCGCCAGCTACATTTGAACGGCCTATAAATTTACCTTAGCACTTGCTTACATTGAAACAAGTATATGGCTTTTGATATTCAGAAGTACCTTATAAAAAATTATTTTTGTTACGTTGTAGTAGATGAAACTCAATATGTTTGTGGTACATATATTGCTAATTTAATGATATGCACCTTAACTGAAATTTATTCATCTAGACCTTATTTAATTGCAGTCAAAGAATTAGAAAAAAACAAATAATATTACTATAACAAGATTTATTCAAGTGGGTCTGTCAAACGTGTTTTTAGCAAATCCTGTACCAGTTGATAAAGTTTTATTACTGGTTACCGATGGTGCTTCATACATGGTCAAAGTTGAATTAATTTAAAAATATTTTATCCCAACTTAATTGATTGTACGTGCCTGGCTCACAGGTTGAACAGGGTAGCAAAAGAAATTAGACAGCAATTTCCTTTAGCCAATGAATTTATTAATAATATAAAAAAAGTGTTCGTCAAAGCTCCTTTAAGAGTTCAAAGATATAGAGAAGTTCTGCCTGGGGTACCATTAACTCCTAGACCTGTTATCACGCGGTGGGGAACCTGGATCGAGGATTGATTTATTTTGAACATTTTAGAGAAATCACGGAGGTAATGCTTGAATTTGCAAATGAAGCAGGTGCGTCAGTGAAACAAGCAAAAGTTATTTTAAAGGACTCCACCAGCCATTATGTTTTATAAACAGTAAATTATAAAATAGTTACAGAAACTATCAGAAAACTTCAGCAGCAAAATGTTTTGCTAATTGAATTAGCTAAATTAATAGAACATTTCAAACAAAATATTGATAAAGCAAATGCGCCAGTAGATAGTGCAGCACCTGGGCTCATCCCCTCCACTTTTTTCTGCGCATGCGCGATGACGTCATGCGCATGCGCTGACCTGTGACAGTTGACAGCTGACCTGTCAGTTTTGACAGGTGTCAATGTCACCTGACCTGAGAGTTGTCAACGTCAGTTGTCACCTGACCTGTCAGGTGTCAATGTCAGCTGTCACCTGACCTGTCAGTGTTGACAGATGTCAAATGTCAGCTAACCTGTCATATGTCACATCTGTCACAAGCGTTCCAAGATGGCTGACCTGTAATAGACAGCTGCAACCCCTGGTTCTCTATGAAACTGACCTGAGATGACGTCACAAGCGTTCCAAGATGTCTGACCTGTGTCCATAGATATCTACAAGTCAGGTTAGGTATTAACTGTCTTATGTCTGACCTGTGATGACGTCACAAGCGTTCCAAGATGTCTGACCTGTGTGTCCATAGATATCTACAAGTCAGGTCTCCATGTGTGTGTGTGTTTGTCGAATACCAGCTGTCTGATTGTTTATTGAGGTTATGTTCACACACACGTGTTGATTACCATTCATCTGTTTGTTTATTAAGGTTATGTTTGTATTTGTTATGTCGTCAACGTGCTATCTGTTTGTTTATTAAGGTTATGTATGTATTTGTTTATTAAGGTTATGTATGTATTTGTTTATTAAGGTTATGTTCGCACACGTGTTGATTACCAATCATCTGTTTGTTTATTAAGGTTATGTTTGTATTTGTTTATTAAGGACAGCTGTCTGTTGTTTATTGTGTGTGGTAAGGTGTATTGAAGTTTGTTAGGGTATTTCGTTTTTGGCGGGAAATTTGAATTTGTTTGAAAATTACTGTCTGTTGTGTCCAGAGATCTGACTCATCGAGCTAGAGAATATTCTATGTGTAAAGTTGTAGAGTGGGAGAATATTCCCTAGCTCGAGGGGAGACATCTGTTGGACACAGTCATTCGGTTTAGTCACACACACTTACATATATTAGGAAGATATATTGAGCGGGTAATTTGAAATTTGATTTTAATTTGAAATATGATTTTTGAAAGAAAAGCATTCGCCTGAAATTAGATTTGAATTAGATTCGAACCCCAACCATACAGCTTACTAAGATATGCAAACGTCCCTAAACCGATTATGCTATTCAGACATACGGTGAAAGTTTGTTCGCAGTGGTATATATAAAACAAAACCTGTTACATATGATAATTTAAAACGAGTTTATCAGGCTGATGAGTGTGTGTGTGTGGGCAGGGGTGGTATCTCTATTACATTCCAATTTGAATATATAATAGGTACGGTAATTTTTTAAAAACAATAGTATATATATATTTTATAGTAAAAGATATTTTATAGTAAAAGATATTTAAAGACGTTCCAATTTACATATCTAATATAAAATTCTAAAAACAAAAACGTTTGAAGCAAACTATCAATAACAAAACGTATTTACATCTAGATATGTTAATGAATTTGTTTAATGGGGGTAATAAAACTGGAGACCTGGTTTTATGTATGCGTGTTTGTTTATGTTAGTGTTTTCCTATTAGAATGAACTTATATAGGGAGTGATCAAAAAAACACAAGTAACAAAACTCGATTTAAAACATGAAAACTAAACTTTTGATATACGAGGATTGTTTGATAAGTATTGTTTGAATGCAAACATATTGGTAAATAATATAAGAGTGTACTTACATACAGCAAGAGACGTCATACATGTTTCACTGCTTAACACACACTAACGTCTGTTGAGGTCTTGAATGGGTTGTTTGAAAGCATAGAATACACACACACACACATAGGTCATGACTGCACGAAGGCTTTGCTTAGACTGACAGACAGAAAGGGGTTAATAAAAATGCAACAAAATAAAAATAAAACAACTGATTTACATACAATAAAAATTTATTAGGATTAATTAAGTTGTACATATTGATACATAAATGACATACTATTATTACATAATGGCTCTAACGATGCCCGTTAGAGGTTTATATTCCATTACACTGTCATGAATAACCAAACAATAAACACGAGTATTTTTTGGAAAGTTGGCGTGACTCATAAACTCCACCTTAATGTCCACCGTTGAAGACTTGATTGACTCGTTCTGGTGCTGACAGTCAATCACAAATAGAGCTCTGTCTTTAAACTCGTCATAATTCAAGATAGGCTCCGACATGTTTTTATAACAGAAGCTTTTTTGAAAATCTGTATACATGTTATAGGCTTCTGCATATTTCGATTTCTCAAAATCCATATTCATAGATTCATAAGGGTAGCATTCTGAATTTAGAAACACTCGGAGGTCCAACATACCAATGTTATCGAAATAGTCTGACCTCTTCTTCACGTTGTCCTTACGATCTGTTTGAAATGCTATAATCACATATCGAGGTCTTTCCAAGTTGGTTGCAGTTTTAACAGCCCACACATCTCTGTTGATATCTCTGAGTGCTGGTAACTCATATATGTCCCATTTGCGGTATGCGAGAAATATAGAGGTGTCTTTGGCTATTTTATCCATCAGTTCCAATTTCATTTTATCATTGGGAAATACATGTTTTACCTTTAAAAACATATTGGTTACGGTAATTTTTGCTCGTGCCGTACATGTGCTGTAATAGCCGTTGGAATCGTTTCGAGCTCTTGTAAAGCGGAAAGTATGTTTGCCACAGAGAACTCCTTTGAAATGATGAAAGAAACTGAAGAGGAACCAAACAGGTATGAGCATGTGAAACTTGTTATCATTTAAGGTGATGTGCTCCGACGACACATTCAGACCGGCGTTGCTAAGAGATTGGGCTTCATTCTTACTGAACGATAGCAGACTTTTGATGATGGTTGTGGTGTATGGGTCTCGCACTCGTTCCACTTCCTTGTTATTTAACTCATAGGTCATGGATTCAAACAGAGCTGCTCCTCCATTATTTGACAGATAACAAGCACCAGTGGCATTTTGGATTGCTACAGGTTCCAGAGCACCTTCGATTATTAGAGCTGACTCGGCCAGACATACGAACGCATCTTGTTGGTTGATGGCTATTTCAATTTCATCGCTGTTACCAAACGATTTAGTTGGTGAATAGTAAGAGCGCAGCTCTTCTCGATCGATGCCATCATCAAACACGGGTTCTTTGAATATTTCTAGTTTTGACGACATGATAACCCAGGCTTTGCAGGAACTCAATATTATCGGGACGAAGCGTACCCTTTGACGTGTCTGACTCAACTGAATTTGATGTGGTAGATGCACTTGCTTTTATATCCTTAAAGACCAACATACTAAGCAACTTTTATAAGTTTCAAGCGAACAGACACCTCTTCACCTTGAAAGTTGACAGGAACTGAATCTTGGTCGACGATGTCGATGCTTATATTGGAAATCTCTTGCTTGTTCACCGGCAAGTAAATTAAATTTTTAGGTTCTATGTCGATTGCGTAGCCAGGATCAACCATCGGAGCAAACTCATACAGCGTATGTGAGGGTTGTCCGTTATAATAGGAACCAGACACAATATTGGTTTCGATGCGAATCTGTCTAACATCCACTATTTCAACAGGTAAATCAGATTCATAAAAGGTGTCCGGCTGAAGAACTTGTTTTGAAAAGCCCAACATTCGCCCAATCGAACCATCAAATTCAAAACTGACATTTGTATAACACTTTAGTCTACATTTGATGGTGTTCGGATTAGGTCTCAGAATCAGAGCCTGTTGCTTTTGTTCGTGTGTTGCTGTAGCACCAACAAGTTCATTTTGAAGTAACTCTTCCAAGTGTGTTATTTCATAAGCACCGGTGGGTATCGTGATGGTTCGCCAACCGGTTCCTTCTTTTACATGAAATTTGTTTTTACCTTCATAGATGTTGGGTATGTTGTTGTAGGTGTGAAAGCCTATCAAGGCAACAGCATAATTACCATCCAAAACAATTGGTGGATGGTAGTCTGACGACAGATGGGAGCTGCGGTCTTTCAACACAAAGGTGTGCGCCATCACTGATACACACAGGCTACTGTTTGAGTCTTTTATTGCAATGGTTTTTGCAGATACAACACATAACCGGAGCGCTGTTTCTTGAGATACATGCCTTTGCCCAGTCTCTTGCATTTTGGCTTAAATTTCAAGCCACTCCCTCTCCTACCCATCGCGATGGCTTCCATTGTTTTGTTGTGCCGTTCTTCCTCCTCCAGTTTCTGTTTCGCAGACTTGGCATCGTTCACGGCTTTGGCAATACCTGCAGCACCACCACCCAGAGCTCCTAGTGCTGACAGCCCACCAAATATCAGAGGCAACAGCGGAAGGAAGCCTCCACTTTTAGGTATTGGAATAACACGAGGTTTCTGCACATTCTTACGTCCACCAATGTTTCTAACGATTGTATGAGCTATATCAAATACGGCGTTCGCTGTTGGAATAAGATTTCTATCTTTTATAACTTCCTCAATCAGACTTAGTATGTTTTTAAAGGGAACCTTCTTCTTTGGCTTCGAGTTGATTACATAAAGCCCCTCATCAAGTTTTCTGTTAACTTTCATGGTGTTTGTAACGCCCCGCAACGTTTCAGCAAAACCTGTATCTGTCTTTGTTAATAACAACCCACACTCTGTGACACCAACATGCATACTGACTGGGTGTCTCACTTGCATTCATATATATATATATATATATATATATATATATATATATATATATATATATATATATATATATATATATATATATATATATATATATATATACACACCCAATAAAATATAGTTTAGTTTAAGTTAAGATGCGTACCAGCAAACACGCTTCTGCCTTACCCATTACAAATATAGACGATGTTGTTACGGACACAGCTCAACAACAACTGAGGCATGGTCCTCTCTTTCCAAACACCGTTCGCTGTATCATATGTGGTCCGAGTGGGTGTGGTAAAACTAATGTCATGCTGAGTTTGTTGTTTGAAGCAAACGGTTTAAAATTTGATAACGTGTATGTGTATTCAAAGTCTCTGTATCAACCGAAATACAAGATGTTAAAGGAGGTGATGAATGCAACAAAAGGTGTTGGTTACTATCCTTATAGAGAAAACGATGAAATATTAGATCCGGCAGATGCCAAGGACAACTCTGTGTTTATATTTGATGATGTAGCTTGTGACAAACAAGATAAAATAAGAGCATACTTCAGTATGGGCAGACATAAGAATATTGATTCATTCTATCTCTGTCAAACATATACACGAATACCCAAACATCTGGTACGTGACAACACCAATGTTATTGTGTTATTCAAGCAAGATGAAACCAATTTAAAACATGTGTACGACGATCATGTGACCAACGATATGGACTTTAAACAATTTAAAACTATCTGCTACCAATGCTGGAAAGATAATAAGTATGGTGTGTTGGTGATTGTGAAGGAAAACGATGTACACAAAGGCCGATATAGAAAAGGATTCGATAGATATATATTATTCTAACACAACAATGATAGACAGGGCAGTCAGCTGTCTAACACAGCTGTCATACAGCTGTCTAACACAGCTGTCTAACACAGCTGTCTAAGACAGCTGTCTAACACAGCTGTCTAACACAGCTGTCTAACACAGCTGTCTAACACAGCTGTCTAACACAGCTGTCTAACACAGCTGTCTAACACAGCTGTCTAACACAGCTGTCTAACACAGCTGTCTAACACAGCTGTCTAACACAGCTGTCTAACACAGCTGTCTAACACAGCTGTCTAACACAGCTGTCTAACACAGCTGTCTAACACAGCTGTCTAACACAGCTGTCTAACACAGCTGTCTAACACAGCTGTCTAACACAGCTGTCTAACACAGCTGTCTAACACATCTGTCTAACACAGCTGTCTAACACAGCTGTCTAACAAGACAGACGGATATCGTGATAAATAAGAAGACATGTACCATGACTGAGTCAGTATATGTTAAACCACCACACAACCTGTATCGCTCAAACAAATGATTAGACCGACTGGTAACACCAAACAGTTGTAGCACAATGGAAGTGTTGGGTAAGGAAGAGCGAAAAGTTAAGAAAAGGATTTTACAACTTGCTGACAATATTCGAAAAAAACATTTAATGCTTAAACTTAACAGAACTGAGAATGATGATGCTCTGCAACGTTTATATAAACCACTTGTTGAGCCCCTAAGTGAAATATCTAAAAACACAGCAGCACAGCAGCAGCAGCAGCCCCAGCAACAACCAAAGGCTGAACAAATCAAAGACGAAGTCGATATACCGGAAACGAAACCCCAAGTACAGTTCCTTAAAGACCATGAAGTTTTTGAAGCTGAACCAAGGGAAGAGGCTGAGGAGACAAGTTCCGATGAGGATATCCCAACATTTGAAGAGCTTGAGGCAGACCTACAAACTGTCACATCCAACCCTGCATATCAAGAATTTTTGGAGCAATATCCTGAACGAGTTCGATATTATGTAGACAAGTATTTTACTGAACCACCAAGGCTCGCTACCATTGATCAAACGTATGGTGCTCGCTACGCTAAAGATACAGGTAGCTGGAGTCTTGGCAATAAACACTTGGACTTTACTGATAATGACATTCGACTAGGTCAACGGAGATATCCGCAAACACAAGGTCTGCTAGAATTGATATTTATGAAAACACCTAGAGGGTATACCTATGACGATCTTCAACACTATAGAGATATTCTAGAAGCAACTAGTGTTCATAAAATGAACTATGATCCTAACGCCCGAACCAAGGGTTGTTCCTCTGAAAAGTATCTGACTCTAATAAAACCAGTGATAAATCCACGAGGTCGTAGATCCTCAACACCTCAAGGTTTTGGTTACACCTACGAGGAAGACGATGACGACAGCAACGACAGACATCTTAACAAAAAACAAAAGACTGAACTTAAAACTCAGAGTGATAAGAGCAGCGATAGCAACGGCATGAGCCCTAACAACAACATCAGCACCAACAACTATATGATACAAAATAACAAACAAATAGCCTATGTGTATTGGAATGACATAAACGAGTTGGTTGACAGACTTAGACTTTTAGTGGCTTCCCAAGTTGCAGGTAATAATGCTCATAACAACGAAATTCAGTCAATCTTGGAAGAACTAAAAGAAGCTAGTGTTATCACCTAGTAAACCCACAGCCATGAAGAGACACCAACGACAACAACAACAACACCAACGCAACACTGAACCATCTAATGTTAATAATTCTATAAATGTATTCCAACAAAGAGTTTACATACTTGTACTTAGAATCAAACAAAAGTCTTTGTTAAAATTAATGTGTTTTTATTTTGTAATACAATTAAAAAGTATGTCTTAAAGCAATAATATCCTGAACAAACTTATCTTGTGGTACATCTGCTATACGTAGGTTGTTTCTATGTGCTGTAAGGTATTTCACTTCAGTCTTTATTCTGTTAAAGAGATTTACTGCATTTGGATCGTACAGTATGTTTAGAATCACTTTGGCATTTTGGTGTTTATTTTTAAAATTCCTCACAGCCCTGGGGAAACTTTTCTTTTGTGTTCTTACAGCATGATATGGCTAGGGGGCGCCTGTCTCGTTTCTTGCAAGTAAACCAAACACACTTATTTTTCTCCGTTTACTTGGTTTTAGGGGGTTGTATCTTCAATATGTTCTGTGACTTTAGCGTTTGTTTGTCGCACAAGCTGTACCTCATCATTTATACCCCGGTAATTTCACTTTACTAACCTATGGCTTGTCCTTGTATTTCTGATCAAATTTTTTAGGAAGAAATCAAAACATAATTCGATTGCACTTATCATAGAACTGAATGGATAACCAGCAAGTCAGATGTAATAGCAAATCTTTACACACATATGTACCAGATATCAAATTGTGTTCAGCATCTGTTCCATCAAAGTCCACCACATATGTAGCTGTTGTTGGTATTACTTGAGCTGTTGCTTCCGTTTTAAAGGGGCCAGTAGTCCGGCTCCCAGGCGATAACTCTAAGTGGGCTCCCTCGGTTGAAACACTTGTCATGTCGTTATGCTGAAACCCCAACTGTTCCTTCAGCCGACTGTTGTAATAGGCAATCAACTCTTTAGTTTTCTTATTTTCCATCCAATGATATAATTTTTTATTACTAGTTTTACACAGTTTAGTTGCATTAAAATAGCCAGTGTTCTTATCGATAATAAGTTGAAAGTCTCCAAATAGACCATACCAGAAGTTGTCTTTAATTTGCTGGTAACACACATCACTTAATGTAGCCATTTTGAAACAGATTTGGGTAGAGTAAACTGAAGCAAGTCTTTTCTCAACAACAACTGAATTATGAATATGTTTAAGAGTGTGTGTGTGTGTAGCCTATTTATACATATTACCCACAGTAACCGTTTTAAACTGTATTTGTTTTTACATGGATGATGTCATACTTCTAACGACTGTATTCTAGACAAGCTCAAACACGTATAATGGAATGATTCAACAGATATAACACAAGGTCATCAACTGACACGTTGTTTACCTTTAAGAGGGCCTCTCTCTTGCGTATATTAAACAGATACACAGACAAGCTCAAACAGGATCAAGGTTAACAACTGTAAAACGTTGTTTATCCTTTGTAAGGCCTCTCTCTCTCTCTTACATCAGTTTGTTTCCTCAATACAAGAGAGACACTTGTTCAGTAAGTGTTAAGCCGTGAAACAAGGATGACGTCTCTTGCTGTATGTAAGTACACTCTTATTATTATGTCTGTTTGCATTCAAATAACAAATACAAACATAACCTTACTAAACAATCAGATGATTGGTAATCAACATGTATACGAACACCTAACCTCATATGTAAACAACAACTGGTTTTGTTTTTTATATATACAACTGCGAACAAACTTTTAACGTGTGCGTCTGTGGAGCTATTGGTTTAGGGACAGTGTATATCTGAGAAAGCTGTCTATGCCCGATTCGAGGTTCATGGGTTCAAATCTAATTTCAGGCGAATGCTTTTCTTTCAAATACACATGCATCTGTCAGTCTAAGCAAAGACTTCGAACTGTCATGACGTGTGTTATATCCTTTCAAACAGCATGTACAAGCTCCAACAATGGCAATCTGTTGTCTGTCTGTCTGTTTCCTCAACACAGGAGACATTTGTTCAGTAGTGTGTGTTAAGCTGTGAAACAAGGATGACGTCTCTTGTTGTATGTAAGTACACTCTTGTATTATGTCTGTTTGCATTCAAATAACAAATACAAACATAACCTCAACAAACAATCATATGACTGGTAATCAACACGTGTGTGAACATAACCTTAATAAACAAATACATAACCTTAATAAAGAAACAGATGATTGGTAATCAACACGTGTGTGTGTGAACATAACCTTAATAAACAAATACATAACCTTAATAAACAAACAGATGCTTGGTAATCAGTCTGTATACGAACATAACCTTAATAAACAATCAGACAGCTGGTATTCGACAAACACACACACATGGAGACCTGACTTGTAGATATCTATGGACACACAGGTCAGACATCTTGGAACGCTTGTGACGTCATCACAGGTCAGACATAAGACAGTTAATACCTAACCTGACTTGTAGATATCTATGGACACAGGTCAGACATCTTGGAACGCTTGTGACGTCATCTCAGGTCAGTTTCATAGAGAACCAGGGGTTGCAGCTGTCTATTACAGGTCAGCCATCTTGGAACGCTTGTGACAGATGTGACATATGACAGGTTAGCTGACATTTGACATCTGTCAACACTGACAGGTCAGGTGACAGCTGACATTGACACCTGACAGGTCAGGTGACAACTGACGTTGACAGCTGTCAGGTCAGGTGACATTGACACCTGTCAAAACTGACAGGTCAGCTGTCAACTGTCACAGGTCAGCGCATGCGCATGACGTCATCGCGCATGCGCAGAAAAAAGTGGAGGGGATGAGCCCAGGTGCTGCACTATCTACTTGCGCCTGTTGCAAAACAAATTACAAATTTTTTTATTAGAAACACTCACAAAAAATGAGGGTTTTACCAAGTTAACGCAGATTGTAAAAGCTCTGGGTGGAGATTTTTCAGACGATTTAACCAATGTAGACCCTACCATATTGTCAAGCTTAAAATATGCCCTAATTACCTCAGTCGACGTAGAACGGAGTTTTTATTCGTATAAAAACTTACTAACTGAGAGAAGGCAATCTTTCAAAATAGATAATTTAGAGCGCCACTTAATAATATCTGTTAATAGTAATAATTATAAATATATATATATATATATATATATATATATATATATATATATATATATATATATATATATATATATATATATATATATATATATAGAGAGAGAGAGAGAGAGAGAGAGAGAAAGCTTTAATTACAGGGTAACTGAAAATACATTATGTTCAATTTTAGACCAAGTAGATTTTTGAAATATCATTTTTTCCACGTTGACCGCGCTTATGCAATATCCTGTATCGATTTCATTAAAAGAGAAGTATTAAAAAAAAAACAAAGCCCCGCCTTTCATTGAAACAAATTCAAGTAAATTAATACGGGTTGATGTATTAAAACAATACTTGTAAGAACCCACAGCTATCTAGATTTTACAAATAGTTAAATATTTCCAAAGAGGTTGACAAAATAAGGAAAATGTTTTATAAAATTATCTTAATTTTTTTTAGAAGTATCCCAAACAATATATAGATATATAAACCCAACCAAAATAAGCAAGTTGGTGGCAACACTTGTATAACCAGAAGACAAGTGTCAGTAAATACATTTTAAATGAAAAAGGCACCTTAAGAAATCGCTGATGTCAAATTTCTAGTATTCTAATATCCTTATCTCTCCGTATATGACTCAATCAGCTTTATAATGACCGTAAATGATAACTGAATCGCGTGGAATATACATAATACGAATTAGGTCACCGCTATTTTGAAAAAGGAATTAAAAACATCAAATTAATCCTAGTATTCTTTAAAATTGGGTGTCATTTAATGATAATAATACAAAATAAATAAATCATCAAGTACATAGATCCCGAGATTCGAGTAAAGAGATAGTGAATGGCAGATAGTGATCATGATAGTCATGTCGTCAACGGTTGTGGGTCTTAAGAATTTTGCAGAGAAGATAAAGGACTGAGTCTTGAAGAGAACGTTTATAAAGCTGCATAGATAATTGTAAAAAGTAAGAAATGTGGCTCGTTGTTCAGGGCCAAAACTTGGAAAGTGTCCCATAACCTCATCTTCTGTATCTGAGATACCCATGAAGATAAATGTTACACTTTGGATTAGTGTGAGACCCTTTTAGGATGAGTACATTATAATAACAATGACAAAAAAGATTCAGTCAATTATGCTCTACGAGAGTTTCTCAATACCTTAAAACAGAAGCATTCTGAGTACACAGAACGTTTGAGAATATAAAGTGAGCAACAACAGTAAATGTCACAATAGTATTTTTAGCGTTGTGAAAGGACTGTCTGGTTTTAATTCAGCTACTAACATAGCTACCGATACTTTTTTAAATAAGGGCCAAGTCGAAGAATATTGGAAAAGTAAACTGGCCTCGCCAGCTTTCTGGAATATTGACGCTAGCTGGCTAAACGAAGAACGCTGAGCTTGTCGGAGTTATAGTCAAATGCATCATGAGCACTTTACCAGAGAAGAACTCTCCAGGGTTTTTAAATGGCTTCATCTACTGGCAGTATTGATAAATGGTGTTACACTTGACACAGATAATATGTCGTTCTTTCGTACACAAGGATATACACATATTTTATTAAAGAACCAGAAGTGTTATACAGATCTTAGCAGGTATCAGCAAATAACTTGTGTCACGTACTGCCTTAAGAAACACAAATATGTACACTGCAAGCGAAACAACATAATTGCAAGCCAGCAAGGAGGTGTGCTAAAGGATCTATGCGATGTAAAGAACAGCTAAACATTGATTTGGTTGTGCACAATCAAGTTTCAATACTTAACCAAGTACTGCCTCTGTAAATGGGTAAAATTTTAATAAGGTGCTCTACTATAGATACACTCCTAAGCGTGTTCTTGAAAGCTGCGGACACATGTTGTACTATGATCGGACTGTGCTTACAGACCAACGAGTTGCCCACAACAGTCCAAATATAATAATAGTGGATGAGTTCTGCAAACAAGTGTTGCTGATTGATGTGAAGTTTCTGAATACCAATAATTAGGAGAAAAAGTAGAACGAAAAGATCATTAAGTACAGATATTTCGAGATGCAAGTAAGGAGACAGTGGAGAGCAGATAGTGTCCGAATGAGTCCGATGGTAATGCTGTCAACTGGTGTGGCCGCTAAGGAATATTCTGGGGAAAATTAAAAGAATTACCATCATAGAGTACTTTTATAAGGCTATACAGCAAAAATCAGTAATCTTCGCAAGTGCCTACATTGTGCCGAGATTTCTGTCAAATGAGGAAGTGTCGCGCAGGACCCACCAGCTTGGAAAGGGATGTGGTAATGTGAAAGCCATTTAGGCTAAATCAATCATAGTAATAATTTCAGTGTATTTGCCTAAATTATAAAATGTATCTTACAAATAAACGATTTTGCTTCTAGCAGACACAATTTAAACACATTTATCGGTTTATATTATTATGCCTATTTGTTCCTTACCCGTTTTCACCTTAAAGGTTCTTATATTGATATTAATATGTCTGGTGTAATCCACAGTAATCTTGGTCCTGTTTCTTTTTTGCTCCAGAATACATAAATTAGTACTTTAACTTATCGGACTACAATAAATGTTATTCCAATGATATACCCCTCAATGAAATAATTATTTTCAACATTCAGATAAAAACATGTGTGCTTGTATTAATTCCTGTAACTCATGTAAAAGCATGACCATGTATTTTGTCTAATTTATAACTGTATTGATTTGTTTCAGGTCGTTCAAACTTAAACTGCGGCCTGACAATCACGTATTCGCAGACGATGTGATATTTGAATCTACGAAAGGTCCTATAAATTTCAACCCAGGAGTTGTTTACACGGGAACTTTAGAAGGTAATAATTCACTGTCTGTTATGTTGTTACTATGAATCTTTCTGGCACGTCCATTTTACTATAAGAGGTGTAATCTTTTTGTATGGCGTAGAAAATTCTTTGGAGTTGTGAAGTTTGAGTTTAACTTCATAACGGCCTACGGTGAACTCGTTTCGGTGGAACTAGTCGAACTAACTTTTTCAATGGTCAATAAGATTGAGGAGTTCTAAAAGCACTTTTAAGTGCTTTTAGAACAAAATAATTCTGCAACTCAGACTTATTTTGTTGTGTTTCTAACGGTTGATGCTTTATAAATCTTGCATACGCTAACAAGCAAGTTTTTTTAGGTTCTGGTCGAATATTCTGAACTTCCAATTTTATAAACTGTATTTATAAATGTAGTTGGTGTGTAAAAAATTAAATGAGATTGAGTTGTCTATAACTTAAATGAATCCCTTATTATTTAAAAGAAGTCATTTTAACAAGTTTTTACAAAAAGGGATAAAGTCAATAACTTAAAAACCTGGACGCATCAAGTGCGTTATGGTAGTGAATTTTCATAGAAATGATCTGGCACAAAATATTTTACTATAACTTTTTTTTCTTCCAACATAGAAAGCTAAATTTTGGTGTATAGTTTACTTTTTATATCGTAAACATACGTTTCAAATTTGGTTATCATAGCTTTTTTATTTTTTGAGATAAAAATGTTTTTTTACTAAAAACTCAAAATTTTTCCGGAAAACCTCATCCGATTTTCCTGACTAACGAACTTGTCCAAGCCATTTACAAAAGGAAGATACATGGCAAAGTTGATCGATATCCGCCCATTATTTTTTGAGTTATCGGTGTGATACATACATACATACATACACACACACACACACACACATATATATATATATATATATATATATATATATATATATATATATATATATATATATATATATATATATATATATATATATATATATATATATATATATATATATATATATATATATATATATATATATATATATATATATATATATATATATATAAATAAATTGAAACCCTGATATGGGTTCTAGGGGTCCTAAATCGCGCTCATTTGAAAAAATGTTTGCAAAGTCTCACCATCGATACCTCTCTATTAGTGTGTGGGTGGGGGTGTGTGTGTGGGTGGTGTGTGTGATGTGCTGTGTGTGTGTGTGTGTGGTGTGGTGTGTGTGTGTAGTAGTGTGTAGTGTGTGTGTGTGTGTGTGGTGTGTGTGTGTATATATATATATATATATATATATATATATATATATATATATATATATATATATATATATATATATATATATATATATATATATATATATATATATATATATATATATATATATATATATATATATATATATATATATATATTATATATATATATATATATATATATATATATATATATATATATATATATATAAACAGTCTGGACGCATCAACTTAATTATGGTAACGAATCTTTATAAGTTTTATAATTAAATTTAGTTATAACCTTCAAATGCCATTTCCTTCTCTGTACACGCGCGCGCGTGCACACCCACGTATGGTGAGCTTAATCAGCTTATTTCTATAAAAAATTTACTCTGAAGCATCTGAATTTTCTTTTATCAGTTTTATATGTCACTCACGTGACATCCTATTGATTAATAACTAATGTCAACGATTACATTATCTAATATATCCATCTTTGTTTATTCCATTAGCGAATTTTTATATAGAATTATTCGTTAAGAGAGAGGTATCGATGGTGAGGCTTTGCAAAAATTTTTTAAACGAGCGCGAATTTGGGCTTGATGATGATATTTGGTAGGTCGGTTGCCCCTAGCTTTATAGCAAATTGAGTTATTTAAATTTGAAGCGTTTAACAAAAATTGGCTACCATAACACACTTGTTGCGTCCCGATTTTTTAACTTTATATCCCATAGTGATGTTGTTTGCCAAATTCTGCAAAAGCTTGTAATATAATTCAACAAAACTGAATTTTGCAACATTGCATCTGTAGCCCTGTGGCAATACTCCTCTGAGTTAAATTTCTTGAAAAAATTGACGAGTTTCGAAGAAATAGCATTTTTAAGAAGAAAAATTATTTACAAACTATGTTGTACATATACAGGTGTTCCCTAATTGCGTGTAGAAAATCCAGTGGCGCTATGGGTCAAATTAAGATAATTTTGTTAAATAAACATAGGGTCCCAAGGCCGTCGTTTCCGAGACATAGGGTTTTAGGGTAAGGACTGGTAGAAAGTAAGGACTGGTAGAAAGTATGGCCCTATAAAAAAATCACTAATCAGACTCACCCATAACTGATGTTGAAATTGGAATTCTATTATCGCATGAGAGTTTCCATGGGACCAAACATGATTGTTCTGAAAATTTAAAATAGCATTTCTAGAAAAAGTAGCTTAATCTGTGAAGAGTATGTCAGCGTCAAAGTGTACGTTTTGTTCCATTTTCTGTAAAATCCAGCTTGAACTTGCTGAATTTGGTACGGGTACAATTGTTGATATTTCAGGATCGACGACACTAATTTATTGCTTATGTTAAAATTTCTAGCTGTTTTTCTGGTGCTTGTATGAGGATTTTCTTCGATTTCATGTGATACAACTTCTTTCAATTCTTGTGTTCTAACTGTCAGAGAACGACCCGTATTTGATACCTTTTTAAGTGATCCTCACTCTGAAAAAGGTTGAAAGGTATGTCTGAAAGTTTTAGCATTCGGAGTTACATGACTGGTAAATCTTTGAACATTAATTCGCCTACCCTCATAACAATTATCAGCAGTGACCATAAACATAAACCATATTAGCCATTTCTGCATTTGTGTAAGTTGCCATAATACTTAATAAGTGAGACCAAACTTCCTTTCAAATTTGAGTAAAAGCTTAAATATTATACTAAACTGTCGCTAGCTACAGATCTTGTTAAATAAATAATGAATGTATTATTTGTTTTAACTTGTTACTCACAGCATACTGATGTACTTACGTATTATTAACCTATGTCACAAAAAGCATCCCTATTAAGAATATCTAATTTGTTTTTAAACGGCGCTAGATTAAAAAAAATGTGCAGAGACAAAAAAAAAAAACGATTGGAATGCAATAGAGCATACAGAAACCAATTTTTTAGCATGATTATACAGGGTGATATACCTTGTCTTATGAAAAAAGTCATGATAGTAACCATAACCGCCACTGGTCCTTTACATAAGCTACAAATTTCATATTTTACATCTATCAACATACAAAAAACGTATGCAAACTTGACAAAAATATATCAAGAGGTTTAGAAGTTATCAATTTTAAATTCATTCTTTTATCATTTTTGGAAATGCTATATCTCTGAAACGACGGCGTTGGAACCGTATGTTTATATGTTTATTTAACAAAATTACAATAGTTTTACCCATAGGATACGCCACTGGATTTTTTGCATACAATTAGGAATCACCCTGTTATATATATATATATATATATATATATATATATATATATATATATATATATATATATATATATATATATATATATATATATATATATATATATATATATATATATATATATATATATATATATATATATATATATATATATAGGGTGGCGCATTGAAAACGAGATTTGCGCCCAGAGATTTTTTTTAAGAAACACTGAAACACGTCAATTTTAATATTGGGGGGGGGACATGTTTTCACATAAAACTCAACTTTGTCACATCAACCTCTTAAGGGTGGTGATAACAACCCTTATATTTTAAATAGGGAAAAATTATTCACAGTTGAAGATGCAAAAACGCATTTCACTCATTCCGATAAGAAAAGTGCTGATAGCCAATGTTTTGTTGGTTTGCAAACAAAAAATTAACTATCAGAACATTTCTTATCGGAATGAGAGAAATGCGGTTTATTATTTTAGTTTATGGATCTGTTTATACTACCGAAAATTAATTTCGCAATGGTGTATTCTGTAGAAGAAAGAGTTGAAATAATTACGCCTTTTTTCAAAAACGATGACTGTGCCAACCGTACCGCAAATTTGTTTAATGAACGACATCCGAACAGACATGTTAACAGAAAATACATTTTGGAGTTAGTTGCAAAGTTTCGACAAAGTGGTTCACTAGCCAACAAAAAACGGGATCCTGAACGTGAATTTCCGGTTAGAAATGAGACTACTGAGATTGAAGTTTTAGGACAAATTGCTGCAGACTCAACTTTGAGCACGAGAAAATTAACCACTGTTTCAAACGTCAAAAGAAGAACTATTCAGGGAATATTGAAGCATCATAAATTTCACCCGTATTAAATTCATTTTGTACAACAACCGAACGAAGAGGATTTTGATCGGCGGCTGAAGTTTTGTGAAGTTATGACTGCACGAATAGCTGATAACGGGAACTTTCTGTTCAATATATGTTTTTCAGACGGGTGTACGTTTTTATTAAGCTCTACAGTCAATCGTCACAATTGTCGTTATTGGGCAGATAATAATCCAAGACATTTTAATGAAGTCCACACTCAAATTCCACATAAATTGAATGTCTGGACTGTCATTTTTGGAGACCGTTTAATCGGACCAATTTTTCTTGATAGCAATTTGAGTGACGAAACTTATTTGGAGTTACTAGAAGATATCATTTACCCTCTATTAATTGACATTGTTGAAAATGATGATCGCTATCAAGAAAATCAATTAGTGTTTCAACAAGATGGAGCTCCTCCGCATTTTTCACATCGTGTTAGGGAGCTTTTGAACAGAGGGTTGGCAATGGATTGGACGTAGAGGTGCTATTGAGTGTCCCCCTAGATCACCGGATTTAACTCCTTTAGACTTCTTCCTATAAGGCCACTTAAAGAGTTGAATTTACGCAACAGAACCGGAGTCTCTGGAAGAATTACGACGACGCATTGCTGAAAAATGCCGTCTAATAACTCCACAAATGCTCCAGAATGTCAGAGCTCGTTTTGAACAAAATTTGTACTTTTGTATCGAAGCTGGTGGTCAACAATTTGAACACTCACTTAACTGAATAAACATTTTGAAACGTTGGGTTTTGTTTTTTAGTTCTTTTTTTAACGAAAAATTAACTAATTAATGCATTTCTTATCACAATGAATGAAATACGTTCTTGCAACTCTAACTGTGAATAATTTTTGAACAAGTTGATAAAACTTAAAAAAAAATGGTGTGCTGAATTCACAAAAGAAAGAGCTTTTAAATGATGTAACACTCGACCCATGTTCCCTATTTAAAATATAAGGGTTGGTATCACCACCCTTAAGGGGTTGATGTGACAAAGTTGAGTTTTATGTCAAAACATGTTCCGCTCAATATTAAAATTGACGTGTTTCAGCGTTTCTTTAAAAAAAATTCTCTGGACGCAAATTGGTATGTTTCGTTTTCAATGCGCCACCCTGTGTACACACACACACACACGCACGCGCGCACACACACACACACACACACACACACACACACACACACACACACACACACACACACACACACACACACACACACACACACACACACACACACACACACACACACACACACACACACACACACACACACACACACACACACACACACACACTAAGGCAGCAGGTGGTAGTGGAATTTTCCTTTACGTAATAGTAAAGGATTTTTTCACGCCCGAGGAGGTACCACCCCATACATCAAGGGGCCGGTGAAGTCCCAACGTACGTTTCCGGTTCTGGTGTATAAGTCGGTTTCTCTTATAAGCAAAAATGATGATGGCTCCTCCTTGTACAAAATATTCCGGAGGCAAAATACCCCTCCATTCGGATCTCCGGGAGAGGGGTGTACAGGGGGCGCCAACATCAAGATTTAACATATCCTTTTCGAATATATGTGGCCTAAATTCTAAGCTGAACTCCGTCCACCATTTCCTCCAGGCTAACAGGCCTCAACTCCTCTTCCTCACCGAAACCCAAATCAGTGCCAAAATAGCCACTAATTACCTCAATTTCCCGGGGTATGAGCTCCTTACTTCCTTTAGATTGCATGGAGGCGTGTGCGCATACGCCCGTAGCAATCTACCCTGCACCAGGCTCCCCAATTTAGAAGCTGGAAGAAAAGATATACTATGGATAAAACTCTCTCTCTCAGGGCTGCAACTAAATTCATCTGTTGCATTTACCGGTCACCTTCTGACAACAACTTTGTCCAGCTCTTTGACTACCTTTCTGAAAAAACCGACTATCTGATTTCTGAATATCCTTCCTCCGAGGTCACTATCCTTGGTGACTTCAATGTCCATAATAAGGAATGGCTAGGATCTTCAAAAAGCGATCCACAAGGGAGAGCAGCGGAGGCCTTTGCAGTCAGCAATTCTTTAGCCAATATGGTTCAGCAACCTATTTACTTTCCTCGTATCCCAACACACAGCTCAAATCCCTTGGACCTCCTTCTCACTACACAACCTGAATGCTATAAGATATCAGTCACCGCCCCCCTTGGTCGCTCAGACCACAGCATAGTCACTGCTTCCCGCCCAATTCAACCCGAGGTCACACAGTCATCACACCCACGTGTCGTTTGGCACTACAACTCCGCAAACTGGGACGAAATGCGGGATTACTTTTCCTCATTTCCATGGGCGTCTGTCTGCTTCTCTCACCCTGACCCCTCTGGTATCTCACAAAACGTCACCGAAATTATCCAAGCTGGCATGGAATTATTTATCCCACGTACACAGAAAACCTCTTCAGCCACTCAAAAGCCCTGGTTCTCTAAATCCTGTGACAAGGCCAGACTTGAAAAGGTCAAAGCTCACAAAATGTCCGCATTCTTTCTGAGGCAAAAAACTCGTTTAATAACCACATCAAAAACAAAGTCCTCTTAAGCTTCAACGGCGGCAAACCCTTCTGGACTCTTGCTAAATCTATTGGGAATAATTTCTGCAAAAGCACGTTCCCACCTCTTGTCTCAGGGGATGAAATTGTTTCTACCGCCCTGGGCAAGGCTGAACTTTTTGCTTCGTTGTTCGCCGGCAATTCTACTCCCACCTCCAAATGTTCAACCACCAACAGTCCCCAATGTCGCGCATAAAATGACGGATATCATTTTCAAAACTAAAAAGGTACGAAAGATGCTCTCTTCTCTTAATACCAGGAAAGCCTCTGGCCTTAACGAGATCCCAGTAATTGTTCTCAAAAAATGCGCACCAGAGCTTGCTCCTGTCCTGGCTCGTCTGTTTCAGATATCTTATAATAAAGGCATCTTCCCTAGTAACTGGAAAACTGCTCGAGTACAACCCATCCCCAAGAAAGGATCCAAAGCGCTTCCCAGCAACTACAGGCCTATTTCTCTCCTTTCAGTCGTCTCTAAAGTGACGGAAAAGTATATAAACACCGAATTACTCAAATTTCTTGAAAAACACAGTCTAATCCACGACAGGCAGTATGGATTCCGTCAGCGCAGATCGACTGCCGACCTCCTTTCCTTTGTCACCCATTCTTGAAACAAGTCTATGGAACAACACGGTGAATCCCAGATTGTTGCTCCAGACATATCCAAAACATTCGACCAGGTCTGGCACACAGCGCTGCTTAATAAACTTCCGGCCTACGGCCTACCACCAAAACTTTGTATGTGGACAGCAAATTTCCTCTCCAACAGGAGCATATCTGTTGTTGTGGATGGCCATTCCTCTAAACTGTATCCAATTAATGCAGGAGTTCCTCAGGGTTCAGCTTCAGCCCCTACTTTGTTTCTTCTCCACATCAATGACCTCCTCTATAGCACATCCAACCCAGTTCACAGCTACGCGGACAACAGCACCCTCCATTCAAATATACAATATTCTAAGCCTGTCTCTTTAGCCCAATTAGATGAGGATCGCAGACTCATGGAGGGTTCTGTCTCCGTGGATCTCCAAAAACTATTAGCCTGGGGAAGTAGAAATCTTGTACAATTCATCCCCACCAAAACTAAGTCTTGCTTTCTTTCTCACAAGAGATACACTAGCCCTAGACCCATCACAATGAACAACCAAGTTATTCAAAGTAATGAGTCCTTTTCTCTTGTTGGCATTTCTGTGGATCGAAATCTTAACTGGCACCAACATGTCACATCAATTGCAGAAGCGGCTGCTAAGAAATTAGGTTTCCTCTTCCGGGCTCGCAAATATTTTTCCCCAGCTAATCTCTATACCTTATATACTTCACAAATAAGGCCAAACCTCAAATACTGCTCCCACATCTGGGGTGCCGCTGCCGCTTCTACACTCGCTATCCTGGACTTCATTCAAAAGAGAGCTATACGTCTCATCGGTGACCCTATCCTCACCCAAAGGCTGCCATCCCTTACCCACCGACGTGCCGTTGGTGACCCCTCTCTCTCTCTCTCTCTCTCTCTCTCTCTCTCTCTCTCTCTCTCTCTCTCTCTCTCTCTCATAGATATCTGCACGGGCACTGCTCACAGGAGCTTTCCTCCATAGTTCCCCCACCTGCTGCCCCCAACAGATCTACTAGGCGAACAGAGCGAATGCACCCTTTTACTGTTTAGGTCACCAGACTTAGAACATCTTGTTATGCCCGCTCTTTTGTCCCGAGGACTTCCAAGTTGTGGAATTCCTTGCCGGCACATGTTTTTCCTTCTCCTCCGAACCTCCAAACCTTCAAGTCCAGAATTAACAAGCTGCCTCTTTCCTCCTTGTCAACACCCACCGTACGATAGTATTTAGGCTGTAAGCCCTCGTGGTGTGTTGTTGAAATTAAAAAAAAACACACACACACACACACCGTATCTCTTGGACGGTGTAGTCGTTCCGAGAGAGCTGGTAGTTATTTTAAGCAATATTTAATAGACAAAGTGCGTAAATATTTGCAAAAGTTTTCCTAGTGTTAGCAAAGTCGGTAAGCTTTGGTATGTGCTGATTTTTGCATGTGGAAAATAATTTTAATTAGTGTTTTCAGGAGTTTTAGAATTATTTACAATATATTATCCGTGAATATATTTAACTGAAAAGTGATAAGAAGATACACTAATTTAATTTATTATCACCTGGCAACTGCAGAAATTCCAGTGCAAGGTGTAAGATCTGTGAAGTGAGCTGCTATTATGCAGTAACAATATGATGGACTCTACTAACACAACTACGGCCTCCGATCACGGAAGCGGTTCTGTCAGACCACAATTTGTTACACCTACTGTTTCGTCTAAATCAAATGTATCTAAAGAAGCCTCAACTACTCTCCCTGTTCCTGACAACAACCAAACTAATGTAGAAAATCAACAATCCACTACTAATGCACCATCGTTCTCACAAATTGTAAACCGACATATATTTCCAAAAAAAGATCAAGCCATAATACTGACATCTGTAGAAGGTATTTCTGTTAAAGATTATATTAATAACATTGGCGAGATTGTGGGACCAAAAAATGTATTGTTCGCTTCAAAGATTTCCAATAGCCGAGTGTGCATTTATTTGTCTTCAAAGGAATGTGTGGATGACTTTATGACTCAGCATATAGGAATATCTATTGGTGATGTATTTATATCAGCAAGAAGATTAATTACCACAGCCGTAAGAATAGTACTTTCTAACGTTTCACCAGTTATACCACATGACATCATTGAAAATGTTTTACGAAGTAGTGGTTTGAAAATTGTTTCGCCTTTATCATTTGTTGGAGTAGGAGTTGGAATACAAAACTATGCGCATGTTTATAGTTTCAGGCGACAAGTATATATTGTTCCAGACGAAAAAAAAAAAAAGAGTTACCAACCTCACTGATAGTTAATTTTGAAGGTGACGCTTACCGAATTTTTCTATCCAATGACAATCTAAAATGTTTTGTATGTAAATGTACTGGTCACATCTCAAAAAAAATGCCCCAACAATATTGTTGATGCGGGTCCCGCATCCACGTCTGCGTCTACATCCGCATCTACTGCTCCATCCGTCTCTGCTTCCACCTCTGCACTCACCTCTGTCTCAGAAGAAACGAGCTTTGGCCGGGCCAGGGGGAATTAAAAGGCTAGGCTCAAATGAAGCTGAGACAACTGTAACTGGCGACGATAACAATGTCAACATCCTTGACGAACGAGCAAATCAGTCATTTACGACTTCACAAAGGCAACCAAGACAAACCACAAAGAAGCAACGAAAGGCTGATCCTCAAAGTGCTTTTGATCCACTAAAGAAGATATTTGAAGAAAATGAGTTTATCTTGTCATTTGATGACTTTAAGAGATTTATGGCGAATGTGAAAGGTAAAGATAACCCTCGACAGGTGGCTGGTGAGTTGACAACTGGAATTTCATTACTTGCTGATATGATCAGGAATATATATATATATATATATATATATATATATATATATATATATATATATATATATATATATATGTATATATATATATATATATATATATATATATATATATATATATATATATATATATATATATATCCGTTTATTGAAAAAAGGTCAGGTCAGGTCAGGTCAGGTAAGCCCTCGTGGTGTGTTGTTGAAATTAAAAAAAAACACACACACACACACCGTATCTCTTGGACGGTGTAGTCGTTCCGAGAGAGCTGGTAGTTATTTTAAGCAATATTTAATAGACAAAGTGCGTAAATATTTGCAAAAGTTTTCCTAGTGTTAGCAAAGTCGGTAAGCTTTGGTATGTGCTGATTTTTGCATGTGGAAAATAATTTTAATTAGTGTTTTCAGGAGTTTTAGAATTATTTACAATATATTATCCGTGAATATATTTAACTGAAAAGTGATAAGAAGATACACTAATTTAATTTATTATCACCTGGCAACTGCAGAAATTCCAGTGCAAGGTGTAAGATCTGTGAAGTGAGCTGCTATTATGCAGTAACAATATGATGGACTCTACTAACACAACTACGGCCTCCGATCACGGAAGCGGTTCTGTCAGACCACAATTTGTTACACCTACTGTTTCGTCTAAATCAAATGTATCTAAAGAAGCCTCAACTACTCTCCCTGTTCCTGACAACAACCAAACTAATGTAGAAAATCAACAATCCACTACTAATGCACCATCGTTCTCACAAATTGTAAACCGACATATATTTCCAAAAAAAGATCAAGCCATAATACTGACATCTGTAGAAGGTATTTCTGTTAAAGATTATATTATTAACATTGGCGAGATTGTGGGACCAAAAAATGTATTGTTCGCTTCAAAGATTTCCAATAGCCGAGTGTGCATTTATTTGTCTTCAAAGGAATGTGTGGATGACTTTATGACTCAGCATATAGGAATATCTATTGGTGATGTATTTATATCAGCAAGAAGATTAATTACCACAGCCGTAAGAATAGTACTTTCTAACGTTTCACCAGTTATACCACATGACATCATTGAAAATGTTTTACGAAGTAGTGGTTTGAAAATTGTTTCGCCTTTATCATTTGTTGGAGTAGGAGTTGGAATACAAAACTATGCGCATGTTTATAGTTTCAGGCGACAAGTATATATTGTTCCAGACGAAAAAAAAAAAGAGTTACCAACCTCACTGATAGTTAATTTTGAAGGTGACGCTTACCGAATTTTTCTATCCAATGACAATCTAAAATGTTTTGTATGTAAATGTACTGGTCACATCTCAAAAAAATGCCCCAACAATATTGTTGATGCGGGTCCCGCATCCACGTCTGCGTCTACATCCGCATCTACTGCTCCATCCGTCTCTGCTTCCACCTCTGCACTCACCTCTGTCTCAGAAGAAACGAGCTTTGGCCGGGCCAGGGGGAATTAAAAGGCTAGCCTCAAATGAAGCTGAGACAACTGTAACTGGCGACGATAACAATGTCAACATCCTTGACGAACGAGCAAATCAGTCATTTACGACTTCACAAAGGCAACCAAGACAAACCACAAAGAAGCAACGAAAGGCTGATCCTCAAAGTGCTTTTGATCCACTAAAGAAGATATTTGAAGAAAATGAGTTTATCTTGTCATTTGATGACTTTAAGAGATTTATGGCGAATGTGAAAGGTAAAGATAACCCTCGACAGGTGGCTGGTGAGTTGACAACTGGAATTTCATTACTTGCTGATATGATCAGGAATATATATATATATATATATATATATATATATATATATATATATATATATATATATATATATATATATATATATATATATATATGTATATATGTATATATATGTATATATGTATATATATATATATATATATATATATATATATATATATATATATATATATATATATATCCGTTTATTGAAAAAAGGTCACCTAAAGAAAGGTGTACGGTCTCTCACTAGAGGGGCTGGCTCCTCGGGACGCTCGCGGTCACGTTCGGATGACGCTTCAGGTCTGAGTGGTGAGATAAAGGTTTAAAATATTAATTTATTGTCTTCTTTACACACAGGCGTTTATTTATTTATTTTAATAAATTTCATATTCAAAGGTACGACGGCGTCCTGGGCTCACGTTAAGAAATTATTTTTCCATAATTCTGAGATAAAAAGTCAGAATTCTGAGATAAAAAGTCAGAATTCTGTGATAAAAACTCAGAATTCTGACATAAAAAGTCAGAATTCTGAGATAAAAAAGTCAGAATTCTGAGATAAAAAGTCAGAATTCTGTGATAAAAACTCAGAATTCTGACATAAAAAGTCAGAATTCTGAGATAAAAAAAGTCAGAATTCTGAGATAAAAAGTCAGAATTCTGAGATAAAAAAGTCAGAATTCTGACATAAAAACTCAGAATTCTGAGATAAAAACTCAGAATTCTGACATAAAAAGTCGGAATTCTGACTTTTTAAACTCAGAATTCTGAGATAAAAAGTCAGAATTATTCGAGAGCTTTATACGACAGCGTCTACTTGCAAAACGTTTACCTATTGACTATTGATATGTAATTAGGCGGGTAGCTCTGCCTGTGCCGGTTCTACAGTTAGTTGATGGTTTACAAACTAAAGGGAAAGAAAATTAGTTCATTAACTATTGTTCTCGTTGCGTTAATAGACTAATGCATAGTGCATAGGTGCATATATTATGATTTTACTAATTATGTACGTAAATAAGTCGTCGTATAAATATACAAACATATTATTACTTTAATCGGCATTATACCATGGAAACTTTAGCTGAATTAAAGTCAAGTCAGCCTTAGAAGTTTATAAATAAATATGCTTGTGTTTTTGTATCTTTAACGTGGGTCTATTTCCGCGACTATGGCCAATCACCGACACCAGGGAGCAGTCTCACATCGCTATCCTGGAAATTTTGCCGAACCCTGTCGTTCCGCAGGTATAGTAGGAATATTTAACGTGCCCAACATCGCGTCGCACAGGGGACCGACGGCTTTACGCGCCCTCCGAAGGCTGGAACGTGCAGATATTCAACTTTCTCAAATATAATGCCACAACTTCGGTTGATGTTAATGTTACAGTATGTACTGAAAAAGTGAAAGGAGAACCCTGGGATAGAACCAAGTACCCTTCGGTTCAGGGGTACACGTTCTTACTACTGAACAACCGAGGCCCTTATTAGTAAATAACCATGAGATGAACGTAAGTTTGTTGTTGTGTGATGATTTGTTCTTGTTGCTCGATAACCATCATCATCATCACAATCGAAATGCGATACCATCTGTCGCAATCGTGACTCTCCCTCTGTAACTGCCCATTTTAATTCAGTGTAGCTTCCACTTTGAATCAATATTGTACCATGTTTCCAGAAGCTTTACTTTTGATCTACCTCTTCTGTTTTGTCTAGGTATATATCTTTCAGATAAAACTATCAGAAAGATGTTTTAAAATATGTTCTATATATTATGCCTTTTCCTATCAATTTCTTTCAGCAAGCATTACTATTCTGTCACCTCTTCCAGCACACTTTTTTATTCGTGTTTCTATCAGTGTACCTTATTGTCTTTGTCATTTTGCTCAATGTCCATGGTTGAAAAGCTTCTATTCCCTTAGTGTCCTACTTAGTCAACGTCCACCTCGTCATTATAAAACTCCATACTTATGACTTGATAAACCTCCCCCTTCAGAACCAAATTAAACTCAATTTTTGTTAAGAATAAGAAGTATATTTTGAGAAAAAATCATAACCTTAACTCTGCGTTAGGAGTAACATTGTTCAAAAATAAATATAAAGATTCACATTTTTCCATAGATTTATAATAAATTTATATATATATATATATATATATATATATATATATATATATATATATATATATATATATATATATATATATAATGTACATTCTTAAAATGACTTTCTTTCTTGTGTTTTAAATTGTACAATTTTAATAATAAAAATAATACTCTAGCTACTGCCAGTCTATCCCCAACTTTTGTCAAATAAATTCCGACCAAATCTGACTCCTTAAAAATGCAGGTGCTGCAATGTCAATCAGAACACAAAGAAAAAATAACTTAATTTATATTCCTTAGAAATTGTTATAGTGTGTATTTTTTAGAGGTAACAATAAAATATGTAACATAGTTAGACTATTAAATTGTAAAAAAAATTGTGTCAAATAATTGAATTATTCGCCCAGACAGTAATGTAAAAACCGTATGCTTATAACGTGAACCTTAAAAATAAAACTATTTTAGAAAGTCACGTTATTTGTTATTGCTGAATTAATTGCCTTCTTATTATTAAAATTAGACAATTTAAAACACAAGAAAGAGAAAGTCATTTCAAGAATGCACATTACATATGTATATATATATATATATATATATATATATATATATATATATATATATATATATATATATATATATATATATATATATATATATATATATATATTATAAAACTATGAAAAATTGTTGGGTGAATCTTGATATTTATTTTTGAACAATGTTACGTCTAACGCAGGCTTAATCATATAAATTTTCTCAAAATATACTTCTTATTTCTATCAAAAATTTAGTTTTATTTGGATGAAGGTAGAGGTTTATCAAGTCATGCGTATGGAGTATTATAATGATGGGGTGGATGTTAACTAAGCAGGACACTAAGGGAATAGAAGCTTTTCAAATGTGGACATTGTAGCAAAATGACAAAAACAATAAGGTACACCGATAGAAACACGAATAAAAAAGTGTGTTAGAGGAGCTGACAGAAATGCTTGCTGAAAGAAATATATATATATATATATATATATATATATATATATATATATATATATATATATATATATATATATATATATATGACATATTTTAAAACATTTTAGTGGTAGTTTTATTTGAAAGATACATACCTAGACAAAAAGGAAGAGGTAGATCAAAAGTAAAACGTCTGGATATACGGTACAATACTGATTGAATGTGGGCAGTTACAGACGGAGATTCTCGATTGCGACAGATGGTATCGCATTTCGTTTGTGATGGTGATGATGTTTATCGAGCAACAAAAACAAATCATCAAACAACAACAAACGTACGTTTATCTCATGATTATTTATTTATAAGAGCCTCGGTAGTTCAGTCGTAAGAACGTGTGCCTCTGAACCGAAGGGTACTGGGTTCGATCGCAGGGTTCTTCTTTCACTTTTTTCAGTACACACTGTAACATTAACATCAACCGAGGTTGTGGCATTGTATTTGAGCAAGTTGAATATCTGCACGTTCCGCCCTTCGGAGGGGGCGTAAAGCCGTCGGTCCCGTGTCCATTTGATGTTAAGCACGTTCAATATTCCTACTAACCTTGCAGAACGGCAGGGTTGGTAAAATTTTCAGGATAGCGAGGTGAAACTGCTCCCTGGTGTCGGTGATTGGCCATAGTTGCGGAAATAGACTGACGTTACAGATAAAATAACACAAACATATTTATTTATATGCTTCTAAGGCTGACTTAACTTTAATTCAGCTAGAGTTTCCGAGGTATAATGTCGATTAAAACAATAATATACTTGTATATTTATATGACGACTTATTTACGTACATAATTAGTAAAATCATAATATATGCACCTATGCACTATGCATTAGTCTATTAACGCAAGGAGAATAATAGTCAATGAACCAATTTTGTTTCCTTTTAATTTTTAACACCATCAACTAACTATAAAACCGGCTCAGGCAGAGCTACCTACTTAATTACACATCAATAGTCAATAGGTAAACGTTTTGCAAGTGGCACCACCTGGATGCTGTCGTATAGCTCTCGAATAATTCCGACTTTTTATCTCAGAATTCTGAGTTAAAAAGTCAGAATTCCGACTTTTTATCTCAGAATTCTGACTTTTTTATCTCAGAATTCTGACTTTTTATGTCAGAATTCTGAGTTTTTATCACAGAATTCTGACTTTTTATCTCAGAATTCTGACTTTTTTATCTCAGAATTCTGAGTTTTTATGTCAGAATTCTGACTTATTATCTTAGAATTCTGACTTTTCTATCTCAGAATTCTGACTTTTTATGTCAGAATTCTGAGTTTTTATGTCAGAATTCTGACTTTTTTATCTCAGAATTCTGACTTTTTATCTCAGAATTCTGACTTTTTATGTCAGAATTCTGCGTTTTTATCTCAAAATTCTGACTTTTTATGTCAGAATTCTGACTTTTTTATCTCAGAATTCTGACTTTTTTATCTCAGAATTCTGACTTTTTATGTCAGAATTCTGAGTTTTTATCACAGAATTCTGACCTTTTATCTCAGAATTCTGACTTTTTTATCTCAGAATTATAGAAAAATAATTTCTTAACGTGAGCCCATCACGCCGTCGTACAAAGGGTTACGTATAACAACTTTAAATCTTACAAGCATAAAAAGTGGAATAAAGTGGCTAAATCTTGAATCATTTAATAGTTATATACAGCCAGATATATGTTGTTTACAGGAAACCAATACCCATGGTTCACCTTTTCCTTTTCAAAAATCACATTATACATTTTATTTTAATCCACCTCAAGAACCTTATTCTGGTACAGTTATCGGGATAAAGAATACTTCTGTGTTAGGTGCTATTACTCATCCATTTCTATATAGAGGCTATTTGCAAATGATATCTTTTAAAATCAACGAAAAGGAAATAAACGTTTTCAATATTTAGATACCACATGACACTAACATTGCTCTGAATGTTCTCACTATTTTAGAAAATACTCTAAATCAGTTAGGTGCCTTTTTAATCGTTGGTGATTTTAACTGTACCCTTAAACCCAATTGTCGACAGGCTTAATTCACAGGAGATGGGTCTTGAGATTTCGTGTAAGTTAAGAAATATCATTGACCGTTTTGACGTGTGTGATGTGTGGCAACTTACTCAAATTGATAAACCAGAATACACTTTCTATACGCGAATATCGGCCTCAAGGCTGGATCGTATATATTGTTCAAGAAGTGAAACAACGCTAGTTTCTACTTCAAAACTTATTCCATCATTTTCGGATCACCTGTGTTTATCGGCTCATCTAAAATTTAACCAATCGTATAACAAAAGGCCATATTGGCGTTTTAACAAAAATTTACTGCAAGATTATAAGTACCTAGATTGTATTAAATGTGCCAAAACAGGTAGTATAAAATGGTGGGAAAATTTCAAAACTAATGTCAAAGATATAACACAGAATTATGAAATACAAAAAAGACAGCAGGAATATATATATATATATATATATATATATATATATATATATATATATATATATATATATATATATATATATATATATATATATATATATATATATATATATACATATATAATATTGACGGCTAAATGAGTCTTGGATCATGTTTAAATACAGATCTTTGAGCTCATTCCAAAACGCGATATAAAATTCGGGACTGCGGCCATCTACGCCAGTAGCTTTGTTCTTGTTTAGTAACTTGAGTGCGTTAAAGAGTTCTACTTTAGTGATGGGTTGCTCCAACTCGCTTTTTGTGGTATCATCTAAGGTTGGAAGATTGTGATACAGGCTGCTGTCTGGGTCAATAGTGGTTTCAGTGTTGGAAATAAATACATCTTCAAAGTGATCTCTGACTAACTTGCATAACTTTTGTTGACTGGTTTCAACAATATTATGGTGTTTCAGTTCTGTCAGTAGCTTGGGACTTGTTGTGTACGGTTGGAGAGTAAGTACTGTAGGACTGTCTGCTTGCAATAGATGAGACATGCCAAATGCTGCTAAGCGTTTTTCACCCATTTTAAAATACGTCTTCCTAATTTCTTTTTTTTTTCGTGAAACTTCAATTAGATCTTCAGCCCTTCCAGAATTTTGTGTGACTGTGTTAAGCATACTCTGCAGATGATAAAGTCGAACTTATTTTTCTGATATATATATATATATATATATATATATATATATATATATATATATATATATATATATATATATATATATATATATATATATTCAAACTGATGATGAATATTGATAGTAGGGGCTCTAATTGGCGTCTAATTGAAAACATTGTCTGAAAGTCTTGCCATCGTTACCGCTATTGGTGAATTTTCTTCATGAAATTTACTAAAAACTGAAATTGTGAGAGCTGGGGGGAGAGAGGGAGGGAGAGACTCAAATAGAATGGTATTCGATATGCAACAAAAGAGGTGGACAGGAAGCAGGTTTTATATACAATCCTTGCTGGGGGCATACTCATTCTGTTATCCGTTGGGCGCCTATGTTTATTTCCGCGAAATTATTACTGAGACGATTAACTGATGCTTTGATTCCTGCAGAATAAGAAAGAACAAAGCACCTGAGAGGGGCTATTTCGTTATACTTCATATTTCAGGGTATAACAAACCTTCTTCCAACTTGATATTTTCAACTTAATTTTTTTTTCTAACAAACAAATGTGTTTGAAATGTCGAAGGAGGTGTGCCTAATTTTTTTGTGCTAACAAACAAATGTTTTTGAAATGTCGAAGGAGGTGTGCCTACACTATTGGTAATATATTGCTAAGTTTAGCTGTATCAAAGCCAAAATATTACCAAGTTTACATATTTATTTTGTAAATATCAACATGGTTATAATTTTAGTTGTGTCGCTGTTTAACAACTGATATTAGTTTTTATTACCCAGGAGATTTTAAAGTGATTAAATGTTGAATAAGGTCTTTCGAATCCAGCATTAAGTGCAAAACATGAATTAGTTGGGTTTACTTCCTACAAGGTTAATAATTCAGATAGACGTGAGCTAGGGCATTGTTAGTGTCACACTAAATCTTACAATTTCCTAGGAGCACTTAGTAATTCTCTCTTGTTGCCATAATCTCTGGAATAAGTTCAGCAAGTACAAAGTTGTTTCAGTTACACGTGTCTTATTTCATGGACCTTGGTGTTCATACTTCAAAGAAGATATTCATATCACAACCTCTGTGGATAATATGGAGCAAAGTAAGTTGCAGCAGAAGTTCCAGACCTCACGTCTTATTTAACTGCAAATATACCGGGATAGTGTATCTTTTGCGTGTCTGAAGTTCTGTTCGGATTTAACCAGGCCGATGAAATAGAGAAGCAATGCTGGAACTTAAAACAATGGGAAAAGAGGGCTTAAGAAAAATAGATATGTGGTTATTGCTGTTATACATCTGGAAAAAGCATTCGATGATGTGGAATGGGACATATTGTTTCTTATAATGGAGAGATAGGCGCATTAATGTCAATCTGTATAGAAATTACCATAATAGATGTTAGGTGTGATCAGATAGTCCGGCACCCTGGTGACCCCCCTCCGCTTTCAAAGATGGCGTCTGCTCATGCGCGCGACGTCACACGACAGTTGACAGCTGTCAGATAACATGTGAAAAATGACGTCATTTGTCAGATATCACAAGATGGCCACGCGTAAATGTTACCACATGCTTCTTCCCGCTAGCCGAATGCTTGTTAGGTTATGTTTATCAGTTGCTGTTATCTTGACGTTCACACACGTGTTACTGTGAGCTTACATTTGACATACGAGCATGCCGATTCCCGTTCTACGAATGTTAGGTTAGGTTTGACATATAAGCCCCATCTTGTAATTTGTGGTTATGTTTCCACACGTATATGTTATGCATGTGCCGGCTGCCCGCTCGCAGAATGTTTGTTTGGTGTGTGTGTGTGTGTGTGCGCACGCGTGCGTGCGTGCGTGCGTGTGTGTATGTGGTTAGGTTCAAGTCCCCAATTATGGATTTCCCGCTCCTTGACTGTTTGACTCGGTTATGTTGTTTGTTATTATTGTCATCAGATTCCCGCTCGCTGTTTGTTTGTTGAGTTATGTCTCCATGTGTTGTATGTTAGGCTATGAAGCTATTTGGATGAAATGTCACCACGTTTGTTTGTTGTTGGTTTATGGTTGCCATGCTACAATTTTGGCGGGAAATTTAATTTTTAATGCAAATTTGTGTCTGTGTGTGTGTAAAGTTCACCGGTTAGATATGAGTTCATTCCAAATTAATGGAAGTCGATGATGTTAAGGAATGTTTCCATTTACAACTGTTGAACTTTACACGCATCATATGTGTGAGGGAGAGAGAAAGGGAGATAAATAAAGAGAGAAACGAAAAGAACACCCGACTCGAATCTAGGCCACCCCGGTCGATTTCTAAAGATACCAACGCCTTAACTAACTACTCCATGAAGACACTACGAATAAAACTGTCTAAGCATGTATATATGCGCGAGGTACGTGTTTGGTTAGAACACACTACGTGCGTGCGTGTGTGCGTATGTGTAATTATAACTGAAATTGGTTAAAACATCGATATATCGCACCTTGGCAGCAACACTGTCATAAGGTGTAGGCACTATGTTTTGAAATAAGACTCACCAAAGATTTCATGAAAATGTTTTTTTGAACTGCAGTCTTTGGTACACCAATACAAGTTTAATTTTGAAATTAGGTCAAGATGATTTTTGTACCTACTTACCTCAATTATAAAGTAAAAATTCCTATAAACTGAAGCTTCAAATATTTGTAGGTATGACAATGTTGCTGTAAAATGAACTCAAATTTTGTTTTATGTTCTGTGAATGTGACAGTCCTCCTGCAAAAGTGCACCTTAATCTTTGTTACCTTATAACAGTTATTTATTTATCACTACGACACGAAAGACAGCCAACAACAGTAAAACCAATAAACTTTGCGAAAAAATTATTAGACAAAATATCAAAAAAATATGATACAAATAAATGCTTACATTTGTAATTTATAAACCACTCTACCTATCATTCTAATTATAATTATTATCGTCTTTTAGTATTGTTTTAAAATTTTATCTACATAAAATTATGGTGTGTTTTCTTATTTTACAGGCTTCCTCTTTTCTGTAGTTTTCTTGTTATCTGTAGTCTGCTTTTTACTTGTAACTTTCAATACCTTCACTGTAGTTTCCTCTTTATTTTTTATTGCTATTTTGCAGCCCGATATTTTGTTAAAGTCGTGGTACTTTTCCTTTATATGTTTTTTTTTCCATATAGCTCGGAAAATCCATCAAATTTCAATTGGCTAATTTTTAATGGTTCTAAATACAATTGCGTGAATTCAATTTTATCTGATGCTCCTGATAACCTTTCAGCGTATTTACGAATACACACTTGTTTTAAATTATTGGCTTCGTAACTATTCTTATAGAAAAATGTAATGTTCCTCTTTCATTACTTTTATTATTGCAATATTAGGCCTGAGTACTTTCTCTTTTTCGCTATTGTTATTAAAATTACTGCCAAACGCCACTTGCAAAGCCTTAAATTGAAAAAAAAATATGGTAGACCAATTCCTTTATTTTAAATGGTGCCCCAGTTTTTTTTTGCGTTTGCAATAACTGGTATCCAATGCACTGGCGTAGAAATCGATCCACCCTTTAAAACACGTTTCTTTTTCTTCCCTGTTAGGGAATGCATAGCATCTCCTTCATTCTGGGTATGGCCGACGACTAAAAATTTCAGAGTTATTCAGGGGATAGCTAATTCTTTTACCGCATAGAGAAGCATGGCAACGAAAAAATTATTTTTTGTTTTGCCCAGTGCAATTTTCAGCGTATAAGATAACTGGCTTTCTATTCTGAACAGTCTTAAGAGCAGGATTCAAAGTGGTAGTTGTTGAAATATCCGTGTGGGGGGCTACTGTATCAATACTTGAATATTTTTAAGTTATTAGCATTGCTCAGAACCATAAGAAATAACGTGTTTATTCAATAGGCATTAACTCCAATCGCCTAGTAACAAAGATTTATGAATGAAACAGCAATTTACATTGTGTCTATCCTAGGTTGCTAGGAGACGCATAAATTACTTAGCAACGTGAGCCGTAACTTAGTAACCTACATTCCTTTGTCAATTTACAAAGATGCATATTATAATATTATCACTGGATAAACTCATTTTAATTCTACACAGCGAACAAGAAATTTGACATCCCTTCCTTCAAATCTGACAGTAAGCGGAACCAATCAAATACGACGAAACATGTGGCGCGAGTTTCAACCTTCTCATAATAAAGTTCGAAGAGAGAAAGCAGAGATTTACTGTTTATAACTCTGAGCGATTCCATAATGTTTAGTATCCTGTAACTAATAAGTAGGTATTCTGTTATTATTAAGGCGTCAAATTAATAAATTAGAAAAAAACTAAAACAACGTTATAAACATTACATTTTCCTATTCTAGTTCATCATCATTATGTAGTATGTAGACATCAGTTTTAAACAAGGTTGTACTCTAGTTTTTGATAGAATATATGCGTTTCATTTTATATTTGTCGAAGACATAATAATTATATATTGTAACAGGCACCTTTTTTATTTTATTTCTTTTTATTGCATCTAGAATTTTAAACGTTTTCCAATGATATTTGTTCCAAAACGTGTTAACGTTTTGGCGCATATGCAGTTGATACTTTGGAGTCAGATGATTATAAAACCAACATGATTGGGATAACTACTCTAACATTATTTTTAGCTGTTTGTTTTTAATTTTTGACACGAAAATACATTCGTTATTAGTTTTTTGCAAATATTTATAGACAATTCTGTATATACACAATTGTTTCATTTATTTTTTAAACGCATTTATTTTAAAATTGGCGGTCATCTAAAATCAAAGAAATTTTTCTTGGCTTATTATAGTTAGGTGATTAAATGACTTGATTTCTGCATTTCACTCATTCCGATCTTCATAAGCAATATAGCCCATTTGTCGAAACGCCGAGATATCAATAATTTCAATAAGTTTTAAGCGGGTCCGCCACAGAACCTACACTATTTCACACATTCAAAACGGGAATATATATATATATATATATATATATATATATATATATATATATATATATATATATATATATATATATATATATATATATATATATATAAGGGTGAACCATTTACCAAAATTTGGGTCTGTAAGTTTAAAGAAAAAAAGTTAGAGGCATTTAAAAAAAAAGGGGTTTTCCTCAAAACGTAAAAAGTCGTATCAGCTGTTTAAAAAACTCTTTTTTTTTAAAGCTTCCGCAGTGATAATTATTATACATTACTGCTTCGTCAGTCACTAAAAGGAAAGAATACAAGTAAAAATTCAATAATTACTATAGAAAGGTACAAAAGACTTTCTCAATTTCTTGTAAGTAAGTTGTTTTGTGCATTCCTATATTAATTATTGTATCGTTACATGTACCTATTCTTTTCAGTGATTGGGGAAGCAATAAACTAATTGCGAAGGCTTTCACAAATAATTTTTAAATATCTGATACTCGCCAGTGAATAACACAATTTATTTCCTAATATAAAATTCAGCTACGAAATATCTCATTATATAGGTATATATACAGGTGTTTCTAAATTGATGCGAAAAATTTTACAGGGCGATTCTATGGAGAAAAATAAGGGGTGTCTTTTCTATAAAGTTTTTCTTAAAACCCCTTCTCCTCCAAGTTACAGCCCTTTGAAGTTTTGGCAAAAAAAGTTTTCATTTAATTTCTCCGTTATGGAATCATTTTAAAAAACAAAATTTTGCAGATGCATGAGGCTAACAAAATGACAGTTTGAAAAGGATTTTATAACCCTATAATGTTATCACAAGAGGGTGAAAAAACCTACCCTTACATTATTTTTCATCAGTACTTTTTATTGTGTATACCATTTTCTATTAAAAGAAATGATTCAGAAAGAAGGATTCATTTAGCAACTTTTTTATATCTTGACATTTTCTTATAAAATTGTTAGTTTCATCACAAAAACATAAAATAACTCTGTAAATGCATGTGACATCGATCTGAGTAATATTTTATTTTTTTTATGATGAAACTAACAATTTTATGAGAAAATGTCGGGACATAAAAAAGTTTCTAAATGATCCCTTCTTTCTAAATCATTGTTCTTTAATAGAAAACGGTACACAAAAAAAAGTACTGATAAAAACAATGTAAGGGTAGTTTTTTTACCCTATATATATATATATATATATATATATATATATATATATATATATATATATATATATATATATATATATATATATATATATATATATATATATATATCACACCGATAACTCAAAAAATAATGGCCCGATTTTGATAAAATTTGGCATGTACCTTCCTTTTGTAAGTGACTTGGATAAGTTCGTTAGTCAGGAAAATCGGACGAGGTTTTCCGGGAAAATTTTGAGTTTTCATTCGAAAATAATTTTTATCTCAAAAAATAAAAAAGCTATGATAACCAAATTTGGTAGGTACGTTTACGATATAAAAAGTAAACTATACACAAAAATTTAGATTTCTATGTTGCAAGAAAAAAAAGTTATAATAAAATATTTGGTGCCAGATCATTTCTATGAAAATTCACTACCATAACGCACTTGCTGCGTCTTTGAGTTTTTAAGTAGTCGCTTTTGATTTTTCACAATAGTTTTTTATTTTTTAACAAAATTTGTTTGTGTAGCTTATATAGTTCAGGATAGAGCCCATTGATACTGTCTCGAGGAATAGCTAGCGGTATCAAAAATATTTTAAATCATAAGAATTTTTTTTAAATGCATGTTTTTCTGCTTTTCGGTTTTCTTCTACGTTTTTTTTGTCAGTACAGGGTTAGGTATGGGTTAGGTAAGGATCCGGGTCAGGTCAGGATCCGGATCAGGTCAGGTCAGGTTAGGTCAGGTTAGGTCGTTCAGGTCTGCTTCGTAGAGTGTTTAGTGCATAAACATGAAAAATGGTGTCCCTTCAATCCCCAAAAAGCTGCGGGGGATTAGGAGCAAATATACGTGGTGCAGGGGAAAAACATGTTTAGGAGAAAGTGTTGATACAAAAAGTGAAAAGGCTGCTTATAGAGGTCGAACTAAGTTGTTTTTACTGATTTTTCCTTTATATTTCATTCCCCGCCGAGCATCCCTATTTACTGCAGGTCCCGTAACTTTTAGAGGGGTTGATTCCACAGCATATTTCTTGTTGCTTATGCACACATTGAGTCTTTTAAGCATGTTTAGTGAAAGATTTTTCAAAAATCACGTATGCCGATCATCTGCATAATTACCGTTAAATATCTTTTACTTGCATAAAAAAAAAGAAATTAGTTTTTGTGAATTATATTCATTACTGCATCCATACGCACCAGCAAGATTAACCATTTTTAAATCTAAAAAAAAGCAAAGGTCAAACCGCTTAAGTCGCGGAAGCAAAAAAGTCTGGACGCAGCAAGTGCGTTATGGTAATCAATTTTCATTAAATGCTTCAAATTTGAATAACTCAATTTTCTATAAACCTAGAAGGTTGAATTTTGGCACGTGGTAAGGCCTTTACCAAGACAACATATTCACATAAATTTCATCAAAATAGCTTTGTAATTTTCGGAGACAAACATTTTTTTCGAAAGAAAACTTAACATTTTTATTTATATTATATTTATATAAACATATAAAAATTGAAACTGACCCAGGATATTTGTCCTATGGGTCCTATTTCGCGGTCATTTGAAAAAATGTTTGTCAAATCTTACCATAGATACCTCTCCATTTGAATTTAGTTAATTTTTCCTAATAAAAATTTACTAAAAGGATAAACGGACCGGGCCGGACTCGAACCAGCATCGTCCGCTTGACAGGCAAAGTTTTCTTCGAATGAGCTACCGACGCTTCGTAATAACGAATTCTTTACATTGTATTTACACATACGGCACCTTACCGTCAGGAAATTAGTATCGGAAATTATATGTAAGTGGCTAGCTAAATAGCAAATTGCAGAATTGATTGATTTATTTCGCCGATCGCTGAAACATATTCGAGTGTAGACTGTTTCGGTCTGATAACATTCAAATGTCACTAATGGCATGTAACCTTAAAGATGATTTGACATATTATGAATGAATATGAAATGCGTTCGTGGAATCACATTTTTAGTGCGCCATCTTTTAGAAAATAGCTGGTCTACGGATGGTGCCGAAACGCGCTAGTTTGACAAGACATATTGACTAAATAATTATGGTATGTCATATTTTACATTTCACTTTGCATTACGTTTTTATTTGGAATCCAAAAGACCTGAAATTTAAGAAACTTATTCTTGGATACCCAATCTAGGCAAAGAGTGATTTTGAGCTAATTCTGTGACAAAAAATGGTCAAATCATGGTTTGGCAAAAACGTTGTATTTTCGTTATAAACGTGATATTTGCTTACAAAAATCTTTATTGCCTTCCTCAAACCTCAATCTAGATATTATATACTATATTTTCAGTCTAAGGCTTTAATTGGGACAGTTCAACAAGCTACAAATATAGTGTATTTTAAGCATTTTATTGAACCCCCCTCTTAAGGAAAGCTTAAACGCATGTTGCAATTTCATTACAATCGCGGTTCCCATCATTTTCCTTCCAAATAAAACACTGACCCGTGGATAGTCCTAAATCATACACAGTCAAGTTGTAAGTGGCTAACTTTGACTTGTAGTTAAATGTATTCACATCCCCAGAGAAAGTGGACAATACCGCTTGCAAATTAAAGCAAGCTGCAATCAGTTCTCCTGCTTTTGCAAGTTCCCTGTCTTTTCCCTAATCGCTTCTGGATAACTCCTTTTCTTTTATATATCGGTCATAGGATTCCCGTAATTCTTCTTTCTGTTTTTCATCAGAGTTTTTAATTGTTCGCACAAGCCCCATAAATCTTTTTTTTGTGAAAAAAATGATATATTAAATTTTGAATTAAAAATTCTGGGATACATTGTATACTTTCCGGAACTTTTTCGAGCACTTTTGCTCTCATCTACATAGTCTCTGTGAAGATCAGCAAGAGTCTTGCTCCCATCAATAAATTCTCGCGTTGTTTGAGCACGCAAGTGATGCGACTCTACACGTGGTATTGAATTTATGTGACCTAAAATGTCCTGCTTTATGGACTCATCTAATTTTTTTTGGTTGTTTTCCTCTTTTTTCGTCTTCTAAAAAGCCATCTCCAGTTTTGGCTATTACAGTACGAACAGTTCGGTCACTTATTCCTAGTGTATGTATAAAAAATACTTTGCATGTTCTAATTTCTTTTTGATCAATTTCAAAATAGAAAGCACAGTTTTCTTTTCTTGAGGAATTAATTTTTGTCTGTGTATGTGGTATGGCGTTAATACATTTTAAGATGTAATGTCGTTGCTGCTGTATATTTGACAAATTCCAGTATTTTGTAAAAATATTACACCTACTTTGTTCATTTATATTTTCAAAACACCTGTACATAAATGATTCCTTACAAGGTGGCGAAATTTTTCTTTCGCAAGTTTTATTTTTATGACTGTTTATGTATTTCAAGCCACTATTCCGTTTTGTTTTTCTAGAATTTCTGTCCCACTCACTTTCATTAGGCTTTCTTTTTCTGGATATTTTTGCTTTATTTTTATTATCATTTCCATTCACGTGGCAATTTGTTTTTGCCTGTTCTGAAGCGGCGCTGTTACTGGAACCGGATTCATTATTACGCTTGTCAGGTGAATCATTTCTTTCCTCAATTTCTTCACTGATTTGCTGATTACCTTCTCCAAGCTCTGCCATGGCGGTCAAGTTATATTCTACATTATTTAAATTAACGTAAACATGGTCTATGGCATTAGAATGCTCCCTGTTTTTATCATCTCCTTTAGTTTCACTTTCTAAATTGTTATGAAGGACTAATAACTCATTAGAATCAGCGTCAGTCTCAGCAACATCTGTCTTTTCTAAAGTAGTGACTTCGTTGTCTAATAGTATAAATACACCTGATAATGCGGTATTTAAAGTACCAGAAGGTGATTATTCAACCAATTCTCATTCTTGCCACATATTTCCTTACGTATTATTCGGTGGTTCGTTCACATGAAAATGATAACAAAATCTAAATTAAAAAGTGTAAATACATGCCTCAAAACCTATTACATATTTACTATTTATTTACTTTTCCAGGTTAGAATATTGACTTACCGTATTGTTTAAAAACAGCTGATTATCTTGAAGGTCTAATTGTACTGTTAGCCTTCCACGGGAACCCATAGTAGATAACATTAGTATTATAAACACCAAGTCTACCCCTGTCAAACAACAAGCAACTGACATAAATTTGACAGTAAGGGTGTCATAAATTTCGTTGACATTGTTGTAGGAAGCAGTCTAAAAGAAAGAGTCTTAAATTAGCAGCAATAGAGTCATAAGTATTTATAGCAGTCTTCATGAAAAATCCTGTACGAAAACCATATGATCAACAAAGACATTATCGCTCTCTAGTGATTTCAGATGGTAACTTAGCTTAAGTCAGTATTCCACCTAAAAAGTACATGAATTTTTACATAAGAATTCGTATAAAACACAAAGTTCGATTTTTCGGCATTGTCTTTTATGTAGGAAGTTTGTTTATCCACTGTTAGAGCGCACTCACAACCATGTACGAGGGGTACTCAATAATAAAATGAACATTGGTTAAACATATATGCTCACAAAACTTCTAAGTAAATTAAATATATACCGTCTGTTCCGAAAAAAAAGGCCTGCTCCCATTTCTCTCGACATTTTTGTGGAATCGAGCTTAAACTTACAGTATGTTAAAATAAAACTTTCTTCTTTCTCGAATAAAGCTGATGGGAACACCAGTCAGCTTCCGGTTTAACCGAAAGTCATCCCAACTTGGTTATTTCAAATAGAACAGCCTGTATATTGTTACATATTTGAATACAGAGTTTCATCCTAAATACACCCATACCAAGTTTCATGGGATCAACTTAGATAACAATGGAGATATTTGAAAAAAACATTTCTAGATATAGGCGAGAAGAACATTTAGCAAACTCGAACAGCAAAACAAAATTTACTGTTCTATCCAATAAAGCTATCGGGAACATCAGTCAGCTTCCGGTTTAACCGGAAGTCATCCCAACTTGGTTATTTCAAATGGAACAGCCTGTATATTGTTACATATTTAAATACAGAGTTTCCTCCCAAATACACTCATACCAAGTTTCATGGGTTCATCTTAGACAACAACGAAGATATTTGAAAAAACCGTTCACCAAAGAAATAAAAGAAAAATCGTAATCTATGCAAAAGAACTTAAAACAAGAACTTGATTAAACATTATTAACAAAACAACATTAATAACAAAGCTATAAACATTGTTCGAAATGCAAACCGTTTTTATTAATGCACATTTGACACCTTCTTAGTACACCTCGGGCTGCATTCAAAACCATTTGTGGACTAAGATTTTCGCAAGCGTTTCCTATTCCTGTTTTCAAGATGTCCACATTTTCCAGAACTGTGGTAAGAACTTTATTTTTTATATAAGCCCAAAAAAATCCAAAGGCGTGAGGTCAGGTAACTTCGCAGGCCATCTAATTGGCCCTTTAGTATCCATCCAATTCCCTTGGAATTGCTCGTTTAGGTATTCAACATTAATAGCAGCGCTATGCGCAGGTGCACCGTCTTGTTGAAAAATAATGCTGCGTAACTGAGCCAGAGGGAATTCCTCAATATAATTTTCCATTAAGTTCAAAAGCAGGTCATTATATACATCTGCGTTAAGTTGCCTGTCAATGAAAATTGGGCCGATAATCTTATTGCCAAGAATACCGCACCAAAGATTCACTTCAAAACGTATTTTTACATTTCTTTCAATTACGTTTGTAGGATTTTAAGACGCCAAATGAAAGTGATGATTTCGGTTGAACATTCCGTTGTTAGAAACAGTACATTTATCGGTCCATAAGATTTTTGTATAAAACAAAAGATCCTGTTGTTGTCTTTGTAAGAAATAGTTGCAGAATTCCAGTCTTCTAGGACCATCTTGCTCATGCAATTGTTGTACTGGGAAATCTTTATAGGCTCTTTTATGATGTTTTTTGTGAATACGATGAACAGTGGTCGCTGTCATACCAGTACTAAATGAAATTTCTCTCACCGAAGTTCTAGGATTTTCTTCTAGAGACAATAATACATTAAGTTCAGCGTCGGGTTTATTTATTTCATATTGGCGCTTCGCCTTCACGAAGGATCCAGTTCGCCTTAAAGTCTGCTCAAGTTTGCTAAATATTCTTCTGTTGGGAAGTAGCCTTGCACCAAATTGATCTCTATACAAACGCAACGCTTGATAGCTATTTCTTCCCGATCGTAAATACATGTCAATTTTCTCCTCCAAGGTAAACATATTTCATTTACATAAAAATATTATAGTTATAACTATCATAAAAAAATCACATTCATCAATAATAACGTGCACACAATTAAATATTGGAACTATCAAATTTAAATCGTATAAATATGTTTGTTGTTTAATTTTCATAGGCGCCTATATCTAGAAATGTTTTTACAAATATCTCCGTTGTTGTCTAAGATAAACCCATAAAACTTGGTATAAGTGTATTTGGGACGAAACGCTGTATTTAAGTATCTAACAATATATAGGCTGTTCTATTTGAAATAACCAAGTTGGGATGACTTCTGGTTAAATCGGAAGCTGACTGGTGTTCCCATTAGCTTTATTGGATAGAGCAGACATTTTTTATTTTGGCTGCTCAAGTTTGCTAAATGTTCCTCTGTTGGGAAGTCGCCTTGCACCAAATTCATCTCTATACAAACGCAATGCTTGATAGCTATTTCTTCCCGATCGTAAATACACATTATACATGTCAATTGACTCCTCCAAGATAAACATATTTCATTTACATAAAAAATACTATAGTTATAACTATCATAAAACAATCACATTCATCAATAATAACGTGCACACAATTAAGTATTGGAACTATCAAATTTAAATCGTATAAATATGTTTGTTGTTTAATTTGCATACGCGCCTATATCTAGAAATGTTTTTACAAATATTTTCGTTGTTGTCTAAGATAAACCCATAAAACTTGGTATAAGTGTATTTGGGATGAAACGCTGTATAAATATGTATCAATATGCAGGGTGTTTCATATGAAATAACCAAATTGGGATGACTTCCGGTTAAACCGGAAGCTGACTGGTGTTCCCATTAGCTTTATTGGATAGAGCAGAAAATTTATTTTTACTGTAAATTTTAACTCAATGCCACCAAAATCTCCAGAGATATGAGAGCAGACCTTTTTTTCGGAACAGATGGTACACATGCATACACACACACACACACGCACACACAATATATATATATATATATATATATATATATATATATATATATATATATATATATATATATATATATATATACATATATTGTATTGATATTTAAAAAATTTCAAACCCAGACCTAACTTAAAATGTAGCATGCAAACTACAATTAAACCTGAAGTAAGACTTACAAACTAGCATGCAAACTCAAATTAAAACTTAGCAATAAAACTCACGAACTAGGTATTTACAACTAAAATGTCAGTGATAAATAAACCTAAACGTTTAAAACAATGATTGACATAACACTAACGCAACCATATGCCACTCGTTTGAGAAAATGGTAGTATTTTGAAATTTGTAAATACTGTACAACAAATGTACAACAATCGTGAACAGGCAGGTAGGATCTTGCAAAATGATGACTTCAGTAGAAGACGCGTGTTTGCACAGAACAGTTTGAGTGAGCATTGCAAATGAATTCTTGAATTTATCTGAAAAAAGAAATAAAAAATTAAAGCAACGATAACAACAAGAAAATTCACATACAGTGTGTAAATAAATGGTAAATGTTGTTACACACACACACACGCACGCACGCACGCACGCACGCACGCACGCACGCACGCACTCACTGGAGTACAGATAAATGAACTATTTAAAAGCCACATGTTAATATGAAAATAACAAACAGTGTTTTGAACTGCATCCCATGAGATAAATCAATTAGTTAGGATGTATTTTAACTGAACAATGGATTTTTTAAGGTTATGATATAAATGAAAAGTGATTGCTTAAAACTAAGATGTTTTATACTAACCTTAAAAATGGGAATTAGTTTTAATACCACTACATCAAGACAGAATAAATATTTTTTCTTTGTAATTTAGGCATTTAAGACCAGTATCTTGAATTAATTCTTATAAAGTTTTATAGTGTTCAATTCTTATGAAGATTCACTACTACTACTTGGTGCGACCTGAACTTTTTTTATTGTATACTAAGCTTCATATTATTTGTTTGTAGTCTTTGTTTATTAAGTATTTCTCCTTGTTAATTGTGCTACAAGCTTGCATATACTCCATTGTATTCAGAATTGGTATCTGGCAGAAACTATAATTAAATGAAAGGTAAGGCTGGAGACAGAGGCACATGGTGATGATATTTAAGAGAGATACAGTGTTTGGTTTTACGACCATTATCGATACGTATAAAAAATTTACAACACAAAACAAAAATTAGGCAACTGCTATTCCACGCTAAGTACACCTGTTCTCTTTCACTCACCGTTAAGCAACGCCGGTCACGATCAGTACTTAGACAAGTGTTCGCCTGGTATCAGCCTGTGCTTGTGCCACCTTTCTATGCGGAAGACAACGGAAAACAATCCATTGCATCGTTCCCGTACAACCGTCGCGGACAAAACCATGGTTGCGACAACATGACGTCGTATTTAGACTGTTATTTATTTTCGCGAAAAGAAATCTTTTCTGGTGTGGTAGAAACATTAGGTGATTAATGTCCTTCGTACGATAGTATTACAAAGTGGGTTGCGAAATTTAAAAGAGAATGATCAAATGACAAGGATGAGCACTGCTCTGGAAGACCAATTTCTCTGACCATTCAAGAAAACTGTAATTCTTTCCATGAAAAATCAACTAATTGACTGAAACGTATTGTACAAACATTGCACATGTTCTATAGATGTGTAACTCACACTGTTCATCACAACTTGGCAATGAAAAACCTTTCAGAAAAATGGGTTCTGTGGCACCATTTTGAAGAAGATTCCTCAAACTTTGTGAGTTGTCTTGTCACTATGGACGGAACATATATCGATCACTATGATCCAGAGACTAAAGAGCAATTGAAAGGGTAAAAGCATTTCAGTTCTCCCCGGCTCAGAAAATTCCGTGTCCAAAATTTGGATGGCAAGATTCTTGCTTAAGTTTTCTGCGACAAAGATGGGATAATTCCGCTTTTTTTTGCAACAAAATAGAATTGCAACGGAAGTACACCCTAGTAAGTTTTTAATTAAATTATGTAAGAGAATTGTGAAAAACGGCTCGTAAAACTGGCGCAAACTTTTTGCAAGACAATGGCGCTGGCCAGAAGTCGTTAATTACATTGCAATTAATTTATCAAATTGGTTTAACTCTGGTTGACCACGCGCCCCATTCTTGGGATTTGGCACCATCAGCACGTTGTTTATTCCCAACGCCCAAAAAAACATGTGAGAGGTAAACTATGTTCGGCAAAAAACGAATTCAAATGTGCCTGAGGAGTGGTTTGAAGACCAAGCTAAATATTTTTAAGAGCTTATAATTGATTGTGAACGTTCTGCTCAATGGGTGTCTTGAAGGAGATATAATAAAATTTTGTTTCAAAAAAATTTTGCGTTTTCTATTGTAGAAAAAGTAGTTTTGAATAGCATCCTCGTATTGTATGAAATAAATGTACAAACATTTTTGTGATGTTTATCAAATGGTTACTTTGACCTAAATCATCTGGCATAAACTTTTATCTTGATATTTCGGATAAAAAGTGAAAGGTAGTTACTTGTTTATAGTTAGGTTTTTAGTTTGTTTCTTTTTAGCAAGATATAATCCATTGTACAGCCTCGACCGTCCAAGGTAAGAACGTGTGCCTCTGAACCGAAGGTTATATTCCCAGGGTTCCTCTTTCACTTTTTAGTACATAGTCCACAATTAACAGCAACCGAGGTTGTAGCATTGTATTTGAGCAAGTTGCATGTCTACGCGTTCCGCCCTTCGTAGCGGGTGTAAAGCAGTCTGTCCGGTCTCCATGTAATGTTGGGCACTTTAAACATTCCTACCCTCCTTACAGAAAGACAAGGGTTTGACAACATTTCCATAATAGTGAGGTGAAACTGCTCACTGAAGTCGGTGATTGGCCATAGTCGCGAAATATTTGCGGAAATAGGCCGACGTCCAAGCAAAAAAAAAAATCATTGAAGCTTATCACAACAGTTGTTGATAATGTCACCAAGTTGCGAAACTTGTCCAGTATATGCTCCATTGAGTTGCTTCTTATTGAGGTGATGTTTTTCTAGACACATTTTCTACAAACAATTTTACAAATAGAAGGAAAACAAAATATCCGCACAGAAAATACTCAACATAATTCAAGAGATACATTTTTCCACGCTGAATTTTATTTGCATAGAAAAAAGGATATAGATACCAACACAAGCTTTTTTTATCCTAGCAATATCTCTCGATATATAAAATGCTTGTAGCTATACTAGGATTAAGAGGCAAGCTGCGTTCAAGTTGTGACTAAATATTTATAGAACTTTATAGATATTTACATATTTTTAGAACCCAGGCGGATTTTTTATTTACCTTCTCTTTAAATGTATGGAAGGGTGGATTATCACACAATTTTCATGAAATTATTTTCTTGACAAATAACGAATTGATTACATCTAAATGTTAAACCCCAAAGAAAGAATAGCTTTTTCGATAGCGCTAATTATAATACAAAATGAATTGATGATTATATATGAGATGAAAAGAGTATAGGGTAACAGTGCGTTACGGTAGCGCAGTCTCATAAGTCTATAAGCAACCGGATTTGGATTTTGGATTAAAAAAAATAAACCTTAGTTGTCGATGTAAGTAAAAATGAGCTATCCTATGAATATCTCCAGATATGTACATTTTTGATCCAAAAATTCGTTGAAAAATAAGTTCATTGATTACTTTACTGAAATGGCTTTGTGACGTAGGTCAATATTTGATGGTAAGAATAACAACTTGTTTAAGGAACTAGGAGAAAGGTGGTTAATACTAGGGACATTATACACACACTGTAGTTAAAACGCGAACGTCATGCTTGTGAATAAACGTAACTTTAATAAATGCCGGTGAACAAACAATGCTATATCGAATGCTAATTATTATCTTGACAACAGTAGAACCTCGCTGGTTCAGTGGTAAGGATGTGTACCTCTGAACCGAGGCATACCGATTCCCAGCGTTTCCCTTTCTCTTTTTCAGTACATACTGTAAAATTAACATCAACCCAGGTTGTGGCATTGAATTTGAGCAAGTTGAATGTCTCCACGTTCCGCCCTTCGTAGGGGGCGTAAAACCGCCGGTCCCGTGTCCATGCGATGTTGGGCGCGTTAAAGATCCCGACCCTCATTACAGAAAGGCAGGGGTTCGGCAAAATTGCCAGGATAGTGAAGCGAAACTGCTCCCTGATGTCGGTGATTGGCCATAGTCGCGGAAATAGATCGACGTTAAAGAAAAAACAACAACAGTCTACGTGCTCTCTCTCTCTCTCTCTCTCTCAGGCTAAATCTAATAAATATATGTAATTGATCTTAGCCAACTGGTAGTTTTGTAAAATTTATATTACAATAATAATAATTCTACACTTGGCATTCGTGGTGTCATCAACTATTAAGAATAACAGGAAACAAATGTGATGAAATGAAATATATTCAACGCATTCCTAACCAGACAACATCAGAACTGCGTTGTCAGCGACCTTGCCTTTTAATTGTTAATTATTTCTCGACAGTTTGTATACATAAATCAATGATGTTTGAATTGTTATTGGGAGGTACTTTTTAGGTAAACATGAACATACTGTAGATACAAAAGTTTGGACTCCCCGGCACTGGCTGTAGGTTCACTTATACTTGATCATCGGCTGCGTCCTCTAACAAACTCTGACAGTTCTATTGGTTGGGTATATTGATCGGCCTAGTGCTTCTTCTTCTCTTCGTCTGTACTATCTTCTTTAATGTTTTCCTAATGCTGCGAGGTATATAGGTATCGGTTAGGACTAAAGTGGCTGCTACTACTGTGGTGATCAGGCTCGCTACTAATGAGTGATGCGTGACAGTGTACCACCGGCTTTGTTGGAAACGGTCTTCTTCTTGTCATACTTCCTGAACGTCAAATCATCATATGGATATGGTCTTACCACCGATTCGTGGGGCATTGCCAATGGAGCTGTTAGTGCCCGTGATAACGTTAAATTCATTGGCACTGGTTTGACGAATCAACCTATGATAGGTGGACACCCTCTATATTGCTGTGCGTTGGCACCATAGTTTTTGTCTCAACGACACTGTCTTGAGATATGAATATTATTCCAGTCTACTTTATTTTAACTTATTTCCTTTGGCCGTTACATGTGATTGCAATTCTAGATTATTTTGTGTTTATAAACATCCATGAGTTTCTAGTGTACAGTTGCTTCCAGATTGTTGACCTGACTGGCTGGTGATTGATTGGACATGTGGGTTGTCCTCTCGCCGGTATATTTCGTCTATAATACAGCTAGAGCTGCTTTCTATATTTCTTACAATGGCTGGTAAATACAGGTATAGGTTTTCGGATACGGCCATGCATTCATTGTCGGTTATTTGAAAGTGTCGTTGTAATCCCCCCTGATTATATCCATGACAGTTCAAACTGTTTTACTTTAATTTGCGTCAATAATTTAATAGTGCGCAATTAATAGCATCTGGAGAATTTTCTTTGTTTGATTGCAAAACTCTTCCAACTCAACAACAATCGACTTCGATGACTCAGTGTCGTTGCGAGTTTCTCTTTTTCGAAGTTTGTTTCAATCCTACACGTTCCTCTCAATTTTTGCGTGTGCAATATATTCAATGTAAAACCCTGGTTGTAGATACTCAATGTGATACAACGTTGTGGCTGCTGTTCTTCCCATAGCCATCATGAACAATATTGATATTATAACTATCTATCATTTTTTTCTTGGGTGCCTTTTTTCATATCTTAGCGGCGTCTATGCTTCATGTTGATCTGCTTCTATTGGTTTTTGATCATTGGTTGTATTGGATAATAAGATTAGCTTATGTATTTGCCTTTCCGTTGCTACACCCCCTGCTTTTCCCATTTTTATTCTTCTCCGTCTTCTCTGTAGATTACCATTCATATTTTCCAATATGACTGATGGTGGAGAGTAGTTTTCTCCCGATGAGAAAATGTCCAGTGGTCAATACTTGAAATCCGTTGTCATCGTCAGGTAATGGACAAGTGGTCTTGAATTTACTCAGGCTTCTATTTAATGAGTTATAGTGGTTAGTTCTTCGTATGTCAACCTAGTTTCTCAAATCACCCTCTTGAAGTGATATTTCATTGATTTTACACCTACATCTCAGAGCCCTCCAAAATAACGTATTGAAGGTGGTATGAAGTGCCATTGCAAACCCATGTTACGGTATTATTCTGAATTTGAGGTTCTTTGTGGATTCTTATGGTCTCTCTCTGTGGTGCTGAATTTGTTCCTACGAATGTTATCCCATTGGCGCTATATACGTGGGATCACATACCTATTCTGGATATTAATCATTTTAACGCAACCATTAACGACCCAGTGCACATGCCGCTCACGACTTCTATGTGAATTGCTTTCGTTGGTAAATATACAAATATTGCCAGATAGCCCTTGTAAGATATGTGACACCTGCCTTTTGTAGCTCGTACCTGAATGGGACCTGAATAATCCACTGCACTGTTTGTAAATACATGAGGGTCTATAACTCGTGATGACGGCAATTGACCCATTACCTGCTCCGCTGTTTTGTCTTTGTAACGGATGCACTTAATGCAATTTTTTATTGATTTTTAACGCATTTTCTTGCATTCGTTATCCAATATTTTCTGTAAACATACGCAAGTGTTTTCCTGGTTGCCATCGCGAAGGGTGCTGCTAAAGGTACGAAAGATGCTCTCTTCTCTTAATACCAGGAAAGCCTCTGGCCTTGACGAGATCCCAGCAATTGTTCTCAAAAAATGCGCACCAGAGCTTGCTCCTGTCCTGACTCGTCTGTTTCAGATATCTTATAATAAATGCATATTCCCTATTACCTGGAAAACTGCTCGAGTACAACCCATCCTCAAGAAAGGATCCAAAGCGCTTCCCAGCAACTACAGGCCTATTTCTCTCCTTTCAGTGGTCTCTAAAGTGATGGAAAAGTATATAAACACCGAATTACTAAAATTTCTTGAAAAACACAGTATATCCAAGACAGGCAGTATGGATTCCGTCAGCGCAGATCGACTGCCGACCTCCTTTCCTTTGTCACCCATTCTTGGAACAAGTCTATGGAACAACACGGTGAATCCCAGATTGTTGCTCTAGACATATCCAAAGCATTCGACCAGGTCTGGCACGCAGCGCTGCTTAATAAACTTCCGGCCTATGGCCTACCACCAAAACTCTGTATGTGGACAGCAAATTTCCTCTCCAACAGGAGCATATCTCTTGTTGTGGATGGCCATTCCTCTAAACTGTATCCAATTAATGCAGGAGTTCCTCAAGGTTCAGCTTTAGCCCCTACTTTGTTTCTTCTCCACATCAATGACGTCCCCTCGAGCACATCCAACCCAGTTCACAGCTACGCGGACGACAGCACCCTCCATTCAAATATACAATATTCTAAGCCTGTCTCTTTAGCCCAATTAGATGAGAATCGCAGACTCATGGAGGGTTCTGTTTTCGTGGATCTCCAAAAAATATTAGACTGGGGAATTAGAAATCTTGTACAGTTCAACCCCACCAAATTTCAATCTTGCTTTCTTTGTCATAAGAGATACACCAGCCCTAGACCCATAACAATGAACAAACAAGTTATTCAAAGTAATGAGTCCTTTTCTCTTGTTGGCATTTCTGTGGATCGAAATCTTAATTGGCACCAACATGTCACATCAATCGCAGAAGCGGCTGCTAAGAAATTAGGTTTCCTCTTCCGGGCTCGCAAATACTTTTCACCAGCTAATCTCTATACCTTATATACTTCACAAATAAGGCCAAACCTCGAATACTGCTCCCACATCTGGGGTGCCGCTGCCGCTTCTACACTCGCTATCCTGGACTCCATTTAAAAGAGAGCTATACGTCTCATCGGTGACCCTACCCTCACCCAAAGGCTGCCATCCCTTGCCCACCGACGTGCCGTTGGTGACCTCTCTCTCTTTTATAGATATCTGCACGGGCACTGCTCGGAGGAGCTTTCCTCCATAGTTCCCCCACCTGCTGCCCCCAACAGATCTACCAGGGGAACAGAGCGAATGCACCCTTTTACTGTCCAGGTCACCAGACATAGAACATCTTGTTATGCCCGCTCTTTTGTCCCGAGGACTTCCAAGTTGTGGAATTCCTTGCCGGCACATGTTTTCCCTTCTCCTCCGAACCTCCAAACCTTCAAGTCCAGAATTAACAAGCTGCCTCTTTCCTCCTTGTCAACACCCACGGTACGATAGTAGTTAGGCTGTAAGCCCTCGTGGTGTGTTGTTGAAATTTAAAAAAAAAAAACGTCTCTCTAATAATTAGTGTCGCAAGTGGCGACTTTGCGCTTTAAATAATGGGGTGTTTTTCTCCGTAGGGAAGTAAGCAGTTCTCCACTCTTTATCCTACCTTTATTATTTCCTTCTGGTTTACAAATGGACGCTAATTTGCTATTTTGGCTTCTTGTTTATTGGTTTCTTTTTCTGTAACTCATTGATTTTTCAGTAAACTCTTGATCCATTCGCATGAAGCTGTTTTCGGGTGCACTCATTTCTTGCGTATTAAAATATCTGCCTATCTTGTTATGTCTTCTTGTCTTTTGCATAAATATCTTGCAATATGATACGGATGATTCTCGTAAATGATGAGAATCTTTGACTCAGGTCCGTTGCATTTTTTGTGTATTAAGACAAACCATCAACTTTGGTTCTTTCTTTCGTCGGATAATTCTTGTGGCTTCTCTAGTTGCTTGGGGTAGTCTGGACCTTGTAACCATTTCAGACTTTCCCACCATAGTGACAATTCTTTGATATTTCCGGGGTCGTTGCCTCTGGATATAACATCTGCTGGATTGTCTTCCGACGTCACGTGATACCATCTGTCTTCGGGAACCGACTGCTGACTTTCTGATACCCTGTTGGCAACAAATGTCATCCATCTTTCTGGATCTCTTTTAACCATTCTATCACAATTATTGTATCAGTCTAGGTATAACTAGTAAAGTGTCCCAAATTAAGCACTGCTGTTGTCCTCTTTAATAATTTTGATAATAGCTGGGCAGCACATGGTTCCAACCTTGGAAGGGTGGTTTTCGTTTTTAGTGGAGCTACTTTCGATTTGGCTCTTAGCAATGTTATGTAGCTTTTCCCATTCTCGTCCGTAGCTTTGACTTAGATGACTGTACCATAGGAAGCTTCAGATGCGTCGGCGAATCCGTGAATTTTTATTTACCAATCCTTTTCGTTTTTATCCACCTTCGTATGGTTATTTCTTGGACTTCATTAAATTGGCGAATAAACTGTATATTTCTTCTGAATATTAGTGGGTACTGTTCCTTCCCACCCTGACTAATGCATCCTTAGCTCTTGAATTATAAGCTTGGCTTTGATTACCGTTGGGTATAGCCACCCTAACGGATCCAATAGGTTGGCTATTGCAGATAATATTGATTTTTTCGTTATGTACTTGGCACATTTTAAATCTAGTTTTCATTTAAGACTGTCTTCCATTGGTGCCCAATAAATACCAAGAGATTTGTCTATACCATTATCTGGCAGTTGCAACGCCTTCTGATTTTGTAATTCTTGTGGCAACCTCTGAATAATTGCTGCTGTCTTGCTGGACCACTTTCTCAAGTTAAACTTTCCTGATGTGATGGAATGCTGCTTCTTGTTCTGATTCTGCTCCAGATAGAAGATGATCCATATAAAAATCTTCCATTGTAAGTTTCGCTGCGAATGGAAACTTGACTTTTCATCTGACTCTTCATTACCGCTAGATATGGTGCGGCGGCTGTACCACATGCTGCTGTGGTTAGCCTGTATTCTCCTATTTGTTGCTTTTTGCCCCCCTCCATTATATTCTTTGATAGTTTTATTCTCTTGTTTCCAATCCTATCTGACGATCCATTTTTTCGTTGTCTGCTTCTATTACAACTGGATGCGTTCTCCATCTCAATATAATGACGAACAATACTTGTAGTTTTGGTCCAACGTGCGTTATTTGATTTAGGCTTACTTACGCCTGTTCTACTTTTGCATGAGGCATCAAACACCACCCTTAATTGTGTTGTGGTGCTGTCCTCTCGTACTACTGCTTGATGCGGAATATAATATTTGCACTGTTTTTCGTTAACGGTTGGTACTTTTTCCATGTGTCCTAACTGAATATATTCATCCATAAATTGTTGATAATCTTCCTGGAGGCTTGTTTGTTTCTCAAAACGGTTTTCGAACTGCATCATTCTTCCCAGTGCCCTTTTCTGGATTCTCCAATTTTTGATACGTCTTGTTGGAATGGAATTCTAACTGTGGATTTGCCATCTTTGTTTCTTGATGCTGTCTATTTGTACCATCTTTCACATTGTTGCTCCTCTTCTGTCATATTTTTCATCCCTGGTACTTCTTACAGTTCCCAAAACTTCGAAATCGCACCTTTCTCTGTTTGAGTGATCATTCTGATTACCTTGACTTCTTCTTCCTTGTTTTTTTAATTAGTGAATCTTTTAGAACTTATGTATCCTAGCTCTGTATTCTGATCCGTCAACCCGTCACTCATTTTTCTCAAACCTGGTAGTAATATCTGCCTACATTCTCTGGTTCCAAACAAAATATCTATTGGGCCTGTTTAAAGGTTGGGTGAGCTAACATATGATTATTCAAAGTTTCTCAATCTACTTCTAAGTCAGCTTGGCTGACTATGTGTATATATATATATATATATATATATATATATATATATATATATATATATATATATATATATATATATATATATATATATATATATATATAGTTTGCTCCTCATTAATTCTTAACATGGAGGCAATACTTACTAAAAAAATCACTTCAGCCAAGCTGACTTAGAAGTAGATTGAGATACTTTGAATAATTGTAATTTGATTTCTTATCTCCTCCCCCTCGGCCAGCTCTCGTTGTCTCAACTCTCCTATAAGGTACTCCCAATATTTTAGCAGTTTGATCTGTAAAAAATGCACCTTGTGAGCCAGTGTCTATCAATGATCTTAAGTATTTACACTGCCCTGTAGCAGTTCTTACGTTTACCAGTGCCGGTGCTAATGTTGATCAATTGTTTTGTACACTTACGTTGTTACGACAAATCTTGCATTTGTTTTGTGAAAAACATATCTCTTTTGAGCTGCGTTTTAAACAACGCTAACAGAGCTTATTCTTTTTATAAATTGCTGCTTTCATTATGCTGCAATGTTTTGAATTTTCAGCAGTTTAGCATTGTATGGTATGTTAACTCACAAGATCCGTATAATGCTTTTGAACTCTGATACTAAGGGCTTTATTTGAAATTGTTGCCCCTTTCTTCGTTTTGCTGTATGTATCTTCCAGCATCCTCTAGATGCCCTTAAGTTCTGGAACCTTGTACGCAGAAACATTAATAAATTATCTAACCTTTGAATTTCCATTGGGTTTCTTTTATTGTTGACTTTATAATTCGTCGATCGTGGGTCACATTTTCTTGATAATTATATACCTATATCATCATTGGGTCCCACGAATTTGTGTAAATCCAGATCGCTTTTAGTGGCTCTAAACATTTCCTTATGGTATTATGAAGGTTCTTCAACTTTTCTGCTGATTCGTAGTTTATTGTTGAACTTTCCAAAAATGTTTCAATTAATTTGCATACTACCAGCGTTTTATTGTTGTACATTTCACTCAATTGTTATTACCGGTGACATAAATATCTTTGGACGTTTTGAAATTCCAGAGCCAACGCCAAGAGACAAATTATGGTGATTTTGTATTATTTGACAGTTGAATCCAATTGTGAAAAATGTTTTTTCAGCATGTGATACATTGTTGAAAACAGAAGAAAATAAGGAATCCTATGATGTCAACATTCAATATGTCGCTTATAAGAAATAAGAAAGTTGATGGTGTCTCAAAGAAGGCCAAACGTTGTAGAATAATTTAGAGTCCGCTATCAGATACAAAACAAAAATTGGCTGAAAGAATGTGCTTTTTGTTTCTTTGTACGAATTTAAATAAATGAGACAGGCAAAAATCAAAGATCATATTTTTTAGTTTTTTTACATTTTCTTGAAAACAGTTGAAGAAAAATTGGTTTTCTCTGCGCAAATAGTGGAAAATAGTTCGAAGCGATACCTCTGGATTTGTGACGGTTCTAGACTTCCACGCACACACAGTGCAACAAGAAAGAAGCTGTGGGAGAAAATTAGCGAGCAAAAACGACTTCTCTTCTGGCTAATACCACGACGGGCGTTGAATTACATCACTCGCTTGCCACCAGCACGCTGGTCCTACCGGGACACGCCGGATCAGTAATCACTAGAGGATACATTTCGGTTTCGTCTTTGTTAGGACTCATCAGTAAGTCATACCTAGGCCCAAACCTTTTTGTTTTATTTTATGCCATGCAACTATAAACGTACACGCTTTGTTGTTGTAATATCGCTTTCAAAATTGATTTTAGACAGGTATTGAAAATGCACGATGTGTCATTGAATAATAGATGGCAATTTTTGTAAACAAGGATAACGTGAATCGTATGGTACAGTTGTATCTGTGTAAGTAGGCTTTCTGTGCATTAAAAAGTTAAAATAAAAGCATTTTCTTGCAAACAAAACAAATCAAACTTACGTGATAAATTACTGTCTTGGTTGGTTGTTGAAATATCGGTTTCAAGATAAATTTCAGACACAGATATTGACAATGTACGATGTTTTGTTAGATGATAGAACGACAGATTTTGAGAACAAGGAGGACATGAACCAAATGGCACCCATTCTTCATTCTGTGCTCTGTTTTGTAATTTCAAATTTACAACATTTACACTGGCGCATTTGCTACCGGGCTGTCGGATCACATACATAACTTTTTTTTCACAATAAACCCCCCTGTTTCTAATGCTTGTTGCTTTGAACCAACGCGGTCATACTTGATCTCACACAATACTCAGAACCGAGCTCAGCACCTTTGGTACATGACTGCTGAATTGACGACGGTACCGGTATTTTTCCTATTTCATTCACATAGATTAGCACTGGTAGCAAAGAAGACATATTTTGACTAGGAATAGCAATGCATAAAATTACTGATAACTTATTAGCAAAAATCACCGTGAATAACTGTAGCACAAAAGTAGAGTAGATAAACAAGGCTTTGACCGGAGACTAACTCTACTTGATGCGTCTATTATGCTGAAATGAAGTTAATATGACACTCGTTTCCATACATACCATTGTCTCATGTGCAGGATGTTTTAATCTCATTACCGTTTACATCACCAGAGAGTAGGTTGACACACCAGGGTGCCTGTATATGACACGTGAGTTGTTATAACTATACCTAACGGAATTAGTGTTCAGATGTATACGTATGATGGCAGACGCCAATTTAAACTTTGAGATAACTATGTTCCGAGTGTCAGTAGACGAGGAGTTTCTGTTTAGTGTTAACAGTCAGATATTATACATCATAATATTATAAAATGAAACTGAAATGCTACAACATAATTTTATTTTAGTATTTAGAAATAATATATAGGGTAAAGGTACGAGTAGTTGACACTTTAAGAAAAATCATTGCATTTTTTTACATTAAGATGTTGAATATTTTATTGATTACGATCAGCTGCAGCTCATCTTATTCTTTACTTCATCCAGTCTATGCAAATGCTTTAAATTTGAGGATAAGTTTATTATTTACGATTTAAGAAAAAAACTAGTTGACCTATTTTACCTATAAAATTTGAAATTACAAAGTCCCCAACAACTACAGGTGGTCTGCTAATTTCCTCTGAAGTTTGTGATAAAGCTGCTACTACTGACTCTTCATACTTGTCTTCATTACATTTCATTATTTGTCTACTAGTAGCCCTCCATCAGAATTTTCCCTAAAATCTTTGGAACCGCTTTCCACTGCTGGCTCTTCATTTATGTATTCAGCTAAAAAATTACTTTCCTGCGATGTATCGCCGAAAATACTCACATTATCATCGCTGTTACCAGATGGTACCCATTATTCTTCTTCTTCGGAAGATGGTGTTTTTATAACTTTTTGTCTCTTCTTTGGTATTGATTTGGGTTTTTTTAATTTTTCTTTGGCTTTTTCTTCTATTCTCTTCTTTTTAAGCTCTTCTTTCTCCTCCTTTTTTTCTGTCGAATTTCAGCTCTCTCTCTTTACTTTTCCTTGGCATTAATTTTTTTCTTTTGTTTATTTTCATGATACTTTTGCCATAGTTCTGAAGTTACCACACTAGGTACAATCTCCTTTACACGTTTTTTCTGCGTTTTGCTTTTTTAGGGCCATATCAAGGCTTTCTTAAATGGACTAGGTAGTTGCGGATTTATCTGCGAGCTTGCTGTTGGTGAGTTTTCTCTTATATTTGTGTTATTTATTTTATCTGCATCATATTCGTCTACTGTTTTCTCAGATTAATTAATTTTATTGATGTCTAGTGCATTATTACCATTGTTTAAGTTTTGCCTCCTCTCGTCTTTTAATTCGTTTAAAACAGGCATTTCAAGAGTTTCAGTTACATATAAGCTTAAGCTTTCTAAATTTACAACATTGGTCGGTTCAGGAGGTCCAACTTCAGAGGCGTTCAGACTTACTGATTGCTTGTCCCTCTTTTTTCCTTTTCTTCTGCCATCTTTCGAGCTGTTGTTATATTTCTCCAAACATAAAAGAATGAGGTATCTTCCAAAGACCCAGTCCATTCTGTTGAATTGGAAAATAATTGTAACTTATCTTGTCAATAAATTGTTCAAGGATCGATAAGCACTTTTGTAATTCACGACTATCATCTTTGGTTGCAACATCTATTTCATGGGAATCCTCATTAAAAGATATTGCTTGAGGATTCTAGGGCACCAGCCCACACTTTCTAAAACCATTTGCAACTACACATGGAGTTATTTTATCATGAATCACCTCCTTTAGTAACGCTGAGAAGTCCTTCTTTTTTAATATCGGATTGTTTTTAATTCGCCACTCATGTACTTTGATTTTCCAATGTTTCTTTAGAGATCGAAATACAGCAACATCCATTGGCTGAATTAGGTGAGTAGCGTTTGGAGGCAGAGCCACTAGAATTATACCTTAACCTCGGCAAAACTTACTTAGATGGAGAGTCATGTGTGACGTAAGTCCGTCAAAAAAAAAAAAGAAAAAAACAACAGGTAAAGCAATTTTGTTTTTCTGAAGCCATGGATAGAAAATGTTTGTAATATACTCATAAAATAAAGCACCAGTCATCCAGCCGCCGTCTGACTTTCCTATTCCCCAGTCATTTTGTACACTTTCGACTATATACTGTGGTATACGTTCCTAATTAAATACTACAAGTGGGGGAGCTACATTATCAGACGCACTAACGGTTATCAAAACAGCCAAGCACTCTTTTTCGTCAGAGTTTACTTGGAGATAAACAGATTTTTCACCTTTTTCCGCCAGTACTTTATTTTCTTTTGGATTTAAGAAGAAAGCAGTCTCCTCCCCATTGACGACTCGGCTAGGATCGTTTAAAATGTCCTTGTAATTATTTTCTCTTGGATAATTTTCTATATCAGAGTACCATAACAGAAGCCTTTCTTTAGTGACTGACGCTATACTTATTGTTAAATTCTCAGCTACCCTTTTTGGTATGGATGGATTTCGTTTTATAAATCCTGACAACCACTTTCTACCTGGACGGCCATTTCGAAAACAATTCTTCCTATTCAGTTCCTTCGTAAGGTGCTGCGAGTTAGTATTCATACATTTAATAGTGAATTTGGGAAATTCATGGTTATGTGATTTGCCATTCTATATGAAATTAGAAAACCACCAAATTCAGTTTGTCACGTCACTGTTAAAATGTTCGGGTAGTGCAAGCGCATGTTCAAGAAATGATAGAAATTCTATTATAGCGGATAAAGAAGAAAATTATGAAACTACAATTAAAAAGCAGTACTATTCTTAGTGGAATATATTTTTAACTCATAGTAGTAGACCTTAACCGCATTGAAACAGTTTGTAAAAGCTGTGCGCCAGCAATAACAAATATTAAGAGATTTGTAGTAACCACTACAAATTGTATTAAACTGTGCGGAATCTAATAAAAAACAAATATATCTAATAATTAGTATTATTAAGAAAATCTGATACCCTAGCCAATTCCTTGTATTAGCACATCGCCATTTCACGTCGCCACCTTGCAATTTGCACAACCCCTGTCTTTGTTAAGCAGGGTGTGCGTCTTTTACTACCCCACATCGTTTCCCACACGGGACCGACGGCTTTAACTTACTTAGATATATTGTCACGGCCATTGTAGTTATGTATGTAATGAGTTAATTTAATATTAAAAGTGGAAAAAATGAACGTATTACGATATTAAAAAAGCCTTTATAATTATAATATTTTTGTAAGTTTTATTTTGCAAGATTTATTCATTAAAAGGTTAGGTCATAATTCAGTTTTCAGTAACTAGTGATTTTGTACTATTTTGTCTCATCCACCTGCTTTCGTATTTTAAATTTCAAAATTGGCCAACAACGGCAGCGTAATGGTCCAGAGCCCTATCCAACTGAAGCCATAATCGTGAAAATTGTAACTATGTAAGACCTTTTGTATGACGCCATATTTTGAACTTAAATGTTTGAAAATTTCTCCTGTTCGTACTCTAGGGGGTATGTTAAAAAATAATGACGACATTCTTATCTGCCGTTATGATTCGCTGTTTCACATTTTTAATAAAATATCCCGTTTTTCGAGTCTATAAAACAACCTGCCTTATAAAAGGTTATGTTCTAAGTATCTCTCTGAGTATTTTTGTTTTGTTTAGGAAATGCATTTTTCTAAACGTATCCTTAGGTAGTGTTATAGGAGTTATAAAATAAGATATATATCAAAGGATTGCACAACAAAAGACGCAGAAGAATTATGCCATAATGTGGTGGGAAAGGTCACAAAACAGGGAATGCGAAAATGTGCATCGATGCTATTTATGCGATGTCGAAGTACACAGAGCAGAGCCTATGAACTGTGCAAAGTACATAGAACATGTACGGGCGCTACAGAAGGAGAAGACGGAAAGATTAACAAAATTAAAATAAAGTAAAAGTAAATGTGGATAGGAGCAAAAGGACTAAGGATTTATTTATAAACCAATGTAATAGGGAAGACATAATGTTGGCAAAAACAGCCGAACCCAACAAAAACATGGCTGGGGCTAACGGCAAATGTGGATGCAGCAATATATGTTACGAATAGCAAAACAAAACTATATAGGATAGGAAGGGGTGAAGGCTATGTATGAAGTTAAATGGTTGACATAGTACTGTATTCTTGCTATGTAGAGCCTGCAATTGGAGAAGAAGACTTCCAGCAATTTCTAACCGCCTTAAACAGAGACATAAGGCAACATAAAAAGAATATATTAATTGGCCGGGACTTTAATGCGAAAGCCTATAGTTGGGGTTCAGCTAGTGAATAAGACAAAAAGGGAAAAGCGTTGATAGAATGGGTGTGCCAGGCAGACTATTTATATTGAATGATGGTAGATTTTCAACGTTCTAAAGAAATGGAGGATCGTCATATACCGAGATAACCATGTACTCTTCAAGTCTGTAAAGATACGTGAGGCTGGCATGTGGAGAACGAGGAGGATCTGAGCTACTACAAAAATATCCTTTTTGACATATGAGAGCTGTTAAGTGGCGCAGAAAACTTGAAAAACCAAATGGTGGTCCTAGAAGGCTGGAAAGAAAGGGAAACATGAGAAGAAATAGAGTGACAAACAGAGCGTAAAAACTATCAAGGTAGTGTCGAAGACCTGAATAGAGCACTAGAAAGAGCATGTGAGGTGTGTGCTTGAAGAGGAAGCAGCAATGCGGCAGACGAAAAGAGGCATATTGGTAGAATGAGGAGATCGCCAAAATCATAACTGAATCTACGAAGGTATGAAGGAAAGTCACTAGAGTCAATAAAAAAAATATCACAAGTGGTGATAGAGAGGAAGGACAGAGTCAATACTTTAAAAGCAGAAATAAATTAGACACAGCAATAATAAAGTGACAGAAATAAGTTTGGGACTCTCTTTGTAAAGAAATAGATGGTGTTAGTTGGGGACTAGTGTACAAGATTGTCACACAAAAAATTGGTACAAGAACATCACTAACAATAAATGATGATGAAGAAATTAAGATAGCGCAGGAATTGTTTCCTAAACCAGAAACATCTTGTACAGATGAAGAAATAAGAGAAGCAGGGCGAAGGATAAAATATGATAAAGCTGTAGTCCCGGATGGCATACCGATTCAGGTTGTTAAGGCAGTAGCGGAACAGAAACCGGAGATTGTACAGATTCTGATAAATAAACTAATCAATGATGGAAGTTTCCCGTCATAATGGAAGACTACTCGATTGGTGTTATTGGAGAAGCCACAGAAAACAGAAGGAAAGAAGCTATATAGAACTATATGCCTGGAAGACGAACTAACAAAATTATATGAACATGTAAAAATAAAAGACTTATAAAGGAAATCGAGATAAGACGAGAGTTAGCAGACAATAAATGTGGCTTCCGCAAGGGGCGCTTAACGACGGGTGCTATAAAAAAGCTACAGGATGTGGCAAGGAAAGAAGGCAATGAAAACAGGTTTGTGGCCATGGTAACATTGGACGTAAAAAAAGGAATTCAATACACCACCATGGAGCGTCGCATACGAAATCCTAAGAAAGCAGCAAATTGAGTCATATCTGCTGAAAATATTATGTAGTAACCTGGAAGAAACAGCTACTGATTGGTCAGAAATATCGGATGCAGGTCATATGTGGCATACTTCAGGGGTCAATCCTAAGACCAACACTGTGGAACTTATATTAAGATATGGTTTTTAGTCTGGAGTCCGTAAACAACACAGCTGTTATAGGGTATGCAGATTTTTTTAAATTTCAACAACACACCACGGGGGCTTACAGCCTAAATACTATCGTACCGTGGGTGTTGACAAGGATGAAAGAGGCAGCTTGTTAATTCTGGACTTGAAGGTTTGGAGGTTCGGAGGAGAAGGAAAAACATGTGCCGGCAAGGAATTCCACAACTTGGAAGTCCTCGGGACAAAAGAGCGGGCATAACAAGATGTTCTAAGTCTGGTGACCTGGACAGTAAAAGGGTGCATTCGCTCTGTTTCCCTGGTAGATCTGTTGGGGGCAGCAGGTGGGGGAAGTATGGAGGAAAGCTCCGTGCAGATATCTATAAAAGAGAGAGAGAGAGAGAGGTCACCAACGGCACGTCGGTGGGCAAGGGATGGCAGCCTTTGGGTGAGGGTAGGGTCACCGATGAGACGTATAGCTCTCTTTTGGATGGAGATTATTTAGCCCTGGTTGTAAGCGAGGGAAACAAGGCTGACATAGAAGATAATATCAACTGGTCAGTGGCAAGTGTAAAACTGGATGACAAAAAGTGCTCGCGCCACAAAAAACTGAACGCATAGTGCTAGTAGGACGAAGAACACTGAGAACAGTAACCGTCAAGATGGGGAATGCTGAAATTAAGTCGCAGACAAGCCTGAACGATCTCGGCATACAAGTGGGACATAACATGAACATGGCTGTGCACATGGAAAGAGTAGTGGCGAAAGGAGATATGATGGTTGCAAAGTTAGGGCGTCTGATGCCATCCGTGCACCAAAACCAGAGAGATGGAGAGTGCTGAGTAGTGTGATAAACTTAAGCATACTGTATGGCGCAACAGCATGGAAGGCCGTGTTGAAGACAAAATATAGAAAAAATATCGAGGGGGCGCAGAGGAAGGTAGCCATCAGAATAACAAGTTAATATAGAACAGTGTTAACGAAAGCAACACAGGTGATTGTCGGAACGATCTCAATACACTTACTGGCAAGAGAGGTAACTTATGAAAGACACGAAAATAGAAGACAACAAAAAAAGAAGACATAACCGAAACAATCTTGGAATGGCAGCGAGAATAGGAAGAGGAAATGTCAACGTCCCAATGGACAGACACATTTCATAGATAGAGTCATGGATATCGATACAGCATGGGGAGGTGGGTTATTATTTTATCCAATTTCTTTCAGGTCATGGGCGTTTCAGGTCTTATCTGAGTAAAATGATAATAGGCGATCAAAAGGATTGTACGTATTGTGGCGATAGAGATACTCCAGAACACATGGTCTTTGAGTGCACAAGATGAGAAATAAGAGAACAAATTTATAAAGAAAATGACAGAGATTTAACAGCAGATGATGTGGTAGAGCATATGCTCGAAAGTGAAGGGGTGCGGAATACCGTGGAGAGATCGTAGAAGTAATGAAGTCAAACGAGGAGCAAGAAAGGATGTCGAAGTTTTCATAATAGCAAGAGTTGAGGGCGTGGTGTAGCAATGTCAGCGAGTGGTTTCCGACACGTTTCTAGGTGTCAAGGGGGTATTTAGTGGTTAGTCCCGACTGGCGGGACGGGGCGTCACCACAGTACCGGTTGGTGTCAGATCGCTGAAGCGCCAGCCACCGACCTGCGTAAAATACATTCACCTCCGCTATGAGCAAAAGAAAGAAACCCTAGATTAAGCTAGGTTCCATGCTTAGTGGGCTACTTCAAGCCGTTCACTTCCACCTTAGGTCTATTGTGGCTCAAGCTTAACTGTTTAAATATCACCCTTCAAATCCAACTTCCTACAGGAGTCTATATTTTTCATGGTGAAAGTTGGTTTGACAGGGTCCTCTCAGGGATTAGTTTTTCGCAACCTGTTGAGGTGTTCTGCCAGCTAGTCGAAGTCAACCACCAGGGTTATTTTACTCCCTAAAGATCTTAGCCTCCCCTGTGTTGGTCTAGACGTACACCCGCCAGTACTTGACTTAATGCGGTATAAAATAAACTTTGACTCCAGGGTAACAACCAGGCGAGGTCATTTGCCAACGGGCAAAGCTCACAGTGGGGGTTTTAACGTCTAAGAGTTATTTTACTTCATATATGTCTCATCGTCCCACCGTAGTATAGGCAATAGAGGAGCCCGTTACTCTTGTCCATAATGCACTAAACTACAGGAGCTATCTTTTTTTTTATAGATAGATTCAGAATTACTCACTGAATGTAGAAACACATAATCCTTACAAATTAGGAGGGCGGAAGTGCCGCCATTTTGAGAAAAACCGTTTCGGCCTATATCTCCGTAACCGTGCACTTTAGGCTAAAAATGGTAATGACCTTTATTGTAGATAATTGCATTTCTCATCTTTTTTTGTTTAATAATTTTTTTTGCATCACTCACCGTTTACAACTTATACGACTATTAGCATTCATTTATTGACTTTCTTACCTATATCTTGGTTAATAATTGTTTAAGAAATAAAATGCTTATAACTAAACTTTTCAATCGACAAATTTGCTACAATTTTTACTGAAAACTTTTTTTTTCTAAAATCAATATTTTCAAAGTTATAACGCGTAAAATGTTGCACTTTTCAACATATAAAAATTGAAACTGACCCCGGATATGTGTTCTAGGGGGCATAATTAGCGCCTATTTGAATTTTTTTTTTTCAAAATTCAAAAGTCGGGGTCTTCTCATTAGTGCATTTTTTTAAATAAAATGCACTAATATTAATTTGAGAAAAAAAAGTTTTAAGTAAAAGTTCTAGAAAATTTGTCGATTGAAAGGTTAAGTTATAAGCATTTTATTTTTTAAACAGTTATTAACAAAGATATAAGTAAAAAAGTCAATAAATGAATGCTAATAGTCGTATAAGTTGTAAACGGTGAGAGATACAAAAAAATTGTTAAACAAAAAAGATGAAAAATGCAATTATCTGCAATAAAGGTCATTACCATTTTTGGTCTAATGTGCACGGTTACGGAGATATAGGCCGAAACGGTTTTTTTCAAAATGGCGGCACTTCCGCCCTCCTAATTTGTAAGGATTTTGTGTTTTTACATTCAGTACGTAATTCTGAACCTACCTATCAAAAAAAAAACTCCTGTAGTTTAATGCAGAAAAAATTCTCTATTGCTTGTACTACCGGGTTGGTCTGGGCCCGACATCCGCCAGTGTTGAGGAGGAGATACCTTGAACCTTTTATTTTTAATTTTGAAGATAAGCGTACACAAAAACATTCATAATGAGGAAACATTTCTTGAGATTACTATTTAACGGTGTGCTACTCAACTTCTTAAGTACCTATAAACCATTACACCTAATAAATAAATATACACCAGAGGCAGTTCTAAATGATCGACAGTAAGGCACTACTGTTTTTCTGTCCTACTTATTTTTTTAGGACATGACGAATTTTAAATTTTTACGAGAATCCCTGGCACGGCTACCGAAACACCACAAAGTCACAAATTTCTGAAAAAGGAGAAATCCCGACTTCTGAATTTTGAAATTTTTGTTTAAATGAGCGCGAACTAGAACTCCTAGAACCCATATCCGGGGTCAGTTTCAAGTTTTATATGTTTATTATATATATATATATATATATATATATATATATATATATATATATATATATATATATATATATATATATATATATATATATATATATATATATATATATATATATATATATATATATATATATATATATATATATATATATATATATATATATATATATATATATATATATATATATATATATATATATATATATGTTATGTATATATTACACTCATAACTAAAATAATAGTAGGCCGAATTTGATCATATTTAACGGGTGCCTTCCTTTTGTAAGTGGCTTGGATAAGTTCGTTAGCCAGGAAAATCAGACCAGGTTTTTTGGGAAAATTTTGGGTTTTCCTTCGGAAAAAAATTTACCAAGCTATGATAACCAAATTTGGTACGTAGGTTAACGTTATAAACAGTAAACCACATACCAACATTTAGATCTCTATCTTACAATAAAAAAGGTTATAGGCATTTTATTGAAAAAAATGTTTAGTGCCAGATCAGTTCTATGAAAATTCACTATCACTACGCACTTGGTGCGTCCAGACTTTTTAGTTAATAGATTTATGACACAGTGGTATTAAGGAAAAATACATAAAATTTTAAGATCTTTCCAGTGGCTTGATAAGAAAAGTTTCTCGATGAAAAAATCATGGATTCGCGATGCCTATTTCTTTGTTATCTACCGGGTTTGGTAGGGTACTCTATGAGAATCAAATAATTTACATATTTAAATTATCTTTAATCATTAGCAAGAAAAGTGCATTTTTTTGTGATAGAAGAATCAGCTTGTGTCCGCACTGTGTGGTCTTCTGGGCTTTAGACGGTTTTATATTTTACCTTGACTAGCTTAACGTCTCTCGGAGCTATAAAACATGCTTTATGGGAAACGGAGAAGGCACTCTGGTAATTTGACTTTCTACGGAGTTGGTAATTGGCATCAGTATTAGCACTCTTGGGATTAGGATTGCATTGACATTCTCTGGTCATAAATTCGCTTAATTTCAATTAAGTGCTTCGTCACACTTTGTAATAATTTCTATCAGGACTGCTGTTTAATGAAATATTATTAAAATATGCTACTTGTTTCTTAAAATTGTTTCACTGGTCTCACATAGTAACAATACATGTGTCTCAGAAAGAAGCTGACAGTTGTTGTACATATTGAGTAATTACGTGTACATATTAAGATCCAGTGTGTCCAGTTTAATATGCATTACAGATGCATTACAGGTGTCCATTTTGGTTGCAATTTCTAGGTATCTTGGTTATTAGTAATTATAGAACGGAAGATGCCGCAAACAAAATTGCCATAGCGCTCTTAGTTCCCGAGCTACAGGCCCATCTTGAAAATACTGCATTTTCAGGTGCCACTTGTATTTCAGTTTTCTGTCATCTTGTCAAAAAGGTAAAAAACGAATCCTTTCAGAACTTTCTACGTAGAATCTAGTCGCGTAGTTACTATCCACCAATGTTTGGTTTTTAAATGCGACAGCTATATGTTTGCCAAGAAACTAATTTGCATTCTCACAAGCTTCTTAAAAATATATAACATTATTATATATTATAATAAACAACAAAAAATCTTAATTTTTATAACTCGCATTCAAAATTTTGCAGTTGATCATGCAAAAAAAATGCTGCTGTTTATTTCTATATGCTAACAATAAATCGATAAAATTATTTATTAACAGCTATTTACCAATATATCTATTGCTAATTGCCCACAAAAAGTGCTACATACGTAGATTTATGTAACAAAAGGAAATAACATTAATAAATAAATATTATTATCCAATAAGCCTAACAGCAAAAGCGTAACATAAGCACTAAAGTAATGTAGTAAATCGGAAGAACTGTTCAAAATGATTTCAATTGTATTATATGCACGCTTCGCATACTTTTCCTATTCGTTTTAAAGATGTAAGCAAAACAACGGGATGATTTTGTAAGTAGCAAAAACTTTCTCTTATTACGTTTCCTAAATCTTGAATATTCACATAACGAACTTTGTAAATTTTATTCTCCAGATATCCCCATAGAAAGAAATTCAATATAGACAAGTCTGTGGATCTATGGGGCCATCTTATAGGCCCATTGGTTCCGATCCATCGATTTGGAAAATTATTCTCCAGAATAAACCTCGCCATTTGAGAATTGTGTGCAGAAGCCCCGTCCTGTTGAAAATTCGTTTACATGCGTTAAACGAACATCATCGAGCAGGTAAAGCTGTCTCCAAAATTTGAACGTAGCGATTGACTGTTAGGTTTCCCTCAAATATATAAAATTTTATCTGTGTTCCGAATATGAAGCAAGCCACATTTAGACCAAACCTACCTTCTGTCTTTTGGAAAATATTTGGTGTTGGTTTTCCTGGAACCAGATTCTGCTATTGTGTCTATTCAGTATACCAGAAAATTAGTCTTACCATATAACCTTCATTGAAAAATCTTTAACAATATCACATCTTTCCCGATACCAATTGCAGAAGACAACCCGACGTTGAGCATTCCCAGGGTGTAGGTGCTGGACAAGCCTAAATTTGTAGGGATGGTATTTGTGTTTTCTTACAATTTTTGGAACTTTAGCTTTTGGAATTCCTGCGTTACTTTCCATGGCTTTGCAGGAGTTTGTAGGGTAAGCTTCTACATTTGCCAAAACGATGACTTTCTCAACTTCTCATTTTTCTTTATTATATGTTTTTAAACGACGTTTGTTAAATGATTCGTGACCAAGCAAATTATTTTTTATTCTGTAAAAAGTGGATGTATTGGGTTGCCTCCTTTCTGGATATCTAAATAAAAATGAGGGAATAGTATTTAAACATAACCGAAAACCAACTACTTACCTGTTAAATACTATCGTACCGTGGGTGTCGACAAGGAGGAAAGAGACAACTTGTTAATTCTGGAGTTAAGGTTCGGAGGAGAAGTGGGTATAACAAGATGTTTTATATCTGGTGACCTAGACAGTAAAAGGGTGCATTAGCTCTGTTCCACTGGTAGATCTGTTGGGGGCAGCAGGTGGAGAAACTAAGGAAGAAAGCTCATCTGAGCAGTGCCCGTGCAGATATTTATAAGAGAGAGAGAGAGAGAGAGAGAGAGAGAGAGAGAGAGAGAGAGAGAGAGAGAGAGAGGTCACCAACGGCACGTCGGTGGGCAAGGGATGGCAGCCTTTATGTGAGGGTGGGGTCACCGATGAGACGTATAGCTCTCTTCTGAATAGAGTCCAGGGTAGAGAGTGTAGAAGCGGGAGCGGCACCCCAGATGTGGGAGCAGTATTCGAGGTTTGGCCTTATTTGTGAAGTATATAAGGTATAGAGATTAGCTGGTGAAAAGTATTTGCGAACCCGGAAGAGGAAACCTAATTTCTTAGCAGCCGCTTCTGCAATTGATGTGACATGTTGGTGCCAATTGAGATTTCGATCCACAGAAATGCCAACAAGTGAAAAGGACTGATTACTTTGAATAACTTGGCTGTTCGTTGTGATGGGTCTAGGGCTGGTGTATCTCTTATGAGTAAGAAAGCAAGACTGAGATTTGGTGGGGTTGAATTATACAAGATTTCTACTTCCACAGTCTAATATTTTTTGGAGAGCCACGAAGACAGAACCCTCCATGAGTCTGCGATCCTCATCTAATTGTACTAAAGAGACAGGCTGGAATATTGTATATTCGAGTGGAGGGTGCTGTCGTCCGCGTAACTGTGAACTGGGTTGGATGTGCTAGAGAGGAGGTCATTGATGTGGTAAAGAAACAAAGTAGGGGCTAAAGCTGAACCTTAAGAAACTCCCGCATTAATTCGATACAGTTTAGAGGAATGGTCATCCACGACAACAGAAATGCTCCGGTTGGAGAGGAAATTTGCTGTCCAGGTACACAGTTTTGGTGGTAGGCCATAGGCCGGAAGTTTGATAAGCAGCGCTACGTGCCAGACCTGGTCGAATGCTTTGGATATGTCTAGAGCGATAATATGGGTTTCACCGTGTAGTACCATAGATTTGTTCCAAGAATGGGTGACAAAGGAAAGAAGGTCGGCAGTTGATCTGCGCTAACGGAATCCGTACTGTCTGTCGTGGATTAGACTGTGTTTTCAAGATATTTTAGTAATTCGGTGTTTATATACTTTTCCATCACTTTAGAGACGACTGAAAGGAGAGAAATAGGCCTGTCGTTTCTATGGGGGGGGGGTGGGGGGGGGGGCTGATATAGCATTCAGGTTTTGTAGTAAGAATGAGATCCAAGGGATTTGAGCTGTGTGTTGGGATGCGAGGAAAGTAAGTAGGTTGGGGAACCATATTGGCTAAAGAATTGCTGACTGCAAAGGCCTCCGCTGCTCTCCCTTGTGGATCGGTTTTTGAATATCCTAGCCATTCTTTATTATGGACATTTAATTCACCAAGAATAGTAACCTCGGAGGAAGGATATTCAGAAATCAGATGGTCGGTTTTTTCAGAAAGGTAGTCAAAGAGCTGGACAAAGTTGTTGTCAGAAGGTTACCGGTAAATGCAACAGATGAATTTAGTTGCAGCCCTGAGAGATAGTTTTATCCATAATATGTCTTTTCTTCCAGCTTTTAAATTGGGGAGTCTGGTGCAGGGTAGATTGCTACGGACGTATGCGCACACGCCTCCATGCAATCTAAAGGAAGTAAGAAGCTCATACCCCGGGAAATTAAGGTGATTAGTGGCTGTTTTGGCACTGATTTGGATTTCGGTGAGGAAGAGGAGTTGAGGCCTATTAGCCTGGAAGAAATGGTCGACGGAGTTCAGGTTAGAATTTAGGCCACATATATTCGAGAAGGATATGTTAAATCTTGATGCTGGCGCCCCCTGTACACCCCCTCCCGGAGATCCGAATGGAGGGGTATTTTATGTGTATATATATATATATATATATATATATATATATATATATATATATATATATATATATATATATATATATATATATATATATATATATATTGTGTGTGTGTATATGTGTATGTATGTATCACACCGGCAACTCAAAAAATAATGGACCAATTTTTATGAAATTTGTCATGTACCTTCGTTTTGTAAGTGGCTTGGATAAGTTGGAGAAATTATTCCCAATAGATTTAGCAAGAGTCGAGAAGGGTTTGCTGCCGTTGGATCCTGAGATCACTTTGTTTTTGATGTGGTTATTAAACGAGTTTTTGCCTCAGAAAGAATGCGAACATAGCGGTTTCTTGCGTCATTAAATGCTTGACGGTTTTCTTGACTGTGATCAGCTTTAAATTAAGAAACCAGACGACAGAAAATATTACGATTAACACAGAAACTAGATGAGATGATAGTATGAGCCCACTACTCTTTAACTTAGTAATTGATATAACTGAGGGCGCCAAAAATCTGAGGAGATACAGAATAGTCTGTCAAAATTTTAGAACTATATGTTATTATGATAAAGCAGTTTATTGGTGATATTATAGGTGACCTACAGCAAATTTTACATGACTGGTTAGATCTATATACGGATCATATCGGCTGAAAAACTATGCGCTCTACTCTACGCAAACAAAATAGAAGCCGGAAATTGACAGCCAAATTATAGAACAAATGCTTATCCCTATTGTACTATTTCAATAAGAAAAAACATTGCCTAGTGTTGTAGAGGACGTAAAACAGTTAATGTTTTGAGCGGAGCGGAAAGTTCGAAAACGATGTAACGCTTGAAAAGCAAGGGGAGGTATGACAGTAAAATAAATGAAAATGGGTTCAGGGAGGCTGTTTGAATTGTTTTCCTAACCGCTTTCCCCAGGGCAAAGGAAAAGAGGCACGCGAAACGTTCCCGCTAAAAATGGAATTGAAGCAATTTTGTCGGGATAAAACAATTTTCGGTGCGCTTGAAGGTATTTAATAATCGGGAGAACCCTCATTTACAGCATAAAAGGTTGCCTAGTTGCACCTATCACGTCCGAAGCCACACCATACGGGGACCTGAGAACGGTCAAAATTAAATCCTTGAAAGTTTTCAGTTGGAATTTTCTGCAGACTTTTTTTATTAAACGTCGAAGTGGAAGACTCCTAGTGGAGCCAGTGGTAAAGTTTTTTCCGTGACAAGAATAGGTAGACAAGGGGTCGATTCCGCCAAAGAGATATCGGTAGAATTTAGTAAAAAATCAGGTTTCCTTGTGAAAAAAATTATTTGTAAGTTTTGCTCAGTAATTGGTTCATGGAATATCTGAACGACATCTTGAGCACGATATGCCCTTTTCAACATTCACATTGTTCACTTCGATTGTTAGATGCATTAAAGCGAATTTACATGAAAACAATTTTCGAATTTTGAACCACCCATTTTGACGTCCAGTATTTAACTAAAACATTACTACTGGCCGCAACCGTGCTCAAGGGACTGTTAAACAAACAAAGTAAGCCGCTACTGTCTCAGAAGTTATGAGCCAACGGACACGCAAGAATATCCATATGGGATTAGAGACCAAACAATATTATACCAAACCAAAGATCAATATTAACATACTGTATAGTATAGAGCTGACAGGTGAAGAACCAAACAACTACCACGAACATCTAAAATATCCATATTAAAGTCGATACTAGATAAAATAAGACACGATCGCATAAGAAATGAAATATTTAGGCAGCAGTGCGTTGTTCGAGATATTATTAGATGGGCATGAATAAGAAGATAGTGGAACCAACACATATCAATAATTGATAACATAATATTGGTAAAGCCAGCACGAGATGGAAAACCTAAAGGTCCCAGACCCCCAAAAGGACCACTAAAAAGTTAAGTTGGTCATCAGCATCACAAGAAATAGGAATCTAGTCAAACACAGTTCAGTGGCCTAACGTACAATAAATAAAAAGAAATAAAGAACGACAAGGAAGAAATAGATACAAATGTTCGCCATACAAGAATTTTAACAGCCAGGTTTCTAAGATGTAAATATAGGATTTACTAAGTACACAATTGTTATGAAGACAAGTTAGTATTACCAAATTGTACTGATATTTATTTAGCCATAAGTTGAAAGACTTTTATTTTACTACTAATATTAAATGATTCGATCATTTTACCAGCTGATTTTTCAGGGTTTGTTAATCTTTAGATACGACGGTAGAATTAGTAACAGCTGGTTTATTTTAACTGGGAGTATAACACCATATTTTTAAACACAATTTTTCTCTAATCTTGTTAATATTTTAAGAGTACATCTGTGTAATCCATACAAATATACCAAGTGAGAAGGATTTACGCTTTAAAGTACTTGTGGAGTTCTTAAGTTTCTAAATGAAAGAACGAAATGCGAATAATTAACTGAAAATGAATGGGAGCAATTAAGTGTTCTTCTGTTGAAAGTAATCCCAGTCCTTATAGAGCGACAATAAAACAAAACATTTATTACTTTCATTTAAACACAACAAAGGTTAATACTTACATTACCATTTCAATTTAAGATAAAAGACGATCGTGATAAGGAAGAGGCGAATTATGTATGGAAGACAGCCAAAAGGATCTTTAGTTTAACTAAGCTGCCGGTCGAGTTTGCAGCGAAAAATATCAAATTAACGACTGCGAATTTGAAACAAAGATATTGCCAAGAAATATCATCTCGACTGTGGTTGTAAATTTATTTAATATCACAGCAGCTCCAACTCGTTTGAAGAAGCCAGGAAGTTAATAATTTTATGGAAAAAAAAATAGATTGTGCTTACGAGATAGACATTTTAAATCACATTAGTATGAAATGTGATATTTTTATTATCTCTACTAAACATTATTGGTTGCACTATTTTAACAACATTTTTTGTGTGAAAATTATGTGCAGATAGAGAGTACAAGAAATTGTGTGCTAGAGCCAAAAAATCCATAGGCAAGATTGATTTTAGTATCCGGGCGTCAACTCAAGACACAACCGACTGATTTTGACTAATCTTGGCGGGTATATAGCTTATCTCAATAGACAGGATCAGTTCATTTGTTACAAAACTGAATCAGTTTTCCGGGAAATTTAGACAAATCTTATATCTCCGCAAATAGAAAATATATCTTGATTAAATCTGGTACATATGTTTACACTATGAAAGCCGTGCCTACTTAATTTAATGTTATTTTTAGTTTAAAAAATTAGCTAACATTCTTCGATAGTTTTTAAATCACTACCGTAATGCATCTTCTGCACCAACATTTTAAATTGCATCAATAATGCTAATGTAAATTGCATTGGAAATAAAAAATCCTAATCATATAACGCCATATACTCGTTGCCAAAATGAATGCACAATAAATGCGTATACGTGATGGTGGGGTTACCATATATGTAAGTCGTACATATTCTTTTCATTACATCGATAACTTGAGTTCCGATAAGTGAACAATTGTGACTGCCTGTGATTATAAGCATAACTAAATATATTAGATCTGTTATATGTAGACCCGGTGACTACCGTCTGACTCAATTTGGGAATGAATTTGATCATGTTTGATCTGCTTTGGTAACAGAATACGAACATGTTTGGTGATGTGGTGATTTTAATCTAAACTTTAAAAGGGTTCACAAATGATTGTAATAAGTAAAATTTTGGTAAGCTGTAATTTATAGACAGGTTGTTGATGCTCCCATGGTTGACGAAAGATTTATTGATATGATGATATTCCCGCAGTCTTTGAAGCACGAGAGATGTGAAATCATCACAGGTTCTGATATTGCTGATCGTGATGGTGTTTTTAAGAAAAGAAATTTTAAATAAACATAAATTCCAGAGAAGCAAAATTATTAGATATATATATATATATATATATATATATATATATATATATATATATATATATATATATATATATATATATATATATATATATATATATATATATATATATGAAAAGTTTGAAGTTATATTAAAAGAAAGCTAGCCTGCGTATTTAAAATAAAGTGTATATATCACATCAAGCAGGTAAAATCCAGATTGCAGTTAAAAACATTAAGAAAATGTAGCGGCGTCCAATAATTTAAAAGGCAGCGACACAGTAAGAAGAGCTGAATGGTATAACTTGTATACTTCACGCACAACAAACATACAGGACACGCAGTACAACAGTTGAAAACCTTGGCTACATGATAACCTTAATAAAACACGGTTAAAATTTTAAAACTTTCATTGAAATATCTCACGCTACATCTGCAAGTAGTCAGATATAACAATAAATCTGCCAAATTATAATTTCCATAAGTAAAACATGATTTGGGGCAATGGGGTTTTCAGTCAATGGTTCCAAGCATTTCAAGTCAATGGTTTAAAAGCCGTTTGCCTTCTTTGGTTTTTCTTCTATGCCCCTCAATGCAGAAAAGTCCGCTGTCAATCAACAGGTTTTCATAAAGCACATGTTTCATGAGATCTTTCACTGAAATGTTTTAAAATTGTAACCGTGTTTTACTAACGTGACCATGTACCAAGGTTTTAGACTGTTGTCCTGCGTGTCCTGTGTGTTTGTTGTGCGTGAAGTATAAAAAACAGTGAGATGTCTCACTCCCTTTGCTGTGTTCCTGGCTGGCTGCTTCTCATACTTTGTTCAGCTTTCGGTGGGTAATTCTAAGTTATCTTTGAATTGTATATCATAGCTGTAACTCTTTTTGGGCCCCTGATGAAGTACCAAAGAAGGTGTGAAATATAGAGCATGCAAAAATTTTTGCAAAGTCGCACCATCGATACCTCTCTATTAGCGACATTTTTTTAAAATAAAAATTCGCTAATAAATGCACTGTCTGGTAGAAAAATGCCTTAAATTCTTTAATTCTAATTCCTTTTTAATCACACCATATAATGCTTTGCTCTGTGGGAATCGTTAATACAATTATTACTGCTAAATATTCAGCATTCATCTATCTTAAGTGTAACAATAACAAAGAGTATTAAGTTAATTTTTAATCGACTTATTCCTAAAATATGGCTGCTTTCAATGCTCTGAGTATTTGCTAAAGAATCATTTTAATAATTAAAAACAAGCACTTACCTAAATACGTAACAGATATAAGCAGTTTGCATTGCCATAACCTCTGATAGTAAATGTGCACTTATTCTTATTTGACTATATAATCAAATTAATTAAGTCGGCAGATATTTACATTCTCAAGGTATTTCGTAAAGTAAAATTATCAAACCGAAACGCGAGTTTTTCTTCCATTAAACTTATGCAATGGTTTTGGCTAAAAATGATTTAATTCTACATACACCTCGCTACTTTACTAACAACAACAATACACTACACAAAACAAACAAGCTTTTAGTGTCAAATGTGTTGGACTTGATTAGCCAATACCGAATTAACTTGAGGATGACGTGGCGGGTTCTGCTGGCTATTATTTTTACATTGCCGGATCTTGCTTCACTTGAGTAATATGTTATTTTAAAAGTTATTCAAAAAATAGGATATATATTTGCTTGTTTAGGTCACGATTTAAGATTAGGCTTAGATTCCTTAGCTGCTGATGTTACATTATAACTATCTCTTTTGAATAGTAAATCAATTCTTTAAGAATAAATATCAATTGACTAATTCCCAGATTTGCCTGTAAACTTTTTAAAGTGACAACTCTGGCTATATCAATTTATACATATTTTCCAGCTTTACAACATTCAATGAATACAATCTGTAGCGAATTTTCATTAAATGCTTCAAATTTGCATAACTCAATTTTCTATAAACTTAGAAAGCTGAGTTTTGGTAATTAGTAAGGTATTTACGAGTGCAACATAATAACCAAATTTCATCAAAGTAAGTTTGTTATTTTTTGAGATACAATTTTTTTCTGGAAAATTATTTTTTTTATTTTAGAAAAACTGGTCCGATAGGGCTGGCTAACGAACTCGTCCAAGCCATTAATAAAAGAAAGCTTCTTGCAGAGTTAAATCAAAATCGGTTAATAACTTTATTAGTTATCGTGTGGACACACACACACACACACACACACACACAGGCAGAGAGAGAGAGAGAGAGATTTTAATGGACCTTGCTTTCGGGTTCCAGGGCCCCAAATTCGCCCTCATCTGAAAAAGTTTTCTAAAAGTTTGTTATTGTCACCTCTCTATTAGCGAATTTTTCTTAATGACAATTCAGTAATAGAGTAAATAAAGATGTTATATGATTTTATCGTTGTAATTGTTTCTAATTAACATAATGTCATAAATTTGGATTGACGTATTAAATTGACAAAAAATCAGATCCTTAAGAGTGAACTGTTTAGAAGAATCAGCTCCTTAAATTTAACCTATGTGTTTGTGTGTGGAGAGAAAAGGATGTGATTGAAAGGGTATGCATCATCCACTGGCTAAACTTAACATAAATAAGTTTCAAGCTAACTTGCGTTATATATTGCAAGACTTATGAAAATTCGCTATTATAGCGCACTTGGTGCGACTCGACTTTTAGTAATAAACCGCTTCGACTACCTGGCTCATTAGTGGAATAGATAATTGAGCGGTGAGGGATGGTACGATATTTTTGAATCCTTCTCAGACAAAACAAATTTATTCTGACCTCCTAGGACGCGAATTCCATCCTGTACGGACGTGTCAAAGGTGACAACCCGACGTTAGCCGGAGGGGCCTGTCAACTCAAATAATGGGTTTTCCGTCAATTGGAGCACTTTTTCCGCCAATAATAGATAGTGCTGGTTTGCACTTTTAAGTACAGTGACAACTAATATATTTCACCAGTGGCGGCTCGTAGTTAAAGACAGTGGGTGTTCTGCAAGATTCTGCCTACACCACCCCCACCACACACACAATTCTTATTTTAGTTTTTACCCGCCTACTTTTTATATATTAATTATATTCTGCAGTCCTTTTTTGCAGCAAACTTATTAATCGCTCTTTCATTAAAGTTTTCTATTTCTGACGCGAATTTATTTTCTATAGATAACGTAGAAGGTGCACTTAAACGGTCCTCTATCATGTAATTTCGTAGAAACGTCTTGACACGCTTTAACGTTGAAAAGCATCGTACAGCCTCTACCGTTGTCATCGTAGTGGTCACAATAATTTCTAATACTTTTCTGCTTTCTTTTAGAGTCCCTGATAAATCATTTGCAATCGAAAATTTCAGAAGGGGTAATGCACCATTGAAACATCTACAATCATTTCTCGAATAAATAATAGAACTCAGTTTTCAGTCGTGCCTTTTCAAATACAGGAAAAGTTGAACATGTAGTATTTAATTGGGCTTCAGGAAAGTTATGGCAGCACTCTCCAAATTTTTCTGAAACAAAATAGTGAAGCAGCCACAAGATGCTCTGTCAACTCAAATCAATCTTTTGCACATTTTGCCTATTTGAAAAATGTCCTTTCGTTTATTATCTAATAAACCACATCCATGTCTTTTATGTACAATGAAAACACGCGATGGCGAATTAAGACAAACTAATAATCTGCCAAACCGCAATCAAATTATACGACAGGCAAAGTACACCAATCTGGAAATAATGCAGCCCAAATACTACCCATCTCAGTGTTATATAATCGCGGGCAGCGGGTGGCGAGACGATGAGCGCGGGCGGCCCAAGCAGTGCACAGACAGTCCCTAAGCGACCCAGCTAAGAAATGAAGATGACCCGGCGAGATTTTGTTGAGTCGTCGACTCGTCGATTGGTTCGCTCTGAGCTTATTCTCACCTATAAACATAAACTCATAGTAGGCTACGTTCGCACGCTATGGATAGTCTTTAAATATTACTATTACTGGATTATCGATAAAATCTATTGTGCGTAATTTTACAATGTCTCAAATAATTTGTGTGGAATGTAACTGATTTTTTTTGGCAGTTCTGCAACTCTGCATCACTTATGCACCAACCGCCACTGCGCATTAAAAAAACAGAAACTGGTGCTACATGTACATTTGGTTCTGGCATTTTAGATAAAGACAAAATAAAATCATGGATAAGTAAAAAAAGTCTTTTTATGCAAATATATCAATATATCTGTCTCAATATTATCATGATATGCCACTTATCCAAAAAAGCATGCGAATTAAAAAATGCATTGGTAATCTAAACATTTAGATATTGGCCGACTATTGATTTATTAACGTTGGTATTTATCATTTTAGATTTAAACAATTGAAACCAAATTGTCAGACATTTTAGATTTATAATTTTTAGAAGCCTTCTTACTACTTTGGGTGGTTGAACATGCATACAAATATTACAAAATTATTTGGAATTATGCTTAAAAGCATATATATATATATATATATATATATATATATATATATATATATATATATATATATATATATATATATATATATATATATATATATATATATATATATATATATATTCACTGTTTAAGAACGAAGGTGCCATCAAAGCTTAATATGTTAAGCGCTCACCTGTGGAACTATCTTCTTGATTTAGCTGTGACTGGTGGTAGGGGCCCTAGGTCTGCTTTTCACATTAAAACATGCAACCCAAAGGTAGTTTTCTAATATTAAAAGGACGCAAGCAAACGTTGGTATCACTTTACGAAGCCCGATGGCTAATTAAGTTAAATATAGCAAATTTGATTAACAACAAAATGAAACACACGAATGTGTTAAAGGCTCTATCGACAGGACACTTAACACCGCCTGTATTGACAGCAAATTAACGAACAAATTGAAATGTTTATCAGCTGTTCTTGCCCGCGCCACGGGGTGTTACCCTTTTCACGAACTAAAGTATGCAACTCCTCAACAATGTCATGGTCGGCGCTTGAATAAAACAAAAGGGGGGTTTCAATTGAACAAAAAAGCGAATTATTATGAACACGAAACATTCACATTTATATCACTTTAAAAGTCAAGTTGTAAGTACTGATGAACTGAACACAAAACTGTAATTGAATTTTATGCATCGATGATTGGAATACCTTATCTCGACGAATGACCAGAAACTTATATATGTAATTGGCCAATCATTATAAATGCACATTATTCAAATGGAATTCATGCAGTTAGTACACATTTTAATAATTTTTAGTTGTAGTTAGACATTTGGTAAATATATGTAGTAGTGTTTATGTAAGTGAGATGTAAGACACGAATTGTTAGTTGGTTGTATACAGTCTCTATTTTTTAACATCCTGTGTTAATGGGAGCTGCCGTGACAACATACTACTTGGTTCCACAACGAGGTGGCGGCAGGTGCTTCGTGTCTTATATCTCATTTAGTGTTGGAGGGCTGGTTACCATAGCCGTATTACTTTATAGGTGTATTTTCGCTGCAATTAGTATGCCGTACCGACGAGCTCTAATTAGAGCGAAACCGGTCTACGGTTCTAATTGTGGTGAGAATGCATCTAGACTTACATACTTTGTCCCTATATTAGGTTATAAATGAGCCAGGGCTGACAATTTAGTAAATTGTTAGTTGGTTGTATACAGTCTCTATTTTTTAACATTCTGTGTTACTTGGAGCTGCTGTGACAACATACTACTTGGTTCTGCAACGAGGTGGCGGCACGTGCTTCGTGTCTTACATCTCACTTAGTGTTGGAGGGTCGGCTACCGTAGCCGTATTACTTTATAGATGTATTTTCGCTGCAATTAGTATGCCGTACTGACGAGCTCTAATTAGCGCGACATCGGTCTACGGTTCTAATTATGGTGAGAAGGCATCTAGCCTTAAATAGTGTTTATGTGTTACATAGAAATAATATTTATAGTTACTTGGAGATTCTATGTAAAAGAATGCTTAAATAAATGTTTAATAGTGAAACTAAAGTTTTTTGTATTTAAGGTTTCTGCAAAATCATTTAAAATGACGCTAGGTCTTCTACACCTATATTTAAATTGTTATGCACTACATACAGCTTATATTATTTAGAATAATATAACGCTACTTATCCTGTGTTATGGTTTAGTTCCGCGATTCTTATATTTTTTATTTATCTAATTAATTACGTTCTCATTTGTGCCCTACGTTACTCGCATCAAAGTTATTTATAACTCTTTCAACTTTCTTACAAAATACTCATATGGCCTTAGAGATGGACTATGTTTGCTTTGAGCCTTGGAATTTTGCACATATATTAGAAGCGTACACAGGTCTCACTTTAAGCCATACGAAGTTATAAATAAAAATTTATATACGTCATGATTATGTAAGAAAAGTTTTACAGCAACGTCTAACCATTTCCGGATTATGATGACTTTGTCTCAAATCTGAAAACTTAGGTAACGTTCCAATAGCCTAAGGGAAATAAAGAGATATTATTTATGCAGAAGTTAAAAGAAAACTTTTTCGATTACACACTGTCATTATAAATACTGGAAAATCGAACCGCTGGGAAAGATAATGGTAAAAAGTTATAAAGTTGCCTCTAAATGTCCGTAGCTCTGTCTGACAACGACGCTTTTTCGTTAATCAACAATTTCTAGAGCTTTAATTCTTGCTTGCGTTTTACGCAACCCTGCATTAGAATATCTTTTTGTTCTCGATAATAATACCTATTTATTTTACCAGCAAACAATGCAAACCAAATCCTTTTAGTGAATCTACGTAGAAAAGATTCACTAAGGACTAGAATACATATCCGGGGTCAGTTTCAATTTCTATATGTTTATATATATATATATATATATATATATATATATATATATATATATATATATATATATATATATATATATATATATATATATATATATATCTGATCATATAACGTTTAAAAAAAAGAGTAAAAAATAAAAAAAGTTCCACACACCTGGGTTTGAAGCCACGTCATCTTCGAGTATAAGTATCAAAGGCACCCTTTAGCGAACTGGGCTATGAAAGCACACGATAGGTTTATTGTAATGAACGGGTTATAAGGTGGTATGTAAACTTGTGCTTTTTGGAGATACAAAAATTTCCCCAGAAAAACTGGTCCGGTTTTCGTGACTCACGAACTTATCCAAGCCACTTGCAAAAAAAGGAGAGTACTTTTAAACTATATCAAAATCGACCCATTATTTTTTTATTGATCTGTGTGATACATACATACATATATATATATATATATATATATATATATATATATATATATATATATATATATATATATATATATATATATATATATATATATATATATTTATATATATATTTATATATATATATTTATTCTTTTTTTTTTTACGTTATATGATCAGATTGTGTAATTGCAATCAAGAATATTTAGCGAATTTTTATAGAAAAAGTTTATTATCGAGATGAGAACTCTTAAGACTCTTAATTTAAATTTTGATAGTAGATCAGGTTGTTTCCGTTGCTATGACTTGGTTTAATCGTTCCATACTTAATACAACGGTATAGACTTTGCATGTGGCTTTAGAAGTGCTTGTTTCTTCTCTGAAACCGGTTTCGCTTTTTACGGCATCGTCAAGCAAAACATTTCTTTGTGGACCGGCAAAAGAAATCGCACGTCTGGATTTGGATCAGATTGTATAAAGTTTAATTTATTTCATTAGCGAATTTTTATGTACAAAATTTTTTTGTAATAGGAAATTTTCTTGAAATAAATTTTTTTTTGTAATTTTCTAAAAGAAAATTTGTTTCCAATTTTTGTGTAAAAGAATAGTTAGCGAAGTTTTGATTAAACATTTTTTTACGAAATTCGTGAAAAATAATGTTTTAATGAACTCTCGTGCAAAAAAATTGTTTAGGGAAAAATGAAGAATATGGTATAGAATGAGCACGTAGCAAGTTCGTTATGGTAGTGCATGTTCATTAACAATTTTTTCAAACTCTGATAAAATTGCTATCAAGTGTGTGTTTTTATTTCTTTAACGTCGGGCTATTTTCGCGACTATGGCCATTACCGACGCCAGGGAGCAGTTTCACATCACTATCCTGGAAATTTTGCCGAACCCCTGTCTGTAAGGAGGGTAGGGATATTTAACGTGCCCCATATTGCATGGAAACGGGACGAACGGCTTTACGCCCCCTCCGAAGGGCGAAGCGTGCAGACATTCAACTTGCAATGCCACAACCTCGGTTGATGTTAATTGTACAGTATGTACTAAAAAAGTGAAAGGAGTACCATGGGATCGAACCCACTACCCTTCGGTTCAGAGGCACACGTTCTTAACACTGAACCACCGAGGCTCTAAATTGCTATCAAAAATAATAAAGTATAGAAATTTCATACGTAAGTAGCCTATATAGAAACACAAGCCCTTCCTAAATGTCCGGTTTATTTCATTATGGAAAACCGAATTTTCAACACTTAAAAACATGGCATGTTATTTCGTCTGTCTCACATGAGAAAAATATTAGAATAATTAAACCTAGTTTGGTACAAAAACGGCAAGAAACAATTAATTCGATAAGATTATCTATGTTTACATTTTTATAATACATAAATAATTGATAAGTTGTTTTCACAAAAAAGGGACCAAACCTTATTTATGACAGCTTTTGACATGAAAGAATGAGGATCTTTCCGTTAAAAGTTAATTATGAAATTCTTACATTTTCATCTTTTGTTTCAATTCTGAAATAAAGAATCTTTATGTGAACAATTATATGAGGTGCAGATGTAGTTTATGTGTAAATTGCTTGAATATGTTCGTTGGCCAGGAAAATCGGACTTTTTCAAACAGTAAAGTTATTTTTATGAAATATGGTATATGATTTCTACTATGAAGTACTGTCAATTAAATTTAATATCTCGTTAAAAATATTTTGGACATCTGACATTAACCACATTTTTATAAAATTTCGCTACCATAACGTACTTGCTGCGTCCAGACTTTTATGCTATAGAATATCTTTAACCGACTTTTTTTACAATTCGCTGTTATATCCATAATACACAATTATTGAAGTTATAAAACACTTTTTGGGAAAAAAATTAACGAATTGTCTTAATTGTTAACAAACTGTCCACCTGTAGCACAAGTTTTTGTTGAATATGTACTTTTTATTGTTTGCGTGAAATATAGGGATATTGTATTGTTTTGTATTTTGGTTATCTAATATCGGTCTATTTCTGCGACTTTGGCACCAGGAAGCAATTTCATCTTATTATTCTCGAAAGTTTGCCGAGCCTACTCCTTTCTGTAAGCAGAGTAGAGATTTTTTAACGTGCCCAACATGGCATAGTATACGGGATCGATGGCGCTACGCTTCCTACGAAGAGAGGAACGTGCAGATATTTAAATTGCGCAAACATAATGCCACAACCACGGTTAATGGGAACTTACAGTATGCGCTAAAAAATAATTTGAAAGTGATATATTGACCTCATTGTTCTTGCTCTTACTTGGTGAAACTGGTCCATACTATATACAGACTTGGAGACTACTTCTCTTATATATTTTTATCTTGTTTTTTTTAAACCTATTACTAATTTTATATAAGTATTAAGTATGGTTGCCCCTGTAGTCTGTATAATATACTGACGTAAATCTAGTGCGCTTGTAACAGCTTATTTCAATTAGGTATCATATTTTTTAACACAAAAATGCATTAGAGAATTCATTGGGTTTTCTTTGCAGTAGCATACACAGCATCCAATTCTGACATTAGTAGCGTGATCAATAGGCAATAAAAACGTCACAACTTTTGTCGAATAAAACAAAGTGATCCGTTTCCGAAGGAAACTAATGAAACCACTACAAAAATAAGCTTTTAGTGTAACAATTGCAAAAGGCGCTGATGACGATTTTGGGATAGACTCATGGAGACGGTCCACTTCAGATCTCGGCGCGGAAATGAGCTAAGTTGTAATTTACGGCCTCGGCAGCGCCTCTGGCGGCTTCAGGACCAGGTACGAAAACCATGTGGTATATTTCTGTTAGGATCTCGTTAAAAACATTCCATTTGATATCGTTTTTCTATGTGTCTATGGATCTGACTTTTTGTAGAGTAAGGTTATGACCTACCCTATGTTCTCTATCTGAACCCAAGTTTATCACACAAACAAAATATTAAATAGCCGGTTGGATCCTATACATGCACTGCATGTATGTATACTCTCTTCATTTTGAAAGTGTGTCAAATATTGTATAAATTATATTTTAGGAGTTTGCGATGACAGCTCATAAAAAATTATATTCATTTTTTATGGAGGTCGACGGTCCTGAAAAATATCATGCAATTTCGGAGCGACGCAATTTGCATATTGTTACGTTTTACGTGCTATAGCTATTTCAAGTACGTCATAATCTGGATAACTCAAAAGGGGCAAAGAGTATATGTTGGGTGTAAAAAATTAATAAATGGAAAGGCTTGTTACAAGTTTTATTTTGCACCTATTTAGTTGTAAGTTTCTGATAAATTTGTTTTTATATTTTACAACTAATAATTTTGCTAAATGCTTGTAACTTTTTTTCTTCTAACAAAGATCTAAATCTAACCATGGCTTTGTAATTTTCGGAGATAAAAACATTTGTCTAAAGAGAACGAACTTATCCAAGCCACTTACAAAAGGAAGGCTCCTGGCATATTTCATCTACATCGGTGTATTATTTTTTTGAGTTATCGGTGTGATTCACACATGTATGTATGTATGTATGTATGTATGTATGTATGTATGTATGTATGTATTTATATTTATATATATATATATATATATATATATATATATATATATATATATATATATATATATATATTTATATATATATATATCTATATATATATATATATATATATATATATATATATATATATATATATATATATATATATATATATATATATATATATATATATATGTTTGTGTGTGTGTGGTGTAAACAATTAAGTGAGAAAAAATTCGGGGATGATTCCTTGTTGAAAATTATGTCTTTCATGTAAAAAAATCATAAACCCCTCTCCTGTGAATATAAGACCCCTTGAATGGGATGCCAAAAAAGTAGTTTTAATTTTTTAAATTAAGTGGATGTTTTCTCCTATCAGGAAGACACTTAGTGAACAATTTGTTAGTTTTCCCGTCAGGTTGTAAGAGATAGAAAAGGCCACCTCGAGAACTTGTTTCAGACGTAACTTTTTTGAATTGCTTGATTCATTCCTAAAAAAAAGGTTTTCTGTGTTTTTTCTTAAATTTAACAATTTCTGGAGAAAAAATAAATAAATTCTATTACATAACACAGCTTGCATAGTGTAAGACTTTAATTGGACCGTACTTTATGTAGTAAGTCATTTTGTAATGATAATCTAATCGTTGTTAATTAGGGGTCAGTGGTAATATTGTATAATTTTGAGAATATGAAACTTGCTGGATAGGACTAGGCGGATCCCAGTTTTGGCCTGCTAGATCCCCCGACTTAAATTGTTTAGATTTTTTAACTTGGGACGATTTAAAAATAATTACAAAATGTGAACATATACAAACTATACTATGTAACTAAATTGAAATAATGTTTTCTCCAGAAGTAGTTTAATTTAGGAAAAAAATACAAGATGGCTTTTTTTAAGAATGAAAGCTATTAAACATGTATTTTAAAAAGGCAATATAGCTGTAAGAAAAAAAGTTACGTGTGAAACAAGTTTTAGAGGTGGCTTTTTCTACACCTTATAACCCTACGGAAAAACTAACTCACTGTTCTTTTTGATAGCAGACAACATCTGACGATCATTTCCTAACCAAGTTATTAATTGTTTATCCTTAGGTTTTTTTAAATGTGTTGTGGTGATTTTGGTTCTCCAACTATACTTATCGGTGCTCATGACAGGTACCAACCTTCACTTAGACAACATCTATATATATATATATATATATATATATATATATATATATATATATATATATATATATATATATATATATATATATATATATATATATATATATATATATATATATATATATATATATATTGATATGATAAATCCACTCACAATTACACAAATCACTAAATTTAATAAACATAAAGGAAAAAAAAACATACCATCCGGACAATGTCTCCATAGGTTCAGATAACTGATATCAAGGTAGTTTAGATTTGACAAAGGCTCCATTTTAAAACCAATGGTGACAGCAAAACAAATCCATACTCATGTCAGGGATATAATCATTCCTTTCTACGAGGACCTGAAATAGTAAGAGTAAAATTAAAAATCTACATGATGCAGAAAAGTTATATATATATATATATATATATATATATATATATATATATATATATATATATATATATATATATATATATATATATACATATCGTAAAATACAAAAGCAATTTTGTCAACTATTTATACAGTCAATGAAATCAAAGACAAGCATAAAATTAAACAATTATAAAATAAACTATTTTTGTGAGTATTGCTACCTCCTCGTACCCGTCACTTCTATCATCTCCGCTAAAGTAAATATTGATGCTTTGTTTTAGCCAAGTCTCGCTAATTAAGGCATTATGAATATTATTATCACTCAAAATGTTTTCGAGTTGTCCCTTGCTCCATGTAAGAGACCGTGTATTCCATTGTTAAAAAGTAAACTATACATTTTCACGGTAAATTATGTTCGATCTTTTTCCGTATTTCATCTAACCAATCGTCTTTTATAGAATGTTGACCCGTTTCTTCAATTATATCCCGGATGAATCTAACTAAGGATCTGCTTATATCTTTAACATTGTCAACCTCATTATTTTCTAAGCCGCACCTTTTAGTAGATAGGGAGACAGCTGGACTCAACCCCTCCACTTTCTTCTGCGCATGCGTGGTGACGTCACGCGCAAGCGCGTGATGTTGACATCTGACCTGTCAGCTGTCATCTGACCTCTCAGATGTCATCTGACCTCTCAGATGTCATCTGTCCTGTCAGCTGTCATCTGACATATCAGCTGTCATTTGACATGTCAGCTGTCATTTGACATGTCAGCTGTCAGCTGTCATCTGAACTGTCAGTTGTCACTTGACCTGTCCGCTGTCAGTTGTCACCTGTCAGTTGTCACCCCTGACCTGTCACATGACGTCAAATGTTCCAAGATGGCGGCAATCAGTTTTGGTCTCCATGTGTTTGTCGATTCCCAGCTATCTGATTGTTTGTTGAGGTTATGTTTGCACACACGTGTTGTATGTTATGTTACATGCTGATTCCCGCTATCTGACTGTTGAGGTTAAGCGTGTTGTTATGTACCGATTAGCCTGTTGTTTGTTGAGGTTAAGTCTCCATGTGATCTATGGTTATGTTCCATGTCGATTCCCGCTATCTGATTGTTTGTTGAGGTTATGTTCACACACACGTGTTGTATGTTATGACATATAAGCATGGTAATTCCCGCTACCTGACTGTTGTTTGTTGAGGTTAAGTGTCCATGTGTTTTAGGTTATGTCGGCTACCAGCTATCCCGCTAGCCGAATGTTTGTTTGTTACGAGCTTACCAACGTTTCTTAGGCTATGTTTGTTTGTTTATGTTTGTAGGTTACACACACACACACACACACACACAGCTGTCATATAAGCTCACCCATGTGTTTAATCTTTGTTGAGGTTAAGTGTGTTGTTTGTTGTATTGGTTGCTAGGTTATTTAGTTTTGGCACGAAATTTGATTTTTTTTTTGAAAATTTGTGTCTGTGTGTAAAGCTCAGCCTTTTGAACAAGGGAACATTCCATTGGAAGTTGGTAAGGTAGGGAATGTTCCCTTCTTCAACTGGTTGCGCTTCACACACATATATACATATAGGTAAGCGATACATACAGATATGAGAGAGATAGACTGACAATTTTAAATCTTTGTTTTAAAGAAAATCGTGCGCCACAAATTGGATTTGAACCCGAGCTCGAATTGACCATATATTTCAAACATAATCGTATTACCCGCTATACCAGATCTTCCACGTAGACTCTAAATAAGGTTTGTTTTATGCTGGTATATATGAAACAAAACCAGTTGTTGACATATGCATATGATAATTAAACGTGTTTCTTGAATGTTATCAGGTTACGTGGGCGTTCTTTCTATTAAGTGAATCCTAATATAGATCGTAAGGAATTGGATTATAAATATTAGTAAATAAATTTTTATACGTTAAATAGGTCAAACACATTTGATATAATATGGAATATTAAATCTAAAACAAACAAGTTAATTTGCATATATAAATAAATACGTTTTCCTAATGGTAATAAAAATATTAACAGTTTAGGTGGGCGTTTTATATTAACGTAAATCTGAATTTACATCGTGTGTGTATATATAGGGAGCGATCAGAAATACAATTAACAAACTCAATTTGAAAACAAATCAGCTTCGACATACGAGGGTTGTTTGATATGTGTTGTTTAAAATGAATGCAAACAGACTGCTAATATATAACATACATAAGAATGGAATACATACCTACAGTAAGAGAGACGTCATCCTTGTTTCACATCTTAACACATACTAAACAAGTGTGCCTGTGTGTGACCTTAGTCTTATTTGAGCTTGTACACGCTATTGTTTTGAAAGGATATATAACACATATAGGTCATGACAGTTAGATGTCTTTACTTAGACTGACAGATGTGTGGAATAACAAACAGACATGATGTGTTACTCAGTGTTGGCGGGCAAATTTGAATTTCACACACAAAACAAACAGACAAATGATTTGAATAACATGTTTGAGATGTGACAGACACGACAGCTAGTTAGATACAGACAGCTAGCGTGTTAGTAAGGTAAAACATAGTCGCATACCGTCGTTGAGGAAACAAAGAAAAAAAGCATTTACCAAAGTCAACAGAAAAAGGTAACTGTAAAACATATCTTGCGAAACCACCAGTCCTAACAGGTGCAGCCAAGTTTGTTGAGTTTCACATAAAAATTTGTTGCTTGCTCCATCCTTTTTTTAAATATTGAATTTTAAAATCACTATATGAGACACTGATTATTTCTGATACATAACAGTGCATTTTTTTCTTTCAGTTAGTTTTGCTAACCAAAAATCAACTTTTGTGACGTCCTAGTTTTCATCTTTCTCGCAGGCATCTTGTGGTAGCCGATCAACATCAACTACCACCCTGAATATGGCCAAACTACAAAAGTTCCTCTTCAGACGGGGAACTGTCCGGTTCAACTTTTTTTTCTCTTTTGGCCCTCATTTTTCCACTGGCGTGCCTTCTTGCATGGCCCTCTTCTATTTCCTGTTTGTCTGGGATTTCCGTTAACACGGTTGATTTTCCAGCCTCGCGCCTACCTTTTGCCACTCCAGACCTCGTTATAGCTTTGGGAAATGGACGTAGTTGTTCTTCTGATTAGAACACAAAGGCTATTGTGCTTGTGGAAGGGCGCTGTCAAGCTATTGGGTTCACTGGTTATTATTGGCACCTTTCAGTTGATGTTTCAATTTCCACAGTCGATCGGCCACACTATAAATTCGAGATTTAAGGCCTCTATATTACTTGGCAATTGGGCACCTATTTAATTAAGTTGATAAATAATGTAGTAATAATACACATACCTATAATAACAGAACTTAAAAAAAATATATCAATAACAAATAAAAGCACACTAGTTACATAAGTATTAACACATTTGAAACGTTTTGCAATTCCATTTTAATCCCAGCCTAGCCATCCCGCGACGCTTCTTTGATTATCACAGTGAGTTTTCTAAAAATGATTTTCAATTTGAAGCCGTCATACGACAATTTGAAGCTACGATCCTCTACAACAAATTTAATAATTCCGTCTTCGCAATTGAGGTGATTGTTTCGTGGCTGATTGCATTGCAGTGATAAACAGTTAGTGATGGTGTTTTTGCAGTTGCTGTTTCTATCTAAGCTTGTTTGTGTGCTTGCTTCTTCAGCTTAGATTATTACTGTTTTGCTGGCCAGCTTCTACCCCATCTTATATTCTTTGCATCCAGAATTGTTTTTCTATAGCCTTAGTAAATGCTTAATAAAAATTTGTAGTGGGTACTATAGACCACTGAATTGTTTTTGAAGCATACCTTTTCCGAGTTGTTTCAATGTAATTATGGTCTACTAGTCATGAAATTAAAATATTTTCCATCAAGAGTGGCACTGTTTAATTACATGTTCCTCTTTACCACCCACACCACCCTTATTGCTTGTAAAGGTTCTGTGGCTTGTAGATCGTAAATACTCTAGGTCTTTAAGAGACCAAATGGGGGCACAAGACTAAACATTTTTCAACTATTTCATGGACAAAATAAAAGTAAGTCTGTTTTTTGCGGCAGTCTCTTCAATATTGAATTCATGTAAGTTATAGGAAAAATCATCTTATCTGTTATATTTAATTTAAAGGGGACGTAGCTTTAACACAGTATTCCTCCATCCAACTGTGCGCAATTCTTGTAGATCACTCTTTCTAGATAAGATATAAGTCGATGTTTTTAAAGCAGTATCCTCCACAGAGAACCTTGACGAAAGTCATAATTTAGGTAGTTTCTTGAAATCTCGTTAGTAAGGAACTAGGTGTAGATATTCGGCAAGTCAACAAAAGGTGTGAGTAGTCCTATTATCGCAAAGCTGTGGATTGTATTGTTGTTGGTTGACAAAAGGTTATTTACATGCAAAAAGAAAGGAATGTGAGTCGAAAATTAATAATAACTATCCAATTTAATTTAATAAATTTCCATAATTTTTCTTTGCGATTTTACCTTTTGCTCCTGGTTTATATTTAGTCTCCTTGTCTGTTTTAATGTAATGTAATGTAATTTTTGATTTATTTACTACTTATTTGTATCCACATGCTTTTTCTTCCTACATTTTTGCCTCATCGTACTTTTCATTTTTTATATTTACTTCGTTCTTAATCTATTGCATTCTTGTATTGACTAGAGGGCTTCTTTGGTATGTACTTGTTTCTTCTTGTCCAGTATTTTTCCCCAGCCGCCTAAACTGCTGTTTATGTATATCAACTCCTTAGTAGTCCTAGTTGATTCGTAGTCAAGAATTAATGTAAGCAGAAGGAGAATGTTTAAATAAAAGGACATTAGTCTGCATTTGGAAGTTCAGTCAAATGATACATTCCTCCATTAGTAATTTTAATCACATTTTGTATTTGTTTGTCAAAAAATTTCCCCCAATTTACAAGTCGCAAAAACTAAACTGTGATATTTAACTGCATAAAAGCTTTTCTGCTGTTTACCGCATCAGTGGCAATAGGCTAGCATTACACTTTTTGTGGCACCGCATGTTTCACGTTTGATTAGAGATATGAAAATATTTACGACCTCTTATCGTCTATATACGGTGATTTATTAGTCTGTGATAGTTTGTGGCTTGCCGGGTGAATTTTGTAATACATACACAGCGCCAGTGTACAAGCTTTTAGCTTTGTTGCACGTACAGCATTTTAGTTTGTTGAAAGATCTCATATGATGTTAATCTCATTATACGAGTACAATTTCCTAGTTTCTCTACTTAGAGAAGCTCTACACGTGTTTTTTACTCTATGCTTTTACCTTTTTGGGTGTGAATCTTAGTAGGAATAAATTCACTTTGGCAAAATCAGTACTTGAAGAATTAAAGAACAAATTGTATAAATTATATATTTACATACATTGTCTAAAGAATACTGATTTTCAAAAACATCCGGAACCCAGTAAAAGTGGATGAATTTTAATAAAATTTACACATAATGTGTTTCATTAACCGTAAAAAATGATTACATTTTAAAACTCAAATATTATATAATAACAAAGTTGTGTAATAATGAGTGGGTCTGCCGCGATTTCTCAGGGATTCGATAACTCTTCGAAGCATGCTTGTAATTAAATGAATAATGGTATCCTGAGGAATGTCATCGCAGGCTTTTTGAATTCGATAACGAAGGTCAACTAGGTTATTTGGTGGTCGGGATAAATTACCTAGTCCACTGCCAATCATATCCCACACATGTTGGATTGGTGACAAGTCTGGGAAGCGCAAATACTATAAAAGCAGGGTCACGTTATTTTCTTGTAAGAACCTTATAGTAGCCCTTGCCAAAGGCAGAATCGGAACTCGTTAGAGTACACTACACGATTCCATTCCAAATTCCGATTTGATCTGCAGTTACACCATTTAAGCCGAGCAGCACGATGTCCAGGTGTTAGTGGAAGGCACAAAAATGGTCTATACGAACGAAGCTCAAAAGCGCGTATTCTGCGATATATCGTTGCCATAATGAAAAATTTCCCGTGCTGAAGTTGCTCGAGACTGTCCGGATCCATGACGTCGGTTATGGATTCCTTCGTCAGACTACCTGTACCAAAACTGTTGGTACACTGCGTCCTATGCGGTCGGAAATTTGTCCGATTGAAAAACCGACTTCCCGCGTGCCAACAATGCGGCCACCTTTCGAATTCGCTTAAATAATTATAATTGTAACGTATACGGCGCCCAGGCGTAATGACTTAATATATTAAACACAAATCGCTACAAAATATTGATCCAAACTGAACAAAATGCAAATTTATAGGGATGAAACAAAAATTAAAAGTGTACACCTGTTAATTTTTTTTGTCCATTTTGTTACTTACCATTACTTATCAGAGCCAAACCAAAAAAATTCGTTGCAAATGGTCGAATCTTCCTGGGTGTTCGGATTTTTTTGAAAATCAGTATATATATATATATATATATATATATATATATATATATATATATATATATATATATATATATATATATATATATATATATATATATATATATATATATATTGGTCGTAATTGTATTTTTTTGAAAATATGTATATTTTGTCAAATCAATATTTTTCAGACAATAAATACGTAGTAAAGATCCCAGGAAACGTTGATTATTATTTGAAATTGCGTTTATATTACATCTTCTCTTTTATTTCTAACACTAACGATTTATCGTTATTGACTTTTTTTTTGATAATATTTTTATATTTTTAGACTTTTATGAAGTTTGATTTCACAAACCTGACACACTTAACGTCTAAATTTGGAAACGAAGTAGCTAAAAACATTTGGAAATCCTAAATGAAATTTAAATAACGATTCATATGACCTTAATTTAGGTAATATAATATTGTGTATCAAATAATTAAAATAACTTACTTTCGGAAATACAACTTTTTTGGAAAAACTAGTCCCAGATGACTATCCAACTCATCCAAGGGATTTACAAAAGAAAAATACTCTGGTTAAAATCAGTTGTTTGTTTTTAAGTTCGAATAAGTACATTTTGGAGAACTCAAATCGTCACAACAAGAACTTACGACCGTTTCGCGAGCAACGGTATTGTTAAATCGGCAACAGTGCATCAGATATATCATGTCTAACTATGGTTATTGTAATCTGGCATGTGATAATAAATGAAATTTGTTGTAATCAACAAAGGGGCATCTATAGTTGCAAATTAGTAAGTGCAGCTTCAGGGTATTAGCAGCATTGTAGCGTTATCAATTTTGGCACATTTGCATTTGGCACACTCCTATTCCTATTCTCTAGCACCACTTTGGCCAACTTCCTTTTCTAATAACAGGGAATATATTATATTCATTTTTCATTTCTCAATTGTAGCGAATTTTTATTTTTTTTAAATCGCTAATAGAGAGGTGTCGATGGTGAGACTTTGCAAAAAAATTTTCAAACGAGCGCGAATTTGGGCCCCTAGAACCCGAAGCCAAGGTCTGTTTGTATATATATATATATATATATATATATATATATATATATATATATATATATATATATATATATATGTATGTATGTATGTATGTATATATATATATATATATATATATATATATATATATATATATATATATATATATATATATATGTATGTATGTATCCACACGATAACTAATAAAGTTATTAACCGATTTTGATTTAACTCAGCAAGAATCTTTCTTTTATTAATTGCTTGGATGAGTTCGTTAGCCAGCCCTATCGGACCAGTTTTTCTAAAAAAAAAAATTTATCTCAAAAAATAACAAAGCTACTTTGATGAAATTTGGTTGGTATGTTGCACTCGTAAATACCGTACTAATGACCAAAACTCAGCTCTGTAAGTTTATAGAAAATTGAGTTATGCAAATTTGAAGCATTTAATGACAATTCACTACCATAACGCACTTGCCGCGTCTTGAAATTTTCTAATTTTCTTTTTAACAAGCCGAGTTTTTTATTTGTCAAATAACCTTTTTTTGTTAGTCGTGTACAACATTTTCACAAAGTATACATAATACACACAATTGTTTGATAATAATTATTGTTTGTGATCGCAAATGTGGCATTTACGTGATCTACTTTTTGGACTTGATAAAATTCCTGTGTAGCAACACGAGTTAAATAAGGAAACCACATCCCTTGCGCATGCTCTCCCATATCTGAGTGTACTATTATCACAGCGCGTTCCAGGTATATAGGGAATTACATTTCACTGGATATCGAAGAAGCACTTAACTTTTGATTATTGATATATACATTTATTATGTGTTTTAGTTCATTTAGAATACACAGCATGAAATTTAATTTTTAAAAGAAAAGTTCTATGTGATATGAATCGGCTCTATGCCAAAATGTTACTTTGCAAAAGTGGTCTTATTCCTGATGACTCGTATAGGTACAGTTTATTTGCTGGGTAGTTATGTTGGAAAATAGCGTTGTTACTTACTGCAACATACGATGAGTTGTCCGCCATTTACCTAAATTGTGTCAGGCCCTAACTTTTGGTAGTTTAGTAATACAATGCTGTTTCTATTGTCTTTTTTAAGTGTTTTTTTTAATTCTCCTCAGTCGAAATTACGACTTTATCAGCTTCACCAAATGTTTTTAAACGAGTGCTAATTATGGGCCGGTTTTTCTTATGACCAAAAATGTTTGTATCTAAAATTAACAAACCTATTTTTATACAATCTGATACACGTTATAAAAAATATCATGAAACAAAACTGAAATTTTTTGGTTAATGGAAACGTGAGTTATTAGTATATATATATATATATATATATATATATATATATATATATATATATATATATATATATATATATATATATATATATATATATATATATATATATATATATATCTATATATATATCTATATATATATATATATATATATATATATATATATATATATATATATATATATATATATATATATATACACACGGAAAGGTTTTTGGCGCCATCAATGTGAGAAACACTTGGTTCTTTGGTTGAACTGCTCCCAGAATGCCAGAATTGGATGAGACTTGGCCGTTTGGTTCCTGTGTTGGAGCCGTTTTCAAGATGTTAATGAAATTTCAAAGGAAGGAACTCTTAGCTCCTCAATCTGCCAACTCCATAGAGTGGTTGATAAGATTTTGTTGGGTTTTAAAGAAATATGAAAGGAAGTTACGCTAACACCCCAATCAGCCTACTCCTTTTTCCCCTTAGGACTTGTCCGCCCCGATAGCGCCGCAGCCTTTGTCCCGTCAAGAGTCCGCTTATGTTCCTGAGCTGTCCTCTGCTAAGATTTAACAGCCCCACAGCTCTCTTTGAACTGGGGTCCTCAGTTACTGACTTCCCATGTCTGAGCCCTGGGCAGTCTGCCCAGTACACCTTATGTTCGTTTCTGACCCAGGACTTAATGGATCCCTGGTAGTGCTTTACGTCACGTCCAGGACCGGTTCTGGTCCCATAAATGGTTCCGCTGATCCTCTCTTCGCGAGACTGTCAGCTTCTTCATTGCCTTTGACTCCCGAGTGACCCGGCACCCTCATCTGGGTGCCCTCATTTTGCCCAGCCAGGTCGCTCGTCTCGTCTTGGCATTCACTTACCAGCCTGGAATTTACCCGTGCGCTAATTAGGGCCTTAAGGGCAGCCTGGCTCTCTGCAGCTATGAGGATCCGCTTGTTGGTGTAGCCCCTTCTCCTTTTCTCTTGCACGCAGTGCAATATGACGTTTTTCCATATAGCCGCCTAGTGACGGCTAGGGTCATAACTTCCTTACGCAGTATTTTTCAACGTGACCATTGCAGGTTAGCTTAGAGTCCAATACGACCCCCTCCCTGGCCTTTGGACCCTACTTCTTAAAGCAGCGGATAAGGGCAGGCTAGGATGTCGTAGTTTCGATTCCAGGACCTCAATCTACCTGTTTCCCAGGTCACACTAGAATTCTTCCCTAAAGTCTCAGTGTTCTACCCCAGACCTGAGAAAGGCCTGACTGCCTGACCTGTTTGGTGGTGTTCTGTTACTTATAGTAGAGCGACTACCTGGGTCGTTATCGAACTGCTTTGGAGAGCTGGTAATATTTACTGCATCCAAAGCAAATTTCGGACACGGTTCAATCCGAGAACCAAGTACTTCTCATATATGTATAATGTAGATATTACGAGCACTAATAGGATCCAAACTGGTATATGTTTACAATTATATATATATATATATATATATATATATATATATATATATATATATATATATATATATATATATATATATATATATATATATATATATTTCTCAGACGTTTATAAAATGAGCTCACAGATAAATCAATGAGCTTCCCATAGATTATCGCTACAATTTACTTTTACAGTTTGAAGAAGCACCTATCTATAATGCTGTCAGTATAAGAAACTGGTTGCACGAGAACCTTGCATTGGATAGGGCGAAGTTCTTGTTTGTTGGCTGCCGAGATCCCCAGATATTACGTGCCTGGATTTATTTCCTTGGGAGACAATACAGTTAACAACTTGAACAAGTTTAAAGGTGCGCGTGCCTTGGGATTGTTATTGGAGATGGTGAAAAATGTAGAAGATGAGTGAAAGAAGGATCGCAATAGAAAAGCTAGCACTCAGTATAGAAAAAGCACTCCTCTGGCTAATAAGCAATTTAACTTGGACCTAGGGAAGAAGTTTATCAAAACATACATGTGGGAGGTTATAATGGATGAGGCGGAAATCTGTACTGACCAAGCTGTGTTTATATAAAATAGAAGCTTTTCAAATGTTGACCTCGTGCAAAATGACAAACACAAGGTACACCGATAGAAAGTCCTTTAAAGCTATGCTAGAAGAGGTGGGAGATAAAAGATGCTTGCTGAAATAAATTAGGAGGGAGGCAAAATTTACTCGGCATATTTTGAAACATAATAACATTCTAAAACATTATTTGAAGAACACATGCTTGTAAAAAGGAAAAAGGTAGACCAAGAAGGAAGCGCCTGAAAAACCTAGAAGAATTAAGGAAGTGTGAAAGTTACATTGACAAAAAACTGCTGGAGACAGAAAATCATACTTCATACATCATGATTTTTTAGGGCTATATTTTACTATCAAGTAAAAAATATTGCATTTTGAAGGACAATGAACTACAAAAACGAATTTGGTTTTGGTAGCTAGAGATCGCCAAACCTTACAAGAAAATGTGTATTGTGTTTATAATTGTTATGTGATCAGAGGTTTTCAGTATTTTTTATGCTTGGATTTCATATATAAACACATTTTTCGTTAATTTTTGTCAGCCTCTAACCTACGAGATTGTTATTGAAAACCGTTGCCGTGCTAAAATAAATAAATGACGAGAAAGAAATATTTATAATTAGCAACAGAAAATACTATATTATTTATTTTATTATTGGTAGTTTAAATCACACCGGGTAAATTGCCGGCTGTAAGATTTGGACCTCTCAGTGTATGAATTGGTAAGTGCAGGATTTTATGAATTAAGTTAGAATCAGACTTAACCTACGAAACTTAATTGATAACAACTTGCCATTGAAATTCCAACGACAATTGCAGCTAAAACGTACGTGTCTGTTTTTCTTTCTTTTTTTTTTCTTCGTTTTTTTCTTTTTTTTTTTTTCTAAAGGGGATGACGTCCTATTTCCCAATGACTTATTAGATGTATATTAAGCAAGGAACATAAAGAAATGACATTTGTTGGACTGGAGGCATCAATTATCCCAAATGGAACAAGAGATCAATTTCCGCTTAGCAGGGTTCAGGCGAACTGATGAAATAACCTGATCTAACTAATTAATCTAATTTCGATCGTTAATTTTAATGCCCACGTAGTAATTTGTATTAGCTGTGACACACATGTTTCCAGTATGGTAGCATGCCAAACCAAATAAATTATCTTTCTTCATTCGACTAATAGTGACTAATACAATTATTATCAAAGCAAATTCAAGTCTGTCAAAAGCATAGCATACGAGTATTTACTTTCACAAAGTTCAGTCGCTTTACAAAAGCCCTTAAAGGAGAACAATAATATGACTTCTAAATAGACGACTATTTTTAAAGTCGATGCTAGCGTTATACCAAAAAATCTACTCAGATTACCATTATACTAGGCACAATCTAAATATGGTAATTTATAAGTCCGGACGTAATAAGTGCGTTACGGTAGCGCAGTTTCATAAAATCTTTTAAATTTTATTTACTCAATTTACCCTTAATCTATATACTTTGGTACCTAGCAAAGTCTCTATTAAGGTAGCATATGTACTAAATTGCTTTAAAATGCGATGGTTATTTTCGGAGATACAATAATTTTTCACTGACAACCTATCCAAGCTGTTTATAAAATGAATAGAATACACTTGTCATGTTTTATCAAAATCGGTTAATTATTTCATAAGTTATTGCTCGGGTACATGCGAGTCCTTTAGTAATAATTATTGTAAAGCGATACATTAAAACTGTGTTTCAAAAGTACGGGACCTGTATTATAATCTTATTTCAGAAACCTCCAAATATCAGACTTTTATTTTATTTGGATTTTAAAATCTGACACCTTAGCGTTAACATGATTTAAGGTTTGCTGCAGGAAAGTTATTGAGGATGCCCGATTCAGTGATATTTAATAGACATGTCTACCGTTTTTTTAGATAGTGGAAGTAATCACCCACCTTATTTTTATTGCAATAAATTCAGCTCTCTACTGCCACTGAAACCTCCAAATATCAGATATTTATTTTATTTGGGTTTTGAAAGATGACCACAAAGCCTTTTCGTAAAAATTTCGGGACATGTGCACGCGTTCGCGGGTGTGTATTTGTCGGCGCGATAAAAAAATAGTTCACCAATTGTGATAAAATTTGAGATGTGCTTTTCTTGTTACTCTCTTGAATGAGTCCGATCGGGCCAATTTTCCTTCTAAAAAATTGTAGTATCCGCAAATAACAAAGTTATTTTGTTGAAATATCATCTACAATTTGCCTTTATAGACTTTCGTATGTACCAAGTTTCAAGTTTCTAGCTTTATAAAATCTTGAGTTACAAGCATTAGAAAATGTTTTGCAACTCCACTAGACTAAAAGTGTATAATAACACAATTTATATATTTTTTAGACAGAGGAACCATTTTTGCCTAAGCGACAGAAAAATATCAAAACATTAAAATTCAGTTTTCCCCAAAAAAGCAGAGATTCTAGGAGGTAACATAATAGTGGATAGACTTACTTCATAATGCCATTTAAAATTGACCTTCCATATAGGGAGGAGTGATATCGAAGTAAAACCACCCTATTATCGGTTGATTACTACACGGCCCCAACCCAAGTCAGGACAGCAGCCGGTGCATATGGGGACAGCTTCAAGGCAATAATGTCATCTAGCTACGGCAAGCGTGTAACTATATACCAGTGAGAAGTATGCGCCATCGAGATGTGTGCGAGAGAGATAAAACAAAGTTGTTGCACACACTCTCAAGATACTTCCCCATAGCCAAGCTGCTATTAAAGCATTTGAGTCTTACATTAGACATGCAAGACTGCCCTAAACGATCTGGCCAGCAAAAATGATCTGTTTCTAGTCTGGATTCGAGTCTTGATGGCAATGAAGCGGCCAACGCTTTTGCCAAAGAGGGTTCCGAAGTGACTACGCCGGACAAGAGCCTGCGTTCCTAGCATAGGGAAACGCTCCTTAAAGATCCGGGCAGATGCAAAGACACTACAATGATCGAAAAATCTACCAGGAATTGCTCATACTAAGGCCTTTATAAAACTTCAAAAGTTAAACAGGCAACAGCTAAAAACTCTTAGTCAGAGAAGGCAAATGCTCTTTGGAAAGACCCAATTTGAACCAGGAGATCTGGACAAACCCCCACCCTTTAAAACTGTCGACTTCTATAAGAGTGTGAATTATATAGGTGATATATAAAACAATTAGCCACCAGCCGCAGTAGACCTGAGGTCTCAGTGAAGGCACTGAGCTAACCTAACCTAAATTAACCTACTCCATGGTAACGTTACGTCTCATATAAAACTCACAACTATTTTGAAAAATGTCAGATCTAACTTCAAAGTGGCAGATTAAATAATCGCTAAATGTATGTTCTTGTAACATGTGAAATACAGATATACGTATGATTTTCTTCTTCCTTTCTCTTTACTTTGGCACTCTTTAGCAGGTGGTAGTGGAATTTTCCTTTATGTAATAGTAAAGGATTTTTTCACGCCCGAGGAGGTACCACCCCATACATCAAGGGGCCGGTGAAGTCCCAACGGACGTTTCCGGTTCTGGTGTATGAGTCGGTTTCCCTTATAAGCAAAAATGATGATGGCTCCTCCTTGTATAAAATATTCCGGAGGCAAAATACCCCTCCATTCGGATCTCCGGGAGAGGGGTGTACAGGGGGCGCCAACATCAAGATTTAACATATCCTTTTCGAATATATGTGGCCTAAATTCTAACCTGAACTCCGTCCACCATTTCCTTCAGGCTAACAGGCCCCAACTCCTCTTCCTCACCGAAACCCAAATCAGTGCCAAAACAGCCAATAATCACCTTAATTTCCCGGGGTATGAGCTCCTTACTGCCTTTAGATTGCATGGAGGCGTGTGCGCATACGTCCGTAGCAATCTACCCTGCACCAGACTTCCCAATTTAGAAGCTGGAAGAAAAGACATACTATGGATAAAACTCTCTCTCAGGGCTGCAACTAAATTCATCTGTTGCATTTACCGGTCACCTTCTGACAACAACTTTGTCCAGCTCTTTGACTACCTTTCTGAAAAAACCGACTATCTGATTTCTGAATATCCGTCCTCCGAGGTCACTATTCTTGGCGACTTCAATGTCCATAATAAGGAATGGCTAGGATCTTCAAAAACCGATCCACAAGGGAGAGCAGCGGAGGCCTTTGCAGTCAGCAATTCTTTGGCTAATATAGTTCAGCAACCTACTTACTTTCCTCGTATCCCAACACACAGCTCAAATCCCTTGGATCTCCTTCTTACTACAAACCCTGAATGCTATAAGATATCAGTCACCGCCCCCCTTGGTCGCTCAGACCACGGCATGGTCACTGCTTCCTGTGCAATGCAACCCGAGGTCACACAGTCATCACACCCACGTATCGTTTGGCACTACAACTCCGCAAACTGGGACGAAATGCGGGATTACTTTTCCTCATTTCCATGGGCCTCTGTCTGCTTCTCTCATCCTGACCCCTCTGATATCTCACAAAACGTCACCGAAATTATCCAAGCTGGCATGGAATTATTTATTCCACGTACACAGAAAACCTCTTCAGCTACTCAAAAGCCCTGGTTCTCTAAATCCTGTGACAAGGCCAGACTTGAAAAGGTCAAAGCTCACAAAACGCTTCTACACAATCCCAGTCAAGAAAATCGTCAAGCTTTCAACGACGCAAGAAACCGCTATGTCCGCATTCTTTCTGAGGCAAAAAACTCGTTCAATAACCACATCAAAAACAAAGTACTCTCAAGCTCCAACGGCGGCAAACCCTTCTGGACTCTTGCTAAGTCTATTGGGAATAATTTCTGCAAGAGCACGTTCCCACCTCTTGTCTCAGGGGATGAAATTGTTTCTACCGCCCTGGGCAAGGCTGAACTTTTTGCTTCGTTGTTCGCCGGAAATTCTACTCTCAACCCACCTCCAAATGTTCAACCACCAACAGTCCCCAATGTCGCGCATAAAATGACGGATATCATTTTCAAAACTAAAAAGGTACGAAAGATGCTCTCTTCTCTTAATACCAGGAAAGCCTCTGGCCTTGACGAGATACCAGCAATTGTTTTAAAAAAATGCGCACCAGAGCTTGCTCCTGTCCTGACTCGTCTGTTTCAGATATCTTACAATAAAGGCATATTCCCTAGTAACTGGAAAACTGCTCGAGTACAACCCATCCCCAAAAAAGGATCCAAAGCGCTTCCTAGCAACTACAGGCCTATTTCTCTCCTTTCAGTCATCTCTAAAGTGATGGAAAAGTATATAAACACCGAACTACTAAAATTCCTTGAAAAACACAGTCTAATCCACGACAGGCAGTATGGATTCCGTCAGCGCAGATCGACTGCCGACCTCCTTTCCTTTGTCACCCATTCTTGGAACAAGTCTATGGAACAATACGGTGAATCCCAGATTGTTGCTCTAGACATATCCAAAGCATTCGACCAGGTCTGGCACGCAGCGCTGCTTAATAAACTTCCGGCCTATGGCCTACCACCAAAACTTTGTACCTGGACAGCAAATTTCCTCTCCAACAGGAGCATATCTGTTGTTGTGGATGGCCATTCCTCCAAACTGTATCCAATTAATGCAGGAGTTCCTCAAGGTTCAGCTTTAGCCCCTACTTTGTTTCTTCTCCACATCAATGACCTCCTCTCTAGCACATCCAACCCAGTTCACAGTTACGCGGCCGACAGCACCCTCCACTCAAATATACAATATTCTAAGCCTGTCTCTTTAGCCCAATTAGATGAGGATCGCAGACTCATGGAGGGTTCTGTCTCCGTGGACCTCCAAAAAATATTAGACTGGGGAAGTAGAAACCTTGTACAATTCAACCCCACCAAAACTAAGTCTTGCTTTCTTTCTCACAAGAGATACAGCAGCCCTAGACCCATCACAATGAACAACCAAGTTATTCAAAGTAATGAGTCCTTCTCTCTTGTTGGCATTTCTGTGGATCGAAATCTTAATTGGCACCAACATGTTACATCAATTGCAGAAGCGGCTGCTAAGAAATTGGGTTTCCTCTTCCGGGCTCGCAAATACTTTTCACCAACTAATCTCTATACCTTATACACTTCACAAATAAGGCCAAACCTCGAATACTGCTCCCACATCTGGGGTGCAGCTGCCGCTTCTACACTCGCTATCCTGGACTCCATTCAAAAGAGAGCTATACGTCTCATCGGTGACCCTACCCTCACCCAAAGGCTTCCATCCCTTGCCCACCGACGTGCCGTTGGTGACCTCTCTCTCTTTTATAGATATCTGCACGGGCACTGCTCAGAGGAGCTTTCCTCCATAATTCCCCCACCTGCTGCCCCCAGCAGATCTACCAGGGGAACAGAGCGAATGCACCCTTTTAATGTCCAGGTCACCAGACATAGAACATCTTGTTATGCCCGTTCTTTTGTCCCGAGGACTTCCAAGTTGTGGAATTCCTTGCCGGCACATGTTTTTCCTTCTCCTCCGAACCTCCAAACCTTCAAGTCCAGAATTAACAAGTTGCCTCTTTCCTCCTTGTCAACACCCACGGTACGATAGTATTTAGGCTGTAAGCCCTCGTGGTGTGTTGTTGACATTAAAAAAAAAAAAAAAAAGTTTACTCATGAGATATAAGTTGTATTTGTTGTTCAACTAATAATTTTTTAGTTAATAATTTCTTAAAGTAATCGGGAACACCTCGTAGTGATTTTTTGTAAAAAGAAATATCTGCACATTTATGTAAAGCAAAACTTTGTGAACGCATACAGAAGGCTTTTTTAGATAATTGTTGTAGAAAAGTTCCGTTCATGAGAAGATCACGACTTACTACTCAAAACATTTCTTTAGGTAGGCCCGAGCTACGATCTCTAGAATCTATATTCGGGGTAATTTTGTATCTTTGAAAGCAATAAAGTTATTTTGATGCAATTTCATATAGAGGGTTTAAGTATAAGGACTATACCGTCTGCAGAGTTCAACGTTTGTTAGTTAAAGAAAAATATTGTTAAAAAAGTGTATGAAAATTCGCTACTATTCCGGTAGTGTAATCCTTGTTACAGGGTTTCTCGTATATAATACTATACAGATCGGTAAAATCTTAAAAGGCAGCTGCTGAACTACAATATAAATGGTGTAAAGAAATATAATACTATATAAAGTATAAGTGGTTTTAAGTCAAGTTTTTGTCGTTTTGTGTTTTGGAGCATACTAACAAAGTGTAGACGCAGCAAGTACGTTATGGTAGTGAATTTTCATAGAAATGATCTACGAAATTTATACATATTATATATGCGCCGCCAAGAAAAATAACTTTTGCTTGTATAATTTAACAGATTTTAACCACACAAAATATTTTGGTTCTGTGCAATTCACTGATGGCACCAGTGGCACACAAATTTTTGTACTTTAAATGCCTATAATTTTTTTCTTTAAACTAAGAGATTTAAATCTTGGTATATAGTATACTTTTTATTATATAAACCTGCGCACCAAACTTGGTTGACATGGCTTTGTTATTTGCGGAGGTACAAAAATTTTCGAAAGGAAACCCAACATTTTCTGATTGGGGGGGAAAATGATCCCGGATCTGTGTTCTAGGGGGCCTAGTTCGCGCTCAGTTGAAGAACTTTTTCCAAAATTCAAATGCGGTGTCCTCGTTTATATTTTTTCTACGAAAATTCGCTAATAGTGGGTTATCCGTATTTCTGCATTTTTGCAAGGCATCAGTGCAAAGTACAATAGGATGTCGCCAAGGGTACGATTGGGTCGAGAAATAAACGTTGTTATGGGTTTCTAGACTCTAGATATATTCGGATAATTTATTATTGGAAAGTGTTCTTGGAAGTTTACCTATTGATTAAATCAACGCATTTATTAGTTGTCATAAAATTGGTTTGAAAGTGCATTTACGTGAAGTTTCAGCAAAACGTAATTTGTATTGAGTTTTTTCTACAACAATTTTTATAAAAGATATTACTTTCTCATAAACACGAATATTCCATATAATTTTAATTTAATAACCCTATTAAAAATAAGTTAAACTTAATAGTGCATATTTTCAGTTTTGAGCGTTAATGTCTCATTTTTACATCATCATTTATCAACTAGGTAGCGTTGTATGAAACTTAAGTCAGACACAATTAATGATGTGATTTTATTAATTCGAAGCATTCAAATTAAGCCAAACTCATTAATCACTCATTTTACTCAGGAAAATAAGACTGCAGCTCGCGATAATCTGCGTATAATCCTCTGTCTTTAGCGGTAAAAGAATATGCTTTTCAAGTTTTATTAAGTTAATGCATTTTTATGGAATTTGTGATGAGATTTAAATTTGTGGATTTCAATAAAAATGTAACGCTTTAATTCTAACGTAATATTTTATCTCCTTTTACTAACATTCAATTTTTAATTTTCTCTTGATTATTAAATGCATATGCATACCATAAGCAAATTGGCTATTTGTATTATCATCGTCAAACAATGTCATTTGGTATTAGTTTGCGTCAGTGGTATTTAGAGTGTTTTTTCCCTGTGGTAGAGGTGAATGCTTTTACCAGCATCCTATGCCATCCAGCAATGTGCGACTCCCTTTCCCTCCTGGTCAGGAGTACTCGCTTAACACCCACCTCCTCTTCGCTGCTGTGCAGCAAAATCACCGTTATATACAGCTTCACGGCACCCCACTCACGGCTTGCTCTAACTTGTCACTTCCTTTCTTCTGTTATCTGTATATTTTTAGTTTCGTTATTTAACACATACTTCACTCTTTCCTAAGCAGATCCATTGCCCCTTTGCAACTTTCTAGATATACTTGTACGATTTTCACTTTGAAGTTGTTAGTCTCCAATATCTATAAAACTCATAGATCTTGGTTAGTCTTTCTCTTTCTTCATTTTTCTGTGCTTGAGCCAGTTTGCTGTATATGAGACATTGTATGGTTGCTGCCTTGTGAACATTTCTGTTTATTTGAACATTACTTTCTTTGGTGGCGTGATTCTCCGCACTTGCGATAAGTAGGTTCCCATTCTTTAGTTGTGCAGTTGTTAGCTGTATGTGCACCCTGTGGCATTTGCAGCATTTTTGTGGAGTGGTTACATCTTTTACTTTCCATCTCTGCCAACCTTCACCTATGCTTCTTTTTAATAGAAAATATGTGGCTGGTTCTTCCCGCAGAGCCACAAACGCCTTTTGTTGACGTTTTTCGCTACTTAAAGTTGCATCCCATTTTCCTTTTAACTTAACTCACTCTCTTTCGAGCACCTTTCAGACTATTCATTCTCCTACAGTTCCATATATATCTAAAATCATCACTGTCGGTCCCTAAGACCTTAGTTCTTCCAGTTTTTTAACTTGCTCCTCTAAATATCTACCTACCCTTTTTATATTTTCTCTGAATCTTTAGCGATATGTTACCATCGTGGGTTTTATTTATTTTATCTACCACAATTCCTTCTGTGGCAACTTCCTTTTTCAGGATATTTATTACCTATGCATAAGAGGTGCCAGGTAGGTGTTACACTATTATTGTATCTTAATTTTTTGATTTTTGACTTTTTTTTCCATAAAATGGTCTCTATATGCCAGTTTATGTCATCTTATAGGTGCTCATTTTTACCTGCGGTTTGTCTTGTCTGCATGTGTATTCTAGTATTTATAGTAACTCGTAATTCGTCGATCTGTGCGGTAACATTGCATGCTATGTTAGATCTTCGGTTTCTTTTTCGTGCATCTACCACTTTCTGTAGGTTTATTTTTAGGTGGTTTTTATCCATCGGTGTTTAGCCACCGTTTTCGGTTATCATTAGGTAGGCGCAGCTTTCCACACTCTCCTTTACTGCTTTCTCTTCATCGATAATTGCGTTGGTGGTCTTATGACATACCATTTTGTTCTAGTTCTAGTTTTCGTCTTCCACTACTATGGCTAAACTGCGGTCCCACTCGATGAGTTTTTTTTCAACTTCGAAATTCCTTATCCTCTATCATTGCAATAATTTTGCCTTCTCCTCGCCAAGATTTGGTGACAATCTTACACGCTGAAGACTGTCACTCCTGAGGCCAATTTTGTTCCACAATTACTTTTTCACTCAAATGTCGGTGGAGAGCAACTTCAATTTCATTCGTTTTCCATTATTTTTCTCTATGTTGTTTATTTATTGCCTGTGTGCTGTTCTCTGTTACTTCCCTAGGTCCTGCGTTTTCTTCTTATTCTGTGGGCAATAATTATAATCTACATTATTTCACTATTTCTTTAATAAAGTTTACAGCAACTGGCATCCTATTCGAATAGCCCTCTAATTTTCCTATCGCTATTTTTATCTACTTTTAGTGTTAGGAATTTCCGTTATCGAGGATCTTAAGGTTTTAGCTTCATCTGCTATGATTCTTATTAGTTCATTGAGCACACTTTTAGTGAGCTTTCATTAAGGAAATTCACAAATAGAGAGGTATCGATGCTGTGACCAGATCTGGACCGAATTTGAGAATTGCCCTTATTTTGTTAATGGCTTGGATGAGTTCGTTCATCAGGCCTTAATGCGCAATATTTCTCAAATTCTTTAAGTGCGTGAAACAAAAATCTACAAATTAAAAGAAGATAGACAGACGTGGTCGTCTACAAATTTTCGATTCTTTTGATCAAAGAAAAATAAAGAGTTTCGAACTTAATATTAAAATAATCCTCGACATCACTTCAGATTCTGTAATGCAATATCTACAATCTTGGACAAAGACAGATGACGTTACCTGTACTGCTATGCTATTTAAATAAATGGTGAATAAAAATCTAAACAATGGAAGTTACAAGTATCATTGCAAGATGTCAGAATGTAGAACATTGTGAAATGTACGACAGTGACGCCATCTCGCTGCGGAACGGGTAGTATGTCGTCACTACAGCCCTAGTTAACACAAAATGTTATAGATGGAGACTGTGTACAATCAACTGACAATTTGGTAAATTGTCAGCCTGGCCCATTTCTTTCCTAATACCGGGACAATGTCTGCTTTCAAAAACGCTAAATTTTAGCATGCGACTGCAAGCGGCTGGATAGCTGGGTGACGACACCGCTGATCTTTAACAGCAGTAAGTTGCTTGCAAGCTTAACAACGCATTATTTCTACGCTTCGTCGCTTGCGCTTGTTATGTAGCGTTGTTTGCATTTTACAACTGATTTTTAACTAACCTAACATATTTAAAACATGGATATAAGTATTGAAAATAAATATTGGACGATGGTTATAGATGCGAATTGTGAGTTAATGACTTGAAACAATAGAATTTTGCGTAAGAAAATCAGTATGTCAGTCAATCATATTCTAAGAGCAGTGTTACCACTCGGTTTTTAATGTTTCTTAATTGAGCCATGTAAACAGGACCCCATAGACATTATTATTATTGTATAACCGGCGAAAATAACTAATGCATTATGTAGTGACAGTAACGGTATGGGCATTTTTATGGTTTGTCTCCGTGTGGAAGACAATATTTGTTAGGTTATTTATGTTAAATTTAGTACCACGGACGTCAATGTTCTGTGCAAGTACCAAAACCTGTTTACAAAATGAGAACGGTACTGATAGATAAGATACTAGATCCATCATTTTTCTTATCGACGATTTCGCAGGTTAGTTGGTCAATATTTTTTTAATTAATAGCACTTTAAAGAGTATTTCTGTATTTCTCATATTCTGTTTCAAACAGGTACAGCATCCCGCTTAAAATTAGACACACCTACGTTGGTTAACCGTCCAAGCCTATCGAGCTTAATTTACAAGCTGCTTGCCTTCGGCGTCGACCGGATTTCAGTGTAGTCTTGGACAAAAGCTAGATTAATACACTCGCGAATTGCGAAGTCGCCGCAAAACATATTTCTATTCCTTTATTTAAAATAATATCCTAAAACTGTTGTTTTTTATTAGATTTTATAAATGTATTTCACTAATTTTTGTGTGCACACACTTAGACACGATCTAAATGGGTTATACTGTTTGAGAAGTCAAATGTCTTCGCTGCTTTTACGTTTGTGTAGCCCCAATATTAATTAAGGGCCCACCTTTATTATACTTACTTAGCTTGTGCATATATATGTAATATAAAAATAAAAAAAGTAAGTGAAACAGCAAGTGAATTTATTTATTCTAGTGCTGTATTAAATATTATTTGAAAAAGGCATTATAGGCGACGAAGTGGAATGTAATTTCCGTAAATAAACAGTTTACGGCACGGGGGGCGTTTAGAATATTTTTTCAGAAACATGCTTAGAGCCCTCCTTGAATACACAATTTACAAGCCAAGTTTGTTGCAAACAACCCCCAAGAAAGTTAAGAGACTGAAAATGAATAGAGGTGTTGGGCGGGGAGGAAATATGAGCGGAAAATGCTAAAAAAAACAATTAGTCGGACTTTGAAAATATGCGTTTTTCATATTTTGCAGCAATACCTCCTTTAAAACCTGTTTACCCCGCATAACACCCATATTCGTCCAGGTCGAGTAACTTGGAGGTTGCTCCCAAGAAATGTTTCTTGTGCTTGATGCTTTGAAGGTAGTTGTATGCATGTACAAGGGGAGAGGAGAACCCCCCGTGTTTTTGGGTGAGTGGGCAGAAATCCTCTTCCTCCTGGAGGTTCTTCTTCCCCTTCTGCATGCATACATACAATCAATACATGAACCACGGATTTTTTTATGTTCAGCTTTCTGATGTATTTTTTGTTGACATTTCCTGTATATCAATTGTTTTGTTTGAGTTTTGTATCCAAATGACTGTATAATTTTTTAAGTTAGAGATTATGATTTTGCTTGTCCTTTTTTACCCTATTTTTTTACTGTTCCTAATTAAATAAAGTAATGTTTTATAACTTTTAATATAAGGTTAAATCACTATAATATATTATTCTTATGAAAATTCACTACCATAACGCACTTGCTGCATCCCGAAGATTTTTTCTTTTTTCTACTTTTTGTAAGAACTTGTCTGTCTTTCTTCGGCTCACTGTGAGTGTTGGGGTCAGTTGCTTGTGTTTTTTCTACCCATGGCTTGGCTTTTGACGTAGTGGATGATGACTGTCTTATTGAGTGCCTCCTTTGGAAGGGGTCATATCCAGGTTTTGATTTCTCCGTGAACCTATAACTTTTGTCCGATGTTGAAGTCTTTGGTTTCACTGTCTCTTAACCGAAGGTGATATGCTAATGGCGATATTTTAGTCAGCATGAAATCAAGAATACGGCACAACTCAAATTTTAGAGTCTAAAGCCAAATAATTTTTCAGATAGTTTTACCGGACCAACTTACATTTCTATAAAATGTGTTTTATTACCTACCCTTTACTTTATGTCTCAGTTTTGTCAATACTCTTGTTATACTTGATGTGATCAAATGTCCAATGTTTGTCATTGTTGAATATTTAAGCCACAACAAGGACATTAACGTGTCAGGTGTTTCGGTATTATTCACTTTCGGAACTGCATAGCGTATAATGAAAAGTATCTAATAAAAATTTCCCTGTATCTAAAGTTCAGACTCAAATTAAATTAAGATTCTATATTTAGCAGAATGAAAATGAAGTAAAACGAAATTGGTTTCCTGTAATGCATTATTATAAATTCCAAACCTAGTTTTTCGATATCTATCTAGCTTTCTACCTATAGGTAATAAGAGGAATAAGCTAATGACTTGTGATGTGGTGGTTCCAGGTTTGGCCGGGTAATCTAGACTATTCATGGGATGAGATTAGTTTCTGGTTCATGTTATATCTTTGACAATCAATCGTACAGGCCAGGCTCCATATTTCTCTATCAGTATTCTGATTAACCACTACGAGTAATCCCGGTGAGTGAACGTTCTCTCTAGGTTAATAGACAAATACCTCTTCGTATTTTGTACTAGAGTCGCAGACTCCAAATCTTGAATACCTGAATAACCGGTGCCAGGAACATAAAACTAATTCAATAAATTGATTTTTAAAGCGCTGTGTTAAATTTCACAAAATTATTCTATTTCATTTTTGAGCTTAATGTGTTCAAAGCTCATTCTATTTATGTGGGTAGGTAGTAGACAATGAGCTTTCCAATTATGTTTATCGTTTAGAGAATTTTCGTTAAAGAATTCGTATGTAGAGACTTAACGATTATGAGACTTTAAATTTCTAAAACTAAACTCATGTCTAATGTCCCTAGAACCCATATATGTCAGTTAAATTAGGGAGGAATAACGTTAGAGGTACGCTACTTGTATAATTAAGGGCTAGGCGATATAACAAATGAGTACCAACTTAACTCTAGGTTCAGGCATCATCTGGAGCGCTAAAACTATTTTTTTAAACTCTCGTTTTAACATGGAAACAGAAACAACACATTAGGTCAAGCAAAACCACAAAATATTTACGCCATGCCAACAGGGCTAACAATCTTCTGTAATAAAAAAATGACATACATTATCAAGCATAACGTAAGCACTACAAGTAACCGTGTACGTGACAGTGAAAAACGAATGAATTAAACATACACTTCAAAAATTTTTGCTCTGCAGATATTTTTACAGAGTCTGCAAAAATAGATATATAATATATAAATCAAGTGACAGTTCTCCAAGTGTACCTATCAGTGCTCATCACAGCTTCCAATATTCATTTAGTGGTAATTTTAGTTATTAAAATTTGAAAGTTTTATGAAAATCAGCTACCATAACGCACTAGCTGAGCCCTGACATTTAATAAAAACGAAATTTTTATATAAATTCGCCAACACTGCGCTTTTGCTGCTTCACCGTTTTAATATTATTACCTAATCAAAAGCTATTTTCAGAGTTCTACAAGATAAAATACAATTATTACCAAAGTCTATTTGGTTTGATTCATATCGCGCTAATATGATTAAAATTAATCTTCGTGCTCGACCTCCTATCGGGGTGGCTTTATTGATGTATTTAATACCGTTACCGATCTACTAATGTCTTGAATTAGCTCGTGTTTCCGGAAGAAAATATGACATTGTACAATAGTTTCGAGATTTATGTAACTAATAGTCTACTACAATCAGATTTCTAATCTACGATTTAGGTGTGTGTGTGTTTTTTGTTTCTTTCACGTCGGCCTATTTCCGCGACTATGGCCAATCACCGACGCCAGGTAGCAATTTCACCTCACTATCTTGGAAATTTTGCCGAACCTCTGCCTCTCTATAAGGAGGGTAGGGATCTTTAACGGGTCCAACATCTCATGGACACAGGACCGACGACTTTACGCCCCCTCCGAAGGGCAAAACGTGCAGACAGTCAACTTGCTCAAATACAATGCCAGAACCTCGGTTGATGTTAATTTTACAGTTTGTACTGAAAAAGTGAAATGAGAATCCTGGGATCGAACCCCGTACCCTTCGGTTTAAAGGCACACGTGCTTACCCCTGAACCGCCGAGGCTCTACTATTTAGGTGCAAATAAACCTTTCTTCTGCATCAATAAGTTACTGGATGCTGCTATGTGCGTTGTTTTTCCTATGTTATATATATATATATATATATATATATATATATATATATATATATATATATATATATATATATATATATATATATATATATTAATCTGTGTGTATGTATGAAAAATACTTGGTTCTCGTGCCTCGTTCCACCTCTCAATGAGTAGTCAGATTGAGGCCTTAGAGTTCATTTTCTTTTATATTTCCTTAACCTCTTGAAAATGGCTCTCAAATGCAAGCCAAAACGTCAAGCTTTTATAAATTCTAAAGGTGGTTTAACCCGAGAACCGAAGTATTTTTCTCAATAATAATGACTGGGTACCCCCTGTGTGTGTCTGTGTGTGAGTGCGTGTGTGCGTGTGTAATTATATAGCTTTGAACACTGATTATTGGGATCTATCAAACCGTGACAGATACGCAGATCACGAAGTAGCAGTATCTAATAATCTGACATTCGTTTAAAGGGTTATAGCAAGCACATCAAAATGCATAAATTGTGTACTACATAAAAGTGTCCCCACTCACGTTAAAAATTATTTTCTAATAATTCTAAAATAAATATATATCATATTTATTTATTTTATATATATATATATATATATATATATATATATATATATATATATATATATATATATATATATATATGTATGTATGTATGTATGTATGTATAATAAAAAACTCAGAATTCGGACATAAAAAGTCAGAATAATTCGAGAGCGTTATACGACAGCGTCCAGGTAGTGCCACTTGCAAAACGTTTACCTATTGACTATTAATGTGTGGTAGGTAGGTACTATTCTTTTCGTTGCGTTAATAGAATAACGCATAGTGCATAGGTGCATATATTATGATTCTACTAATTATGTACGTAAGTAAATAAGTCGTATAAATATACAAATATATTATTGTTTTAATCGACATTACACCATGGAAACTTTAACTGAATTAAAGTCAGGTCAGCCATAAAAGCATATAAATAAATATGTTTGTGTTTTTGTATCTTTAACGTCGGTCTATTTCCGTGACTATGCCCGTGCCCTTCTGCAAGGTTAGTAAGGATATTTCACGTGCCGAATACATGGGCACGGGACCGACGGCTTTACGCTCTATCCAAAGGGCGGAACGTGCAGACGTTCAACTTCCTCAAATACAATGCCACAACCTCGGTTGATGTTAATGTTACAGTACGTAACCGTACACAATGTAACTTTAAGTTGTTGTAAAAATCAATCAACTCTTTAATTTTCTTATTTTCCAACCAATGCCTCAATATTTTCTCAGCACTTTTACACCATTTTGTTACATTGAAATAACCAGTGTTCTTATCAATAATTAATTGAAAGTCTCCAAATAAACAATACCAAAAGTTGTCTTTAATTTGCTGGTAACACACGTGACTTAATGTAACCATTTGAACAGATAGAGCAGACTGAAGCACGTCTTACTTCTAAGACACTTAAATTTTTGAATGAGCTTACGAGTGTGCACGACAATTTATAGATGTTGACACCAATCTACGGTTTAAAACTGTGTTTATTAATATATGTTTCACACGTCTTACTTGACTAAAAGATAAAACATATGTGTTCAGTTTATGTATATTTATTAACAAACATGTTTGCGATATATATCTTAATTACAGTGTTATATTTAAAACAAAATACATCAAAATAAATATAGTTAGATATACAAAAAAAACCGTTGATATAAACATAGAAATATAATTTAAAGTGAACCGATATGAATCAGTTAATATGAGGGTTATCCAATCACATGCCTCATCACGGGTACCGTTATCAAACAGGAACATAAGTTTATAGCGCACCATATCACTCTTAATTTTGGATATGTTGTATGTTGAAACTTCAAGCATCTCATCGTTGTTTAGGTATGTTGCTGGAAGACTAAACCATTTCATACAGTTTTCGTCATCGAAACAAATTCTCACTTCTATAACATTTGGTGGTTTGTAGATATAAAACATATTTTGGCTTAGGGCGGTCAGGATGATGAAACCTGCTTTAAAATGGGCCATTGTATATCGTGTGTATTTCTTTAAAACGATTAAGTACTTGCTTCTTTGTAAAGTGTAAGCATTCTAACATACAAACTCGGAATGATGATTCATAGTCTTTTAACATGTCTTTTATAAGTTTTACAACCTCCTCGTCACACGGTAGCTCCTTCTTATTAACACATTTGAGAACATCAGCAACACAATAGAGGAACTCACTATGTCGAATATCAAAGTTAAAATTACTTAGAAACTTCACCTTTTCGTTGATGATTTCAACCAGATCTAGTAGCTGTTGAACAGCATTTACGGTTAAATAAGCATCAGAGTCATCTGAGATTGATAAACCTTTACTGTTTATTATTTTAATTGGTTTGACGGTACATACTCCAATATTTTCAGCTTCGATCTTACTACCTTTGGTAAAGTACTCTTCAGCTGCTTTTATCAGTGTTGAAATAAAATAATCCCATTCCCATGAGCTAGATGATATTGCTATATTTGGACTTGGTGGACGTAGACAGATATTTCTGTTTGGCTTCTGTGTAAACTTTAAAAATCTATTACGATCACTTATGATTCTCTCCATAATAATGTTTCAACTGTAATTATGATTAAATGTGCTGGCTATTTATACGTTTCAAAAATCACGGTAATTTCATGGTTCTTTAACTTGTGTACCTAAAATACATTAACTTACATGTTATTTGGCTTATATTTGTCTTTTTTACATGGTTTCTTATGGGATATAAGCACAAATTCTATAAAACGGTCGGCCTTTTTATATCATGTAAAGTTTACCATAAATTTCTATTCCGAGCGTGCTCAGACTTGCAAAACCGCAAACATCTGGTGTTTGTTTACTTAGATTTCATCAAGGTGGGTACCATGTTGCCAAATTTGGTTTCTACTCCTCGAGGCGATTAATTAATAACAAAGTTTCTTTGCGCCGCCTCCATCACCACCGCCTCCGGCGGCCTTAGATACCATTTTAAAATTATACTCATTAAGACGAGTAACATGACACCAAACATTATATCTACAGCGCTTAATAACAAAGTTGCGCATGCGCAAACAGCCATTTTACATACGTCATTTTCATAAACATTAAAATGATAGGTCTTTTTATTTAGGCGGGTTAGATCAAATCTTGATTCAGATTATGAAAATCCAATTCTAACTGTGGGCGGGGGGTTGGGGGTGTAGCCCCCGCCGCCTCTCACCATCGCCTCTGGAGTTGGCATTGCATTTTACTCGCCAAGGCGATTAACATGATACTAAACACTATACCTCTACACCGCTTAATAAAAAAAGTTGGTTTACGCATGCGCAAACGGCCATCTTTGCGTGCGTCACACCACCAAAAATCAAAATAGCGACTCCTCTTACATTGACGGGTGGTGTCACCTGTCGTTTAAAAATTTAAATTTTCCGCGTTTTTTACTTCCGGTCGGCCATCTTGGCCGCCATCTTTGATTACGTCACCCAAGGTTTGCCCCCTGTTGGCCCTCCGTCCAGTGACGTCACTCCGGCGCTTCGCGCCGGTGCAGTGGCCAAGTGGAGGAAGTGGAGGTTGCAGAACCGGCTATCTATGCCTACAGACCATTTATTATTTTCACCGACCATTTATTATCATACTGACCAATTGAAATAAAATAGCGGAAAGTGTACTGTCCATAAAATTGAAATACTGATTGTTTAATTTGTACCGAATAAAATGTTCGCTGAAAGAAATTGATAGTAGAAGACATAATATACAGGACATATTTTAAAACATCTTTCTGATAGCTTTGTTTGACAGACACATGCCTAGACAAAAAGGTAGATCAAAGGTAAAATTCTGGAAACATGATACAATATTGATTGAAGGCGGATTGTTCGTTTCTCTAAGTAGCAGACTTATTTCAAACAGTAACTCTAATCTATAATGAAAATACGAAAAAATATTAATCGTACGTTCGTCTCATGATTATTTGTTTATAAAAGCCGCGGTGGTTCAGTCGTAAGAACGTGTGCCTCTGAACCCGAGGGTACTGGGTTCTATCCCGGGGTCCTGCTTTCACTTATTCAGTACATACTGTAACATTAACATAAACCAAGGTTGTGGCGTTGTATTTGAGCAAGTTGAATATCTGCACGTTCCGCCATTCGGAAGGGGCGTAAAACCGCCGGTGCCGTGTCCATGCCATGTTAGGCACGTTAAATGTACCTACTATCCTTGCAGAATGGCAGGGTTCGGCAAAATTTTCAGGATAGTGTGGTGAAACTGCGCCCTGGCGTCGGAGATTGGCCATAGTCGCGGAAATAGACCGACGTTAAAGCTACAAAAACACAAACAGATTTATTTATATGCTTCTAAGGCTGACTTCACTTTAATTCAGCTTAAGTTTCCATGGTATAATGTCGATTAAAACAATAATATATTTGTATATTTATATGACTACTTATTTACTTACGTACATAATTAGTAATATCACAATATATACACCTATGCACTAGACATTATTCTATTAACGCAACGAGAATAATAGTCAATGAACCAATGTTCTTACCTTGGAGTTTGTAAACATCAACTAACTGTAAAACCGGTACAAGCAGAGCACCTACCTAGTTACACATCAATAGGTAGACGTTTTGCAAGTAGGACTACCTGGACGCTGTCGTATAAAGCTCTCGAAAAATCAGACTTTTTATGTCAGAATTCTGACTTTTTTCATCTCAGAACGCTGAGTTTTTATGCCAAAACACTGACTTTGTATGTCAGAATTCTGAGTTTATATCAAAGAGTTCTGACTTTTTATCTCAGAATTCGGACTTTTTTATCTCAGAATTATTAGAAAATAATTTTCTAACGCGACCCCAGGACGTCGTCGTATATTTCGACAAAACTGTGTGGAGGTAACATACTTTTTTCTTGTCCTTCGATTCCCCTCCTCCCTTCCTCTCCTTTCAAATGTACGCCAGTCTTGAGATCAGCGGAGGTGGGCCAGTTACTAGCACCCATTATTATTAATTATATTTTCGACTCTGTCCCGCGTCATAGAAAGTAGCCACCTACTCACTATATTTATCTAGGCTGTTAGTAAAACACTAATTTTTACATAAATGGGGGTTAGGTTATACAATTTTTTCGCAGGTAAGCATGACTCCTCCATCCAATTTTCTTGTTTTTTCTTGATTTGGCTGCGGCTAAATGCCATTTGCACAAGTGACCATGTTTTTATCATTATTACCATCATTATTATTATTATTGCAGGTCAGAAGTCAGTTTACGTCATGGCTTATTTTCTTTCTATTGGCCAAATTGTTACCTTAATTCTTTACGATAATTTTATACCTAACTCTAACTTATATATTTTGTTTCTCTTAGCTGTTTTGCTTTTGTGTTTTTTTTGCTTGGCTTTTCCCTGTATTTTTTGTAAATGCATTTTTTTTCTTTTTTTTATTCACTCGTTTCTTTTTTCAAGAATTTTTTATTTTTTTCCAATAATTGTTTTTTTTTTGTCATGGCCACTTTTACACAAACAAGAGAATCACGGAAAGTGTAGGATCACATTGGGAAAGACATTTAGGTTTCAATCTAATATAACTATTTACAATCCACTTACAATCTATTTACAATGTAGTCACAATATATCTATCTTATATAAATAACAGTGCAAATAGACTCATACCTTAAACTTCACATCTTTGAGCCTTGCCACAAGAAGTTGGTATACTGTTTCATTTTTTGTTTGTAAAATATGTCCAAGTTAAAGGGCGGCACAAGTACTTGTATATTATATAACCCATTAATCTTGTTATATTTATCTTTTAACTTTCGTTTTGTGCTTCGTGTTATAACCACGATTAAAGAAAACCTGCTTATCAGGATGTTTATACACGTCTATCAATATTGATTTGAACTGCAGTCCTCCTACAGTCAAGATGACGTTATTCCCCAAAAAGAGTTTCACTTGGGTAATAGGGTTTCGAAGTATTGTAAAGGTTACCTGTGTGTAATCAAAATTTCTAAAGAAAATTCTCTAATTGTTGAGCAGATCCATTGTACATTGTGTTTAGAGAAATAGAGCGCGGTAGACGTATTTAATTGTGATTTAGCGGATTGATTAGTTGGTGGCATCAAAATATGTTCGTTGTTTAGATAAATGGAGAATATGGTTACATGTTTCAGCGTATGAAGCTTTTGAAATCATACTATGATGTCAAAGTAAACGCTACATCAAAGTAAAAGTAGACTACCTATATGAATATATTTCCTGGAATATTGCGGAAAACATTTTACGATCTGCTATATATGAGACTTGATGCATGTCGTGCTACCGAGATTGAATGTTTGGTTTTATGTTCCATTAGAGCTTTTGGTGACATTTTAGCTACGTCACGTTGTGTATGAGTTTTCGGATACAGTTTGCCGTAATCACTTTGAGAAAAGTGGATAAAGTGTACTTTACAAAGATCTGTGATTCCATAAATGTCTATTCGCAGCAATTTGATGTAGAACTGAAAATGCTTCTAAAGCTTTCAGCTTAGTTGAGTGTTACGAGCTTCAAGTAGTTAATGTTTATTTAGGTTTCGTAATCATCTCTAGTCTGTCGATTACAAAAATATAAACCATTGGCGTTTAGCAAAGAGTTCTTATAAAAGTCCTTAAACAGCTAATGCGTTGCAGTAACGATCTTGTATAAAAGTTTTCGACTCTGTAAACGAGAAAAATTAATGACGTACCAAACGCGTTACGATATAAATTTTTCATAAAAAGTTACATTTCATTGAAAAAATTGAATCATTGATTTAAAGAAACCTCAAGATGTGAATGGAAACACTGAAGGTAGACCTGTGGCCGCGTTTGTCGATATCTAACAATAACAAATAAATATAAGAAAAATAACAGTAACATAACATAAATTAAATACTGGAAACGTTTTCAAAAATTTGCAAAACTTAATAGTATAAAATAGTATTTGTTTTAAGTTTGACCAAAAGGGATGTAATTAAAAAAGCGACTACGTTATAGTTGCGAATTTTCATAGAAATTATCTACGTATATATATATATATATATATATATATATATATATATATATATATATATATATATATATATATATATATATATATATATACATATATATATATATATATATATATATATATATATATATATATATATATATATATATATATATATATATATATATATATAGGTGTCCCAATAGTGTGATTCCTCTATATATCCCTTAGCCTATGAGCTATCCGAAAAACTTTCAACAAAATTATCTTGTGATTATCTAGGCTATATCGGGAACATCCTATGGACCTAACAGCTCGCTTCTGAATAAAAGCTAGGACGGACAAGGTTGTTTTTTGGACAGCGTCCCAGACATAAAAACTGTATATTAAATACGGACGTATCTGCGGTTCACCCAGTGTCAACAGCTACTGTGATGAAAACAAACTTCAAACCCGCAACATAAACCCATATTTATTCGCTGCGCTGCCTTTTGCAATATTGGTAGCATGCAAATGCCAACAAAGATTTCCTGCCACAGATATACACAATGTTTTTTTATTACATAATTACGAGTATGGATATTGTTGGCATTATTTTGTCAGCCATCTAAGCACCTGGGCCTTGTAGGTAACTTTTCCTATGCAATTGTATGCAATTGTGTGTTTTTGCGGTATTAAAAATAACCATATTTGATAACCCCAGCTAAGAATCTTAGACAGGTCATCATTTAGTGAGTTGGTTACTTTAATTATCATTGGCAAGGAGCTAGGAGTAGATATTGGACAAATCGACGAGGCGTACTTTGAGGATTGATATCATTTTTTTTAATTTCAACAACACACCACGAGGGCTTACAGCCTAAATACTATCGTACTGTGGGTGTCGACAAGGAGGAAAAAGGCAACTTGTTAATTCTGGACTTGAAGGTTTGGAGGTTCGGGGGAGAAGGAAAAACATGTTCCAGCAAGGAATTCCACAACTTGGAAGTCCTCGGGACAAAAGAACGGACATAACAAGATGTTCTATGTCTGGCGACTTGGACAGTAAAAGGCTGCATTCGCTCTGTTCCCCTGGTAGATCTCTTTGGGGCGGCAGGTGGAGGAACTATAGAAGAAAGCTCATCTGAGCGTGCCCGTGCAGATATCTATAAAAGAGAGAGAGAGAGAGGTCACCAACAGCACGTCGGTGGGCAAGGGATGGCAGCCTTTGGGTGAGGGTAGGGTCACCGATGAGACGTATAGCTCTCTTCTGAATGGAGTCCAGGATAGCGAGTGTAGAAGCGGCAGCGGCACCCTAGATATGGGGGCAGTATTCGAGGTTTGGTCTTATTTGTGAAGTCCATAAGGTATAGAGATTAGGTGGTGAAAAGTATTTGCGAGCCCGGAAGAGTAAACCTAATTTCTTAGCAGCCGCTTCTGCAATTTATGTGACATGTTGGTGCCAATTGAGATTTTGATCCACATAAAGGCCAACTAGTGAAAAGGACTCATTAGTTTGAATAACTTGGTTGCTTATTGTGAAGTGTCTAGGGCTGGTGTATCTCTTATGAGAAAGATGGCAAGACTGTGATTTGGTGGGATTAAATTGTACAAGATTTCTACTTCCCCAGTCTAATACTTTTTAGAGATCCACGGAGACAGAACCCTCCATGAGTCTGCGATCCTTATCTAATTGGGCTAAAGAGACAGGCTTAGAATATTGTATATTTGAGTGGAGGGTGCTGTCGTCCGCGTAACTGAACTGGGTTGGATGTGCTAGGGAGGAGGTCATTGATGTGGAGAAGAAACAAAGTAGGGGCTAAAGCTGAACCTTGAGGAACTCCTACATTAATTGAATACAGTTTAGAGGAATGGATATCCACGACCAAAAATGCTCCGGTTAGAGAGGAAATTTGCTGTCCACGTACAGAGTTTTGGTGGTAGGCCATAGGCCGGTAGTTTATTAGGCAGCGCTGCGTGCCAGACCTGGTCGTATACTTTGGATATGTTTAGAGCGACAATCTGGGATTTGCCGTGTAGTTCCATAGACTTGTTCCAAGAATGGGTGACAAAGGAAAGGAGTTCGGCAGTTGATCTGCGCTGACGGAATCCATACTGCCTGTCGTCGATTAGACTGTGTTTTTCAAGAAATGTTAGTAATTCGGTGTTTATATACTTTTCCATCACTTTAGAGGCGACTAAAAGGAGAGAAATAGGCCTAATAGTTGCTAGGAAGCGCTTTGTATCCTTTCTTGAGGACAGGTTGTACTCAAGCAGTTTTCCAGTTACTAGGGAATATGCCTCTATTGTAAGATGTCTGAAACAGACGAGTCAGGACAGGAGCAAGTTCTGGTACGCAAGGGCCAGAGGCTTTCCTGGTATTAAGAGAAGATTGCATCTTTCGTACGTTTTTAGTTTTGAAAGTGATATCCGTTATTTTATGCGCGACATTGGGGACTGTTGGTGGTTGAAAATTTGGAGGTGGGTTGAGAGTAGAATTGCCGACGAACAACGAGGCAAAAAGTTCAGCCTTGCCCAGGGCGGTAGAAACAATTTCATCCCCTGAGACAAGAGGTGGGAACGTGCTCTTGCAGAAATGATTCCCAATAGATTTAGCAAGAGTCCAGAGGGAATTGCTGCCGCTGGAGCTTAAGAGGACTTTGTTTTTGATGTGGTTATTAAACGAGTTTTTTGCCTCAGAAAGAATGCGGACATAGCGGTTTCTTGCGTCGTTAAATGCTTGACGTTAAATGACTGGGATTGTGTAGAAGTTCTTTGTGAGCTTTGACCTTTTCAAGTCTGGCCTTGTTACAGGATTTGGAGAACCGGGGCTTTTGAGTGGCTGCAGAGGTTTTCTGTGTACGTGGAATAAATAATTCTATGCCAGCTTGGATAATTTCGGTGACGTTTTGTGAGATATCAGAGGGGTCAGGATGAAAGAAGCAGACAGACGCCCATGGAAATGAGGAAACGTAATCTTGCGTTTCGTCCCAGTTCGCGGAGTTGTAGTGCCCAACGATACGTGGATGTGATGACTGTGTGACCTCGGGTTGCATTGCACAGGAAGCAGTGACCATGCCGTGGTCTGAGCGACCCAGGGGAGCGGTGACTGATATCTTATAGCAGTCATGATTTGTAGTAAGAAGGAGATCCAAGGGATTTGAGCTGTGTGTTGGAATGCGAGGAAAGTAAGTAGGTTGCTGAACCATATTGGGCAAAGAATTGCTGACTGCAAAGGCCTCCGCTGCTCTTCCTTGTTGATCGGTTTTTGAAGATCCTAGCCATTCCTTATTATGGACATTGAAGTCACCAAGAATAGTGACCTCGGAGGAAGGATATTCAGAAATCAGATGGTCGGTTTTTTCAGAAAGGTAGTCAAAGAGCTGGACAAAGTTGTTGTCAGAAGGTGACCGGTAAATGCAACAGATAAATTTAGTTGCAGCCCCGAGAGAGAGTTTTATCCATAGTATGTATTTTCTTCTAGCTTCTAAATTGGAGGAGTCTGGTGCAGGGTAGATTGCCACGGACGTACGCGCACACGCCTCCATGCAATCTAAAGGAAGTAAGGAGCTCATACCCCGGGAAATTAAGGTGATTAGTGGCTGTTTTGGCACTGATTTGAGTTTCAGTGAGGAAGAGGAGTTGGGGCCTATTAGCCTGGAGGAAATGGTGGACGGAGTTCAGGTTAGAATTTAGGCCACATATATTCGAGAAGGATATATTGAATCTTGATGCTGCAACCCCCCCCCCCTGTAAACCCCTCTCCCGGAGATACGAATGGAGGGGTATTTTACCTCCGGAATGTTTTGTACAAGGAGGAGCCATCATCATTTTTGATTATAAGGGAAAGCGACTCATACACCAGAACCGGAAACGTCCGTTGAGCCCCTTGATGTAATGAGTGGTACCTCCTCGGGCGTGAAAAAAATCCTTTACTATCACGTAAAGGAAAATTCCACTATAACCTACCAGATCAATTATCATAAGCGAATCTGTGGATTGAATTGTTGGTTGTTAACAGAATATCATTTATATGAAAAATAGAAAGTGCGGGGGCTAATACGGAGCCCTGTGCAACACCTGCGTCAATTTTTATAATTCATCTTGTCAAAGACCATCGATAGAAACATGGAACGAGCGCTCGTTTAAAACAAATAGATATCCATGCAGAGTTTGGAAGTCAAACAGTATGATGGATGTTTATTGCGAAATGCCTCATGCCTGATTTTCTCCAAATATTTTTAGAACAGAACTCCAAAGATGAGTGAATATGTGACAATATCGCTAGCAGATAAGATTCAACGAAAGTTGTATTGGCGATAACTTAGGATGTTTGATCTTTCGAGGTATGTAATGTCGTAAAAAGTAGTAGTACTGGTAACCTAATAATAAAAGGTTTGCTTTTGCGTTTTTGGAATTAAAGCAATAAATTTGTCAAAAAGTATACGACCTTTGATACCTAGACCTCAATGCATGTATTACGCCAATGCAAAGGCCTGGCGGGGTTGAGACCAGAGACTAAAAGTTACACGAAGAACGCCTATCAAAACTATAGAATCTGATAACGAAAACAAAGCTGGACAGCGCTCTCTAAGAAATGAGTCCTAGCATCACAACAGATCTTGAAGGTTACGATAGAGTCCGAATCGCTAGGTTCTTTCTAAATCGGATTCTAAAGAAAAATTTGTGCAAAATATTTTGGAATTAAGTTAATACATCTTTTACTTAACATCTTATGTTTGTTTGCTTGCTTATTTTAAACAATTTTTTTTTCTCTCTGATTATATTATAGTTTATGGTTTTCTTTGTTTCAGGTGAGCTTTCATTTATCTGTGGCAGAAGGTATAGTATATGCATGTTATTTTTATGCAAAGCCTATTCAAAAAGGTAAGATCCTGGTTAACAAAAAGTTTCAACACATGTTAACTATATCTTTATGTAAATTGATACCTAATCAGAATTAGCCATGCAACGCAAACGTATTTATTTTATTAGCTGTTATTTTTCATTTAAATGTTGTGAATTGCTTTCTTATATAAATGTGGCTTACAAACTTTTTTTTACTTGTGGTTTAATTATTGCAATGTGTGTTGTTGATAATAAACGCCGGCTCTTTGTTTTAGTAAACCTTTGGTGGATAAACTTAGCACTTTAACTCTATAATTTTTAAGAAATTAGTTCGTGTGGTGCACATAGATTTTTCATGAAGGCGGTAAGTTTCTTACATTTTGCTAGATTGGCATTACTTGTTTACCGTACATCAAATGTTTTGCTAGTAAAATATTATTTTGGAGACGGCGTATAAAATTAAAATCATACAATATTTTATCCAAATTTTTTTGGAAAATGAAGTTTTCCACCTTGGTAGTGGAATGACAGTTCGCCTGTTTCCAAATATCAGTTGTTAGTTTCACGTTAGTAAAAGGTTTGCATTTAAACCTTTGCATTTATCTGTATTTCTGAAATACTTTAGACCGTATGGACTTGTCGTGACTACAAAACTTTAAGTATAAATTTTAATGAACACCCTATGCTATTATTACGTCGTAGCACTTTTTAATCGATAACTGATATTACTGGCCATATAATATTATATAATCGCTTGTCTTAACCGTAATATGACGTCGTTTAGTTAAAGTTGTCACGATAAATATGGGTGCTTTAAAGTTTGCTGAGACTTAAGTATTGTTCATTAGAGGACGTAACACACACATAAAGGCCTACATGATCGTTAATATATTGTAGTAAACTTGTTGAGTATTCCCCACCGTAAGCTGTTATGTCATTAATAGTTAAGATAGCAGGGGGTAACTTTCTTCTCAAGTACTAAAATGTAGTCCCGCTAGAGCAGCCTGTATATTGAAGCTTCCATAAACCGAAAATAAGTGATTGCTTGAAGTGGAAACAAAGAAACTACATTTGTGTTAAAAATTTAATTTTTTTAAGTATATTATAGCATAAAAATGGTGTGGTATGAACGTTTATACCTTGGCCCATTCTGCGCTCTAGATTGCCAAGTTTTTATTCTTGAAACGTACATCTTTCATTTATTATTATTAGAGTCTTTATAACAAAGATAACAAATTCTTGTATTCTTACTTTTTGATTTTCAGGCGATGCTGTAGAGTTTTTCTTGATAAATTATATATTTCCCTCACTATTTGCAGCGGAACACGTTTTGTCGAAGACGTTCGCGTCTGTCATGATAAAAATAATTTTTTGTATCAAGAAAATATGCAGTATCTGATATTGATCAATCATGGTCAGTTGATAATTTTTTTTCGAGACATTTACAATACACGAGTCTCTTTGCAGAGAATAACGCCTTATATACGATATCACTTATTTAGTTTTTAACTACCTAACTACTACTGACCTAATTATTGTAAACAAAATAGGCTCACTTCTCTATAACAATGATTCTAAAACAGTTTGTTAATTCTGTACTTAGATGTTCACACAATTTATTCTTAAGTTATTCTTAAGAGGTAATACCGCGTAAAGAAATACTTGTGACCCCATTTCAATGGCCGAGGGGTAGAGTGTTCCGACAGATACGCTGCCTGACGCGCGGTCGATGCAGCTTTTGTTTTATTTCACTTTAATATTTGGTAGAAACAATAGTTTTCAGATTTCAGTAGTTTTAAAAAAAACTTTTTGTTGTTGAAAAAGCCGGTTCGATTAAGTTGACAAAAACAAAATCATTAAGGGGATTAGTAAGGAAAAATACCTGCCACGTTTATAATTTGACAGATACTTTCCTTTTCTAAATATGAATTAAGTTTTCTTCTGGAAAGCTTTTGTAACTTTATTGAAATTTTTAATGCCTGTTTATTTTAAAGAGACTTAGAGTACCTAGGTATATCTACCAAATTTTAATTTTCTAGCTTCATCGAAAATTGAGTTAGTTCATTGTTGAACACAAGACTAAAATATATTTTGATAAGAGATTGAGAATGCTTTTGTAAAACAGTCAACAGTATTCAACCGACAAAGGAAAGTTTGGAACCTGTGATGCCTAATGACTTCTCCAAAGTGTATTATTAAGATTCAACACTACGATTAATTTTAGTCGAGAATTAGCTGATTCACACTTTGATTTGTGACCGTTTATTGAAACGGCCATTATAGATTCTCCGGTTTACGAGAGAATGGACGATATCTCGCTTGTCGCGATGTAGTGAACGTAGTATAACTTAGTGCATAAAATCTTTAATTTTTAAGCATATAGTAAAGCATCTGTAAAAGCAAATTGTGTACCAAATTTCATTAAGATCGGAGAGTTACTTTTTGAGTAAAGCATATAGTAGGAAATTAAAAAAGAAATCAAATAAATTTTGTGCAGCTTAAAAAACTATTTAGAATTTATTTGTTTAGATGGTAATGAACCGTTTTGTCTGCCTTAAGCCCTACAGTATTTGGTTCATCCCCTAATCATATAGTTCGTTTCTTACGTGGCTTTTTGTTAAGCCACATTAGACTACGGAACTTAGAATACTGTTGCTGAGGCCCTTCTTTGAGGATATCTGTTTCGTCGTTCCCTTCCGTGGCGTATCGTTCGGCCGACAGTTCGTTGGGCCGACACATCGTAAAGTCTACACTACAATAGAGCGCCGATTCGACCGAGAATACCGCTTTTTTCAGTATTTGTCTGGCCGACTGAATAGGCTTCAATTTATATGCGCGCGGGGCAATACGCACTCTTCATATGTTTAAAATGGCTTACATAATACAGTTATTTGTGTAAAAAAATATGTTGAGTTTTTCAGATACAAATAAACATACTTATGGGTAATTAATTGTTATATATGTAAATATGTATGAAACTCAATCCTGACTCACCTTAATGAAAAGGTCATTTTCTAATTAAAAAAAAAATCGGGACGCAGCAAGTGCGTTATGGTAGTGAATTTTTATTAAATGCCTCAAACTTAGATAACTCACTTTTCAATAAACTTCGAAAGTTGAAGTTTGGTATGTAGTAACGTCTTTCCTAAGTCTACATATCCACCAAGTGTTATTAAAATAACTTTGTAATTTTTCGAGAAAAAAAAATGTTTTCGAAACACCTAAAAATTGAAAAACTCAATTTTCTATAAACTTAGAAAGTTTAATTTAGTACGTAGTAAGGTCTTTCTCAATGCAATATGTCCACCAAATTTCATTAAAATATGTTTGTAATTTTCGGAGAAAAAATTTTTTTTCGCAAGAAAACTCAAAATTTTTTTTGGAAAACCTATATATATATATATATATATATATATATATATATATATATATATATATATATATATATATATATATATATATATATATAAATTGAAACCCTGATATGGGTTCTAGGGGTCCTAAATCGCGCTCATTTGAAAAAATGTTTGCAAAGTCTCACCATCGATACCTCTCTATTATTGAATTTTTTAAAATAAAAATTTACTAAAATTCGATTGATATAAGATTTTATTTCATATTTTAATTACAAAAATGTGATTTAAAGTAAAGCCACATATTATTAATCATTTATTTTCAAAAAAGTTATCTTTGATGGCATCTACTTTTTCAGATTTTATAATGCATAGCTGCACAATTGTTTGAAAATTTATGGTTGCGAAGGCAGCAGGTTAAGTACTTCTTTTTTATAAATGTATATACGCAATGAAGAAAAAAACATTGGAGATTGAATCATGCCTTTAAAGTTATTTATGTAAAAAAAATGTTGAGTTAGATATAAATAAATATACTTATGGATAAATCGTTGTTTTTGAAGAAGATATAAATAGTTGTAAGCCTGAATTACAATGTCCACACTCAAAGAAACTATGGAGAATGACAGGCAGTGCTGTTATTGTCGTAAAAAAATCGAATATGTTTTATTCAATGTTTTCATTAAAACAATTTGATTTAAAGAAAAACCAGATTTTTATAAACTTTCTATTTTCTTCTTTTATTGCCAAATATTTTCAAAAAAGCTGTCTTACATTATTTTTTAATGCCTTTTTTTAAAATAATGAACAAAATAAACAAGGACAATAGACAAACCTTATTAAGGCGACTTTTATTAATTTTTTCAAATATATCAAAATAAATGTGTGCTTTTGTAAAGGTGTGACTATATATGCATCAAGATTACTCAAGATCTCGCTTATTAACATTTGAAATATTTTTATAACTCTTTGCAACAAAACAGTTGCTGTATGTAGATTTGTTTTATACTTTTATTTACTTTTTTTTTAAAATAAAACTCGCTACCACAAGTAACTTGCTGCATACAAGTTTTGTAACAAATATTTACTGTTTAACAACAGGAATTTTCTATGCAAATTTGTTACCATTACGCATTTGCTGCGCCCACACTTTTTTGTTATTGCGAATCGACAAATCTTATCAAGTGCCTTTTATTCATTTTTCTCAAGTATGTGAATAAATGTGTGCTTTTCTGAAGACTTCACTATATATGTATCAAGATTTTTGAAAATTCTAGCGGAATGGGAAGGATTTAAGGTTTGAAATGAATGAAAAACGTTTTTTAATAGTTTTATTTACTATTTGATTACCAATTTTTTTATTACAACTCGCTACCAAAACGCACTTGCTGCGTCAGCACTTTTTGTTATTGCAAATAGATAAGTCTTATTAGGTGCCTTTTATTATTTTTTCAAATAGCAGAAAAAATATGTTAGTTTGGCTTTAAAATGGTCTTATAAATCTAAAACAAGGATTATTTTAACTTAATGATAGGTATATTATATTAACAAGCAAAGGTGTTAAGCAAATTGCCTATTGCATAAACTTTCAAGACTTCAGTGAAGAAATACACTCAACCAATAAATTATTGAACGTCCGCCTAACTGAATTGGTGTCTGCAGCGGTTGCATACATGTAGGCGCTGTCAGACGAACGATACGCACTCGTTCCCTTTTATACCTTGATGCCCTCGCATCCAAATCAAAGTTACTGTGTTGTTTGTAGCCAGTTGCTTCAAGGATCGTTTGCAGTCAGTTTAGACTGCATTTGTGGGCATTTTTGGGCCTTTTGTAGGCCAATTTTAGAGGGTTTTGTGCTGCCTGTCTGTGAGTGTAATATCACCCTAGATACTTTTTAAAAACTAAATAAGTGATATCTCATATAAGGCGCTATTCTGTACAAGGAGACTCGTATTGTAAATATCTAAAAAAATCATTACTGACCATGATTGATCAGTATTAGATCCTGCATATTTTCTTAATACCAAAGATTATCTTTATTTTAAAACACGCTAACATCTTCGACAAAACGCGTTCTACTGAAAGTAGTTCGAGTAGTATACATTTTATCGGAAAAAGTCATCTACAGCATTGGATGAGAACCAAAAACTAAGAAGACAAGAATTTGTTATCTTTGTCATAAAGTCGCTAATAAAAATAAGTGAAAGATGTACGTTTTAGGAAAAAAACTTATTGTCTGCAAAGAGACTTGTGTATCTCGAAAATAAAATCATCAACTGACCATGATTGATCAATATCAGATACTGCATATTTTCTTGATACAAAAAATTATCTTTATCATAACAGACGCGAACGAGCATCTTCAACAAAACGTTTTCCGCTGCAAACAGTGCGGGAAATATACATTTTATCAAGAAAAACTCATCTACAGCATTGGAGGAGAACCAAAAACTAAGAAGACAAGAATTTGTTATCTTTGTCATAAAGACGCTAATAATAAGTGAAAGATGTACGTTTTAGAAAAAAAACTTCGCTATTTAGAGCACAGGAGGGGCCAATGTATAAACGTTTATACCACACCATTTTTTGTATTAGAAGATACTTAAAAAATTAAATTGTTAACACGCATATAGTGTCTTTGATTTCACTTCAAGCAAGCACTTATTTTCGGTTTATGGAAGCTTAAATATACAGACTGCTCTAGCGGGGACTGTATTTCAGTACTTGGGAAGGAAGTTGCCATTGCTAATTTAACTATTAATGACATAACCGCTTACAGACTTTAACCACTTACGTCCTTTCAATTCATGTATTTCAGGTTTTAGTATTAATTTGGAAAAAACTCCAACTTATGTGAACCAAATTACTTGAAATTCAAAACAGAGGTTTGTTTACATCATTTCTAGCTACATGTAAAGTGTCATGTCAGTTACTCGAATACTTTCAAAAATAAAGCCTATATCTTTGTGGAGAAAATGTCCGTTATAGCTGCTTTAACAGTCTTAACAAAATGAAGATAAGTGCCAAGTTTCGTTTAAATCAGTTGAGTATTTTTTGACTTATCACTCGGGTACATACATATATACATATATACATATATATATATATATATATATATATATATATATATATATATATATATATATATATATATATATATATATATATAATTCAATCGGATATGGGTTCTAGGAGCCCTATTTCGCGCTCGTTTAAAAAATTCCAAAAGTCCCACCATCGTTATCTCTTTATTAGTGAATTTTCTTAATGGAAAATCACTGTTGATTAAGAAAATTCACAAAAATAACAAAATGTTTGATCTTTCCAACCTTGTCATCAAATATTTTCGAACTGCGTCTCCTAGATAAAAGAAACAACATGCACAAAAAATGTTCTTGAATATTTATTGCATGAATTAGAATTATTATATTAATAGATTTTTAAAAAATTAAAAAATTTAGCTCTTGCAAATCTGGAAGTGTTTTATAAACGTATGTTATTATAATGCACCGTAAAAAGTATGGGGCGGGCTAAGTCGTGTCAGAGCTGTAGGATTTTAGGTGAAATCGTGACGCTCTCTGATTTCTTTGCGAGATTTTAACCAAAGAAATACAAGTTTTCGTTTCGACGCCATTTATTAAATATCTCTATCAATACCAAGAAAATTTGTCACTAATACCAACGGTTACATTTGTTTCCGTCGCCAAGGTTCTTCGGCACTCCCATAGCTCTCTTGATCGTTCGCTGCTGAACTTTGGTGGCTTTTTGTACTTCCATTGATCCGGCCTGTCTTCTGCTTGCCGCTTTCTTTAATTCTGATAATATTTACGGTTCTTATATGCCGACATTTGTTATAAAATTTTGATTTTTACACTTTGTAAATCTATTAAATGTTGAAGCAATTATCCGCTTGAGGTGTTTCACAAGTGCATCCTAAGCACGCCAGATCGGCGTTATTAGCTTTACGCGTTATCGATATATTGCCTGCAGCTGCAATTTATGCGTACCTCTATATGTTGGTCTCTTTCACACGCGCCGCCACTATAAAAGATTGACTCAGTTGTTGCAATAACTACGCTATGTAGAATCTTTTGCGTGTATAAGCTACCTGAGACACCAGCTCATTCATTTCGAGGTGTCAACGGGCAAAGTTGACTGACATATTCGACGAAATTTCGTTAGGTCGAAATGGACAGTGGAAGTGGCCATCGCGATCATCGGATCTATCACCAACTGGACTTTTATGTATGGGGGCAGTGTTACAAATGAAATTTATGTTCCAGTTATAAATGTAGAAGATCTAATATGCATGCTCATGCAGCTATAGATTTAGAAGACCTAATTAACCGCTATTAAGCAGCTTCTAGAAGTTAAAATCCAGCTTCAGTAAAAGGAGCAACTATCACCGAAGTATCTTAGACAATTTTACTAAAGTTAGAGGAGAATGACAGTCGCATAGAGCATTTGTTATAGATTTTAATTTTGGCTTATATCATTTTATGCGCTGCACGTTCTGTCGAGTACTTTATTACATTATATGTATGTAAAACAAATTTCAACTGTCGGAGTTTGTATAATTTTGTCTGCATTTCTCCATGTTTATATTAAAATAAAGCAAGTGCCTTAGAGTAGCGAATTTTCATTGGATCTGTTTAAACCCAGTTATCTTAAACTTAGTATGTGGATGATGATTCATCTTATAGCGTCATACGTTTGTCCCTCTTCACAGACACACACAGCTGCGCTCGCACACGCACGCACGCACGCACACACATTAAATTTCAAGTTGCTGATTGTTATAAACAAATCACTTAAAAGCATCTGAATTTTTTCTATCTATTAATGTAATATGCCAATAAAAGATTGTGACATTATGTTTATTACAAACTACTGAATATAACGTAATACATCCGTCTTTGTTTATTCTATTTAACCTGATAATACATAGTAATTTCCTTTTCTAACAACAGGGAATATATTTCGCTCCCTTTTCTAAATTAGGTTTTGATGTGAATTATTTGAATTACGTGTTTTAATCTAATTAAGAAAAAACTGTCATTACAATTATTCAACTAAACCAAATCTGAGCACATTTAATTTTTGGTATGGGGGTAATACATGAGTTAAATTTCGTAAAAATAAGTTGACGAGTTTCAGGGATATAGCGTTTCTGACAAGAAAATTTGCAACTTTCTATGAAAATACTCGACTCTCAACTGGCCATCAAACTTAGGCCCGGGAACAAATTTTCATTTAACATATAATGTCTGAAAGTGACCTCGGCTATGGGTTTTAGGGGCTCTTTTACCTCGCTATAAGCGAAATTTTCCTTGTTCGCATTAGTTGAAAGTACAGCAGCTGAGCAGTATAATTAACACACATCAGACACAGTCTTATTTGACAAGCTGTAATTGTTTCATAATATCATTTCACGGCCATCGTTAAATCGAAATATTTTTTATAACTTTTTTTTCTTTTAAGATAGAAATATATATTTTGGTATATAGTTTCCTTTTAATGTCGTAAACTTACGTACCAAATTTGGTTACCATAGCTTTCCTATTTTTTGAGAAAAAAATTGTTCTCGAAAGAAAACCCAAAATTTTTCTGGAAAACCTGGTCTGATTTTTCTGACTAACGAACTTATCAAAGTCACTTACAAAAGGAAGGCACATGCTAAATTTTATCAAAATCGGTCCATGATTTTTTGAGTTATCGGTGTGATACATTATATATATATATATATATATATATATATATATATATATATATATATATATATATATATATATATATATAAACTGACCCCCGGATATGGGTTCTAGGGGTCCTAGATCGCGCTCATTTGAAGAAATTTTTTCAAAATTCAAAACTCGAGATCTCCTTATTAGTGAATTTTTTCTAAGAAAATTCACTAAAAACATACAAAAAAACAATACCTATGAAAGCTTAAAGTTGACGAAAGTTGGCATTAAATTTTGAGCACCTTGTATAAATTCAGACGCCACCCAGCGTATCTATAGCAAGCTCAAGTGCATGTTTAGTTGCTCTGCAAAAATCATCCCTTCAGCTTTGATATCACGAAGGTAACAAAATTTTGAATGAAGCGGTGATATAGTTTTTTTTGTGTGAAAAAATCAAAGTACCTCAGTAATACTTAAACGCAGGTATATAAATGCCTGATAAAGATGTCCCCGAATTTATGCGTAGAATCTAACATGCAAAAATATACAGCTATTTAAAATTACAAAGATGTTTGGAATTTGCGGTAAAACCGGAAGTAGCAGCGGAATGAAAATATTTGTAATTAAAACATCAGGGGCGGTTAACAAGGCAACCTAATTGTTAGTGAGCAATTATTGCTCCACCCACGTAAACATCTAACGAACCTGTTGCATAAAAGACCATCTATGGTTTAACAGTAAAAAAGGCTGTATTTAAATGACAAAATAAATAGTGAAGATGCACATCTACAAAAATTTTATTTTATTTAACACACAAAACTTAAATATCTAGATCAACACCGATGTTATTTTATGCGTCTACAAAACCAACAGTAGGGCTTTAAAATAAATTTCAAATAGTAGCATATTTTTAGTTTGCACTTTTTGAAAGTTTGCACGAATTTTTGCAGAAGCGAATTATATTTTTTTAAACACTTATAATAAATTATTTTTCTACTTTCGCTACCATAACGCATTTGCTGTATTGGAACTTTTTTTCTACGAAAATTCGCTTATACAAATAAACTGTGATAATATCCTCAGATAAGTACACTCCTCAGATGTCAAGTCATTAAAAACGACTCAATTTTTTATAAGTTAGAAAATTGCTTTTGTGTACATTTAAACATAGGCAATTGTACGAAATGTTATCAAACTAAATGAGTTTCCCTGAAAATTCTCATCTGTTTGGGCTGCCTAACAAACTTAGCACAGTTACAGGTGTGGTGGACATACGTATTATAATTTTTTATTCGTATATGTTATTTTGGGTAAGCGACATTTTTATTACGTGATACCACGAACAAGATCCAACGAATAATATATCGGAATTTCGAATCTATTTATTCAGTGTTTTCATTACAGATTTGATGTAGCGGTACTCCTACTTTTTAACCGACTTCAAAAAAAGGAGGAGGTTCTCAATTCGCCTGTATGTTTTTTTTTTTTTTAATGTGTGTTAACTCAGAACTTTTTTCTAGGTGAGCCGATTTTGATGATTTCTTATTTATTTGAAAGCTGGTGCTTCTCGTGTGGTCCCATATAAATATTATCAGGATCTGACCAGTAGTTTTTGAGTTATCCTTAATAATGCGTATTTAATTGGCTTCGACTGCATTGGTGATGATTGCGTATCACAACCAATCATTCAGTCGAGTGTCGAGTACATAATATTTTCACATGCCGCTGCTTTATATTAGGAAGTTTTAAATTTGGTAATAATCATGGATACATAATTATTTATGCATGGTAATAATTAAATAATATATAGAAGATTTTTGTAAGACGTTGTGTCAGCAGTCATGAAAAGAGTGTTTCTGTTGAGAAAGAAACAGTGTTTCCGCGGAAACAAAACTTATCCGAGATTTCAGTATTTAATTTAACAACTAGGTACTAATTTATAATTTTTATTTATTTATATAAATCATTAAACATTAATTATGACTAAAATGACGACAACGCCCGCTGGAATACGACATTAAAACAAAGTTTCAGCAGCTACCTCGTTGGTCTAGGGGTATGATTTCCGCTTAGAGTGCGGGAGCTCCGAGGTTCAATTCCCGGACAGGCCCAAATACCTTTTATTTGCTTTTTTTTTAACCGACTTCAAACAAGGAGGAGGTTCTCAATTCGCCCGTATGTTTTTTTTTATGTGTGTTACCTCAGAACTTTTTCTAGGTGAACCCATTTTGATGATTCTGTTGGTGAATTTTCTTTAAAAAAGATCACTAATGAGGAGATCTCGACTTTTGAATTTTGAAAAAATTTCTTCAAATATATATATATATATATATATATATATATATATATATATATATATATAGTTACATCCCTGTATATTCTCAACATCATACAAAATACGACGAATCCGGAAACCCTGCATCATCAGTTTAGTGACCTGTGTAAGAGTGCTGATGCAGACCTTTGCATTTATGTTAGTTCTGTAGAACATTATTTAATTCAATCGCTGTAACTCTAGTTGTTCACATGTTGTTTTGAATCACATATTTTATAATAAATTTTAAGACTGTAATAATTGTACCACTTAAATAAATAAATTACTTTTTTCGGACAATCGCTACGAAAAAACCTAATTGGCGCTGCGAACAGGATTGCACATCGAAACCTGATTTTGGCAAGCTTTAAATCTTCGTAAAATTAGTTTCGGTCTTTTTTCTAAAAGTTTATGTGCAACATCGAACATCCACACCGGTGCAAGTCAGTCCACACTGCCAGAGGGAAATCAGCGAGAAACCAATAGCAGAAGTACCAATGAGCTTCCTGTAAGTTTCCTCCAATATTTTTATCTGTGCATTCATATCGTATCTATTTTACATTTATACCTTATATAATTTTGTTCAATAATTCCTATTCGCGCTCTATTTTTCAATTCACCCTGTAATACTTAACAACCATTACTTGTTCATGTATGTTGTGTAATGATAAGAGATAGATCGCCTATTAGGAAAAGAGAACCTATATTAGAATTAGAGGAAGACAATTTTAATCAATCAAGTTTAAATAATTTAGAAATGGCAAATAATCACATTGCCGAATTTTCACAAGCTGCTATCATGATCCCCGAATATTCCGGTGGACAGAAGCATCTTGCTTATTTTATTAAACAATGCGAACTTTATATTACTAGTTATAGAAGGCCAGAAGCCGAAACACACGCAAATCGAATGTTACTTGAATTTATAAAAGCTAAAATCACTGGTAACGCTCGTGACGTGTTAATTAGTTTAGAAAACCATACATGGAAAAATATAAAATTTGCTTTAAAAAATCAGTTTTCAGACCCCCGTTCAGAAAATCTTTTATTTAATGATTTAAATACTAGCTTTATGACTAAATCACAAACTATTCAGGAATATTTCAATGTAATTAAAGAAAAGCTAAAGATTTTAATTGAACATGTAGATATACAAGACTTAGTAAACGATGTAAAAACGTACAAGAAAGAATTTTATCAACAAAATGCAGTTGCAGCATTTAAAGCGGGTGTAATAGAACCTTACTTCTCACATCTTAGATTAGTTAGTGTTAATACTCTTGATTCACTTATGGTGGAATGTAATAGGATAGATAACGAGATTATACAGTCGAATTTCATTAATAGCCTGAGAAACAAAAATAATACGAAAACAAATCATAACACACCTGTACAACATAGAGAGACGTATACCCAAAAACCAATATTTCCATTATTTCCCCAAATTTACAACAAACCACAACAAATCACACAACAAATGCAACCGTTTCCTTCTCGACCAATTTCTAACATAAGACCCGTTCAAAATTTTAATAGAAATATACAACACGTTCCAACTCAATTAAGTAGAGGAACGACACCCATGTCAATAAGCAACCAAACTCCCTTAAGAAATACGCGACAAATGCCCCAAAGAAACCACTTTATACCCCAATCTAGGCCCACGTTTCAACATCAAGAACTCTTTAACCAAGAGGACCTACCACTAGATCATTCTGACGAATACCCTTATGACGACCAACCCTCTGACGAAAATATAGAGCCACTAGAATTTCCTGAACCAACTTAAACTTTTACAAATTACAACACCAATCCAAATCGGGATTTTCACGAAACAGCCTCGGAAAACTAATCTATTTAGATATAAATAATATTGTTAATACCCCTAAATTACCGTTTTTTGTCATACCAAGTCTAAATTTAAAAGTATTGATTGATTCCGGAGCGTCAGATAGTATCATAAATCCAGGACCGGCTTACGAGTTATTTAAAAAATTTATTTATAAGGAACCATTTTCAATGAAATCAGTTAACCAGATAACCCATGGTGAAGACAACGTAAGGTATCCTATCTTACAAGAATTTAATATTAATTACCAATTTCCAATGCGTGTCATGCAATGGCACCATCGATTTGACGCGCTTATAGGGTCAGCTCATCTTACAAAATTAAAGGGAAATATTGATTATAATAAACAAATTTTAACTCTAGGAAACCAAAAAATACCATTTTACCTTGAAATTAATCCACTGAATTTTACACCTTTCAAACAAATTTGTGAAAACTATGTATCAGTCCCTGTAAATATAGAAAACGGCACAGTAGTTTTACCACGTATTGAAGAAACAAATGTTTTAATTTACGAGTCAATAGCTGAAGCAAAAGATGGATATTGTAGAGTACCCATAATAAAGAAAAATCCAAATTCAAAATTCGTAGAAATACATTTTCAGGAACAAATAGATGTCGATCCATTACAAAATTACTCTGACGAACTACCTAAAATTTCAAAACATTTTGATGTAACAAAAGTTTTAAGAACAGATCATTTAAATACAGAAGAATATGAAAAACTTATTAATTTGTGTCGAAAGTATAATGATATTTTTTATCATGAAGACTCAGATCTCTCTTTCACCAATGCAATTAAACATAAAATAAGAACTAAAGACGATGAAGTTGTTCACACCAAATCATACCGGTACCCTTTTCATTTACGTGAAGAAGTCCAAAACCAAATTCAAAAACTCTTAGACAACAAAATAATTAGACCCTCAATATCACCCTACTCAAGTCCGATATGGATTGTCCCGAAGCGTCAAGACGCTTCTGGAAAAAAGAAATGGCGCTTAGTGATCGATTATCGTAAACTTAACGAGAAAACGATCGATGACAAGTACCCATTACCTCGTATCGAAGAAATTTTAGATAATTTGGGACGCTGCTCCTATTTCACGACTCTCGATCTAGCACAAGGATTCCATCAAATTGAAATGGATCCTGACAGTGTCGAAAAAACAGCATTCTCTGTAAATAATACCCATTATGAATGGATCCGAATGCCGTTCGGGTTGAAGGGGGCTCCTAGTACCTTTTCACGCCTAATGGATAATGTATTAAGACCATCTTTATACAAGTTTTGTTTCGTATATATGGACGATATTGTTATCTTCTCGAAATCCCTTCAGGAACACCTTTGTCACGTGAAAAATATATTTGATAAGTTAAAAGAGTGTAATCTAAAAATTCAGTTAGATAAGTCAGAATTTTTGCGTAAAGAGGTCGAATTTCTAGGCCATCTGGTCACTGTCCGTGGGATCAAACCGAACCCATCAAAAATAACTGCCATTCAGAATTATCCAATACCAAACACAAGTAAAGAAATAAGAGCATTTTTAGGATTAACAGGCTATTATAGACGCTTTATTCCAAATTACGCTAAAGTAGTATTCCCCATCAATAAATATTTAAAAAAAGGATACCAAGATAAATATTCACGACCCGGAATACGTTGACGCATTTCAAAAAATAAAAGAATTAATTACAAATTCTCCTGTCCTGACCTACCCCGATTTTTCTAAACGATTTCATTTAACCACTGACGCAAGCAATATAGCTATAGGTGGAGTATTGTCACAAAATAATAAACCAATTGCGTTTTACTCAAGAACACTAAATTCAGCCGAGAGAAATTATTCGACCATTGAAAAAGAGTTATTATCCATAGTAGAAAATACAAAACATTTTAGACCATATCTCTTTGGACAAAAATTTGTTATAGAAACTGACCACAAACCGCTTGTTTGGCTATTTTTTATTAAGGAACCAAACTCACGGCTAGTTAAATGGCGACTAAGATTAGAGGAATTTAATTACGAGATAAAATACAAGAAAGGCAAAGATAACGTAGTGGCTGATGCCTTATCGCGAATCGAAATTAACGCGATTGAAGACGACTTTGACCTGGAATCAATAATTAATAACGTAGACCCTGACGAAGACAGAGAAAGAGAAATTATTAACGAACTAGAAAACGACGCAAACAATGCCTCTACTAGCACGACTAATAACCTACCTGAAAGCAATGACTCACAGACACAACACTCGTCTGCAGAAAATCCAATTTTCAAAATACCTATATCAGAAAATCCAGTCAATTATTTTTCCAGACGAATAATTTTAGATTACGGACCAAAATATGACACACGCAAATTAAAAATATTTAAGTTTGAATAAATACATGTAAAGGTTCAACTCAATTACGAATTGAGACAAATAAATGACTTCTTGAAACAATTTATTGATCCAAAATTCACGTACGGAATTTTCTGTAAACATGATAGACTATTCAAATATTTCACTGCTGTTTCTTCAACATTATTTAATAGTTCTGTTAAAATAATAAAATCTAACGAATTTTTACAAGACGTTGAAAAACCAGAAACTCAACAACAAATTATAGACGAATATCACACACGAAACCACAATGGCATTAACGAGACTTATCAACATTTAAAACAAAAATATTTTTGGCCTAATATGAAAAATTATATAAACGCTTTTATTAATAAATGCTCAATTTGCCTTCAGACCAAATACGAAAGAAATCCGTACAAACCACCATTTTCAGGTCCCCTTCTAGCTAAACGCCCTTTTGAAGTGATACACATTGACACCTTCAGTTTCGATAATTGTAAATTCCTAACTATCATAGATTTATTCTCCAAATATGCGCAGGCATATTATATAACTGATGGATCCGCAATTACCGTGTTAAATAAACTTAGACACTATTTTTCCCATCATAATCATCCCCTAAAAATAGTAGCTGACGCTGGCAAAGAATTTTCGAATACTACCCTTAAAGAATACTGTAATTTATTTAATATTAATCTTCACATAACAACCCCCCAAAATCCTAACTCAAATTCACCAGTAGAGCGACTGCACTCAACTCTTGTAGAAAAATTGCGAATTCTTAAATTACAAAACCCACAAGAGAGGCCTGCAACCCTAATGATAACAGCAACCCTTATTTACAACCAGTCCATTCATTCGACAACTGGGTATTCACCTTTTACATTACTATACGGCCCCTACGACGACTTACCAACAGTCACACCTGAAACTACCCTGTACGAAGAATACAATAACAATAGGCTCAAAGAAATAATGCCTTTCTGCGACAGTGTATATCAGAAACAAAAAGTAAGTGGAGACAAAAGAATTTCTAAAGCAAATGCGCACAGACAAACGACACCAGATTTACAAGAAACGACACAACTAGCTATTAGAGTACCAAAAGTAAGAAAAACAAATCCTCTTTATAAATTACGATCACATCCTAAACAAAAAGAAAACATTGTTACATTTTCTAAACCAAAAGCAAAAGCTCACGTTTCTAACATAAAAAGAGTAAGAAAGACTTTTTCGTTACAGGACAAAACTACTACTACTACAAACAACGATGACCCTCAACCTGGTCCATCCACTTCAAATAACACCGATAAAAACTAACGGATATTTTAAAGAGTATTTAGGCATAGCAAAAATACTCAAACATTATCATAAATTTTATTTTTATTTTAATATTACCGATATAGAAATTAATTATAACATATTATTAAAAAATTCTAAATTTTTAAACACTGGACAAATGTCTACAAGTAACGAACGATATTTACTAATTTTAGATGACCATTTGTCACGATTAAGTAACGAACTACAAAAACTATCAATGCACAGAACTAAACGCGGATTAATAAACGGAGCAGGCTCTTTAATTAAAATGATAACAGGAAATCTCGACCAAGAAGACTTGAAAGAAATCAATAAAAATTTAGATAACCTTTTCCAAAATCAAGAAGATATAATTACCCAAATTGATAATTTAAATTCATTTGCTAATATAATCACACAAAGGTACGAAAAGGACCAAAAAATTATTAATCAAAATCTAGATCATATTTATCAGACTTTTTCCACTTTAGATAGCGAAAGAGAATTGTCGAGTAAAATTCATTTCCAAATTCACGTAGCTGTTAAATTACTCCATAATATAGAGATAATTCAAAGAACTATTTCCTTAAGTTTTAACGAAATTACTAATATAGAGCTCTTTACCACTAGTGATCTGTTAAATATTATTGATCACTTAAAGTTAAGTCATGACAGAAATGAATTGATCGACTTTGACAAAAATCATGTTTTTAAGGTTGTAGAATTTACCAAATTTCATATATTATCGGTTAAGGATACGATTGTATGCCTTTTAAAAGTTCCTATCCTACATCCCAATCCTGGTTCTTATTTTCGTGTTTATCCTATACCACAAAATTATATTCTCCTGGTACCACCCAGCTCATACTATTTAGAAACACCCTCTTCAAATTTATGGACCCAAGAGAAGTGCCCCTCTATAGAAGACGTGGTTATATGCAATAATCGCCCACGAGAAGAACATTGTCAGCTTGACACCTTACAAAATTGCACTTCTGCCAAAGTAATGAACCCCTACGAAATATCAACTCAGCTGCAGAATGGTCAGATCTTAATATCCACTAGCTCAGCAACCACTATTGTCGAAAATTGCGAAACATCGTTAGAACGAAAAATCTTCCAGGGAAACGGTCTAGTAACATCCCTCAATTCCTGCAAAGTCAAGATCAATGAGGAAATGTATGAAGACGTTGCTACCAATTTGACGCTACAACCCATAGAAGTCGAAGAATTGCAACCGACACCTCAACATCAGATCCATTTTAAGCCAATTCATCTAAAAGGAAACAAAAGGATAAAAGAAGCATTGTCTCAAATACAACAGCATCCATTTCATCTCCGACCGTCCATGCAGTATTCCCACTTAGGCATTACCATTGGTATATCCATCGCTGTTACCATTGTACTTCTGTTTCTTTTAAGAAGAAAAATTCAGAGCATCCTATACAAGTCCAACAGGCAAACACAAACAGAAGAAGTGTCCGAACACGAGGACGTGTTAAAGATTTAAGGGTGGAGGAGTTACATCCCTGTATATTCTCAACATCATACAAAATACGACGAATCCGGAAACCCTGCATCATCAGTTTAGTGACCTGTGTAAGAGTGCTGATGCAGACGTTTGCATTTATGTTAGTTCTGTAGAACATTATTTAATTCAATCGCTGTAACTCTAGTTGTTCACATGTTGTTTTGAATCACATATTTTATAATAAATTTTAAGACTGTAATAATTGTACCACTTAAATAAATAAATTACTTTTTTCGGACAATCGCTACGAAAAAACCTAATTATATATATATATATATATATATATATATATATATATATATATATATATATATATGTGTGTGTGTGTGTGTGTGTGTGTGTGTGTCTGTGTGTGTGTGTGTGTTTTATATACTTATGTGTCACACCTATAACTAAAAAAATAATGGACCGATTTTGATAAAATTAGGTAAGTACCTTCCTTTTACGAGTGGCTTGGATAACTTCGTTAGTCAGGAAAATCCGCCGAGGTTTTCCCGGAAAATTTTGTGTTTTCTTAAATATATGTTGCACTAAGTCGTGTTAAAAGCTTGGAATGTATAGCTTTATCAGATTTGGACGCCAACAAATTATTAAATAAACCACACGACGACAGATCGTTGACCGAAATAACAAGGCTACGAAAT
>OZ023262.1:153127102-153222102 GCA_964006375.1 Tillus elongatus
CCATTTGAGTTGTTTTATTATACCCATAGCTCCATTTACTAGCCCTTCAGAGACGGCGATGTTGCGTCTTAACATCACTCGGGATTCGACGCCAATTTTTATCGATGGCAGAAGACCACCACAGTTATTGACGTCTTTGGAAATTACGTTCTCTGGTGGTTTTCTACCATATGTCGCTACTTCACGAGACTCATCCACTGCGTTGATTTGATAAGTTCGGTGCAGCTTTGCATTTTCCTTGCTCATTTTGTCGTTGTAATCGTCGACTTGCCTAACCGTGGGAAAAATACGGACGGCGACTCCATCCGCAAATTCACCAGTTAAAGGCACGTGGCGCCGCTCGCATAGTAATTCCAGCTGAGCCGTCGTCAATTCACCTACCCGTAAGCTGTTCAATAAATCGATGAATTCGCTATCATTGCGCTGTCGCATGTTTATGGTCAGTTCACAAAAAGAAAACTGATGCCACAAATTGACCTCGGCTGAAAACCACGACGGCTGCAGAAAACACCAATTCCCTTTCACCGGAGGAAGCTGAAATATGTCACCAAATACCAAAATGTTGACTCCACCAAATAACTTCTCGTTGTTTTTATATTCTTGAAGTCTTAGGTGAATTATTCTTAAGTTCTCATAGGAGACCATAGAAATTTCGTCTATGATTAGCCAATTTATATAGCGCCATTTACGCCTTTCATTCTCGAGTCTTTGACCTGTAATTTTTTTGTATGTCATAGTATTTTTTTTTTTCTATCGGAAGCAAGAAAATACTATGAAGCGTTTTGCCAAAAATTTGACGAGCGGCAACCCCGGTTAACGACCCAACTTCCACAAAGTTAGGCTTCTGTAATATATCAACTGTTGGTGCGTAACAACGCTTAATATGCTCCACGATTAATTTTAGCAGAAAAGATTTACCACTACCTGCACCGCCCGTGATAAAAAGTAACAACTGACTTTCTTGGCCATGCAAATCGGTTTCGATTGCCGTTGAAACTTGCTGAAATAAATCCCGCTGTTGGATATTTAATCCTCGAATGCTTCCTAGGAACAATTCATCAGACATGGCGGCTCGTTCCTCTATGTCTTCACAAAAGTTATCATCTTCATGTACAATTTGTTCACCAACACATAACATGGGAGCATTGCCGACATCGGTTTCACGCGCAGCATTAAGCGCAGTAGCTTGCGCAATAGCCTGTTGAATAATTTGTTCAGCATTACCAAATTGTTCTGCGCTGACGTTACCCTGCAACGGACGAAGATCACTTTGGCGTCTTATAAAACAGTCTTCGGCGGTTTCATTTTCGAACAGTAACTCGGCTTCATTACGAAATGGTATGTGGCATACTATTAAATTGTAATAATATGCTACTTTGTCACTATTAATTGTATAATAGCGGGTACGTAATACTGCCGGTTTATTTCTTACACGCATTCTCGTATTGTCCTGCAATCTGATATACCTCACTGGCGTAATATCTTCGTCTCTTAGTTCTGCATCCCCATTGTCCTCTGACCATGTCGTGTTAGAGACAGTTTCAAAACGCACGGCAAATTCCGCAAGGCTTAAATTCTCCAGCTCGTTTGGGCGTAATACATAACGATCAAAAATGTTATTGTAGATACTGGTTTCCTCGCTATCAAATCTCAGAAGTCTGAAACGTTCCTCCGGCCTGCAACTATTTACAAAAACAGTCTTTCGCGACGACATTTTTAATGGCAAAGGGCATAATCTGTATGCGCATTCGGGCGCGCTCACCAAACGTTGATTTAGAATTTTCATTGTTACTGAAAACAATTGTTTCCAAACATCACCACCTTGTCTCTTAGCATTTGAAATAGCGTCGCGAATTACATCACCTGTATCATGTGGTTCACATTTACTCGCATATTTTGCTACGTAGTAGGCCACAGCGGTTACATTACCACACGGTTGCACGTCAATATTTCCCTTCCATAGAGTTAAAAGAACTGCATTGTAATTGTTTACCATGGTTTCATTTGAGGTTCGTTTCAATAAACAGAATCGTCCATTGTTAGCAAGTGCTTCATCTGGTCCGAGACAAACGGTGTTAACACTAGCTGGCTTTGGAAAATCGAAACGACAACCCTCTGCTTGGCGATTTTTTTTGCATGTCGCAGTGTGTTTATGAATCTGCAAATCCTCGACTAACTTGCGCAACATAGGGTCAATAGAATTGAATGAACATGAAACCACCCTTTCAATGACAGCAATTCCCTCAGGAGTTGAGAAATCCGGAACATTATTACACCAAACTAACATATGCAGATGTGGGCTACCGCGGTTTTGAAACTCCACTCTGTACCAAAAGTCTTCAATAGGACCACCCAAGCATTCTTTATTTACCTTTAGGAATCGCATGAGAGCGTTCACACGCACTGTGAACTGTAGTGCTAACACTACCGGATGTTTTTGCACTAGATTCAAGCGCTCCGGGAATGACAGGCGATCGACGTCATCAATGTCACGTCCATCGGCGATTAGCAAGGCTTTTAACATGTCTGACCAATTTAAATCATTGCAGGAAAATGTTAAAAACCATGTGGGAGGTCCTAAAGTTCTAACCATTGCAATCAATTCAGAGCAACATTTCTGCCAATATGATGCTGATCCTCGAATATTTCTCATAGTGAGATGCATATTATCCACAAGTCCCTGTGGTGTTCGCTCTCCATGACCTTGCCGCATCCTACATGACACAGATACGCTTGATTTCGCACGATAATATTCAACAATGGATAGAGCATAAAATAAATAATCATTTCTGTTGAACCTCTTGTCAACACTCATTACCCGGTTTTGAAAGTAATCAAGGGGGGTACACGCATTCTCCCTTTCCTCGCCAAAGCCATTCTTGCCATCTGGAAAAAGAAAATACCAACCCAATTCCTCCATACGGCGTTCACGCTCCAAATTCAAGGGCGGTGCAGTTTTCCTTGTGATTGCGGCCAATCTCATTGGATCATCAGTTGAAGAGCTATTCATATTAACAATATTTTCTAAATTAGGTACATTATCGTCTATGTTTTGGAGCATACTTGTTGATTCGATATAAATGGTGCCCAATGAATTATTGACTGGTGATGGTAACTGAAAATGGGTTGATGTTACTAGATTTGTTCTTTGGAGATAGTGATTGACTTGTGCTGTTGTTTGGAGGGAATTAATAGTTTGTATTATTGGTTGAGGGGAATCGTTTTGTGTCAATGTTAGACTCTCTATTCTTACTATTGTCGATTGTTCCAATATGGGCGTAAACGGTTGTATTTCGGTGGCTGGAGCTATAACTAATGATGTTAACGAGAATACATTAAGATCATTCCGAAAGTTTCCTTCTGGCACTTTATTTGGCGATACAAATAAATTGCGACGTAAAGTGGCATGTAAATCGTCCAGTTCACTGAATCGCATGCAACAAGCGGTACCATTTATGGGAGCAGAAGCCCCCTTGGGTCCACGCGCATGGGAATCAAACAAAAAGTAAGTTTTATTGTCACCTGCAGTTCTGCAATGTACTGCTATCGAGATGGCGTTTGCTGTAAGTATCCCATTGGAGTGTTCGCTGAAAAAACTTACTAATGCATTTTTTAAGTTGGGGAATCCATCGGAGGTGTTGTCATTGTCTATGTGACCATTTGAGTTGGTTTCTTCAAGTACTGTAATCATTAAATGTTGTCTATTATATATAAGTCTTTGGCTGAGATCTGTTATAGCCAGGTACTCAGGGTTTACTTCGCCGGGCGCAGGATTATCTCTAGCGGCGATGCAGTCATTGTAGTATTTATCGCCAATGATTACAATGTAATCGATATCACTTTTGACCCACTTATTTGGATCTAATACACTGAATGCTGCACAAGCAACAGCTGCTATCCCAGTACATTGCTTACCCCGAGATAAATTAAATCGTAAATCACCTTGATTGAATGATCCGCGTAATATTGCCTTGTTGTCATTTAAAGTGACATAATGTTTTGAGGAAGTTTGAGAAGCAACACTATCCTCTTTTCAAATACAATTTTCAGCTATTTGGACTATATGAGGAATGTTCAAGGTTGTTTCAAAATGCACCTGAACATCTCTGTAAAGATGGTTATTGGAAATTAACCAAGTTAATGCTCGATTCAGTCTTTGCATATCCACGACGAATTCTTTAGACCAAGAAAGGTTCTCGAGACTTTCCACTACCAAAACTAAACCAGCTTGATGTGGTGTCAGTGGTAACTGTTCAGCTATTTCCACAACATCCTTTGCAAATAAAATGACCTGTCCTTTACACCAATTTTGACTGAAACGGTTATTAAGTTTAACAATCTTTAAAAACGGTACGATGCGACTTAAAAATCGTTCTTCAACGCTTGTCAAACTGGCTAATTCAGGCGGTACTTCTGCGGGCATCATTTTATTCCAATAAGCTGTTGCTGGAATTTTACTTTTCCTAATATTATTGTTGCAGCGAGAGCACGTAGTTATTGTACCTAAAGCAATCAGTTCTTCAGGTAATAGTGTACTATACATATCTGTTCGTAAATTGGAACGCTGTTGTGGATAAAGGCTTCTTTTACAAACGGCGCAGGGTACATTAGCAAAAATATTAATAGCCGCTACAAAAGATTGTTTATTTGTGATGTCCCTACAAATATGACTGGCTTGGCGCATTCCACTAAGTCGAACTGAACGAGCCTCAGGTGTTTCGTTTGTTAAGCGATCGTGAATCAATCCGACTCGGTGGGCACTTTGTTCCCCCGTCTCATTGGATAGACGATCATGGATCAAGCCGAGACGGTGGGCACGTTGCTGCTCCGTCTCATTGGATAGACGTTCGTGGATCACGCCGAGGCGGTGGGCACGTTGCGCTTCCGTCTCATTGGATAGACGATTGTGGATCACGCCGACGCGGTGGGCACGTTGCGCTTCCGTCTCATTGGATAGACGATTGTGGATCACGCCGACGCGGTGGGCATGTTGCGCTTCCGTCTCATTGGATAGACGATTGTGAATCACGGCGACGCGGTGGGCACGTTGCGCTTCCGTCTCATTCGATAGACGTTTGTGGATCACGCCGAGGCGGTGGGCACGTTGCGCTTCCGTCTCATTGGATACACGATCGTGGATCACGCCGAGGCGGTGGGCACGCTGCCCTTCCGTCTCATTGGATAGACGATTGTGGATCACGCCGAGGCGGTGGGTACGTTGCGCTTCCGTCTCATTGGAGATACGATCATGGATCACGCCGAGGCGGTGGGCACGTTGCGCTTCCATCTCATTCGATTGACGATCGTGGATTAAGCCGAGACGGTGTGTACGTTTTTCGATATTTTCCCTCTGCAAAACTTTTTTCATGTAAGCCTGCATTTTCGAAAGCCTATTTTTGCGCTCTTCACAAGTCTCTTTACAAATGGCCCTGGAGGTGGAATGCCTCTTTTGAGATAGGCGTTTCTTCCTTTCTCCATTTGTCTCATTTAAACGGCGCTGTCTCATATGAGCAGCGCGTTTAGTAGGTCTACCCATATTCGGACTAATTAAATCAGTTATCTAGCTTTATATCCACTTAAAAGCGAGAAATAAACAAAAATTTAAACAAAATGGAAAACCGACTTCACCAAAAAAATTATTCTACAACAAAAATGCACTAAAAAGTAAAAAATAATAGCGTATTCTTCTGTCGACAACTTACAATCAACTTATTTTTTTCTATTCAATGTACGATCTATGCATTTACCACGCAAGAATGTAGCTACCCACTTAAACTTAACCTCTAACTCAACACATACCTATGATTAACAAACAATTATCAAAATATTTATTTACAGTTCACCTAAGCAAAAAGTTTTTAATATATGTGTAAACTGCTTAAAAGACAATCAAATTATTAGGATCATATAATGTAAAATTATTGTTATTTTTGGAGTCGGTGTCAGCCAAGGAAATACGACAATACACCTTGCAATAATAATACGAGAATACCTTATGAAATCTATTTCACCAATGAACTTTTATACGACAATATACTCTGGACCTTAAAACAACAAAATACCAATACCTAATTAAACCTTTTTACAAATGAACTTTAATACAAAAAATATGCTGTGGCAATATCGATCTAACAACCTTAATGCAACAAAATACCAATATCTAATTTAACGTATTTACAAATGAACTTTAATACATTATGCTGTGACAATATCTCTCTCGCGACAAAGTACCATTACCTAATTCAACCTATTTACAAATGAAATTCAATACGACAATATGCTGTAACAATATTATGCAATATTGATACAAAAATGTAGCTATAATATTAAATATAAGGAATTACCTTAAGAATGGCGGTGTAGTATGAAAAAGAATCGCAATTCGTGTATAATCAAGTAACTCGTATCACGTCTTTCTCTAGACTGACTGGCGTATGGCCGACGCACACGTTTGGATCGCTGTACCCCTCCGCCGCTTCTCAAGGCGCGCGCCGCGTGCAGAGTCTATGTGTTAAATTGTGTATCCCAATTATTATTATTATATAGTGAGAGATTTCACGATTAAGTAGTTGCAAACCTACCTTGGCTGACACCGACTCCAAAAATAACAACAATTTAAAGTATTTAAATGACAAAATAAATAGTGAAGATGCACATCTACAAAAAATTTATTTTATTTAACACACAAAACTTAAATATCTAGATCAACACCGATGTTATTTTATGCGTCTACAAAACCAACAGTAGGGCTTTAAAATAAATTTCAAATAGTAGCATATTTTTAGTTTGCACTTTTTGAAAGTTTGCACGAATTTTTGCAGAAGCGAATTATATTTTTTTAAACACTTATAATAAATTATTTTTCTACTTTCGCTACCATAACGCATTTGCTGTATTGGAACTTTTTTTCTACGAAAATTCGCTTATACAAATAAACTGTGATAATATCCTCAGATAAGTACACTCCACAGATGTCAAGTCATTAAAAACGACTCAATTTTTTATAAGTTAGAAAATTGCTTTTGTGTACATTTGAACATAGGCAATTGTACGAAATGTTATCAAACTAAATGAGTTTCCCTGAAAATTCTCCTCTGTTTGGGCTGCCTAACAAACTTAGCACAGTTACAGGTGTGGTGGACATACGTATTATAATTTTTTATTCGTATATGTTATTTTGGGTAAGCGACATTTTTATTACGTGATACCACGAACAAGATCCAACGAATAATATATCGGAATTTCGAATCTATTTATTCAGTGTTTTCATTACAGATTTGATGTAGCGGTACTCCTACTTTTGACTATTATTATGTATAGAGACCCCATGCTCTAATCTCAGGTATAATTAAGATGAAAACCACCGTAGTTTCTCTTGCGTAAACAGTATTATCCTGGGAAATTTAAAGTTTGACCATCGAACATGTCGCATTTAATTACTCCACGCAACAATGTTTTTGTGCAACATGTAATATTATTAGCGAAATGTTCAAACCTAGGCAGTAAGTTAATTTAACTAATATGCATGTGCTTGACTATGGGACGTTTGAAACCTGTGATGAGTACTGACTGATAAAGACCCCATTTTATCGTGGCATATTTTCAGGACAAACGATCTTTTTGACCGCCTCATATGTTTTTGCCTGCGGTGTATCCTTCTTTTTGACTGTCTTGTTATAAAAACGTTTATAACATAGTTTATGTTAACAATCCTTAAGTAAAAGTTGGGTGCTCCATCTATATTTTGCAATATCGTTTTTCTTATTTGACCAAGTGTTTTATCAATACACATATTTTATTTACAGCTCTTTTATACTTTATATTGGTGATAATTATTCATCGTATCATTATACTAAACACATAAGATATAATATATTTATTTATTTTATAAAACAACTTTTTATTTGGTCAGTCGTTGAAGGAAATATTTTATCTTCTTACTGGCTTACTTTAAAGATAATGTGTAATAATAATGTATTATGTGCGTGTGTGTTTTTGTTTAACGTCGGTATATGTCCGCGACTACCTAGAAATGTTGCTGAACCCCTGCCTTTCTGTAAGCAGGGTAGGGATCTAGCGTGCGCGCGCGGGTGTGTGTGTGCGTGCGGCTGTGTGCGGGCGTGCGTGTGGGCGTATGTGTGGGTACGTGGGCGCGCGCGCGCGCGGGTTTGTGTGTGTGTGTGCGTGTGGGCGTGTGTGTTGTCGTGTCATATGGCTGCGGTCGTCAGACCATTCGCACATTTTTGGGTAGGGATCTTTAACCTGCCCAACATCGCAAGGACACGGGACCGACGGCTTTACACCCCTTCCGAAGGGCGGAACGTGCAGACATTCAACTTGATCAAATACAATGCCACAACCTCGATTGATGTTAATTTTATGGTATGTATTGAAAAAGTGAAAGGGAACCCTGGGAATCGTACTTAGTACCTTTCGGTTCAGAGGCACACGTCCTTAACACTAAACCACCGAGGCACTAATAATAATGTATAATATATCTGTTACAAGGAAACAGACCAAGGTCACCTAAACAATACGGGAATTCATGTATCTACAACAAGTCAACAATATACAACAACACAGTCAACATAAAAAGTGAGAATTTTTTTTCCGCATAGAGGCAAAACGAAAATAATTTTAACACACACAAAAACGTTTCAAAGACAAGTTGCAGGAAACATATCTAAATCAAATATTGTTTTTTAAAAAATACCAGGTGTTTTAAAGTGATACGTTTATTTAACAGCGTTTTAAAAAATCTTGGAGCTTTTTATCCACAAAAATATATTGCAGTTTTTTTACAACGTAAGCGATTTTATATAAAATATTTTCCAGTTGCCACCCCACCTTTCTATGCGGAAGGCAACGAGAAACTGCCTCATTGCACATTTTACCAACCAGCAACGATGACGGACAGTCATGCTTCCGACGACTATGCGACATTGCCTTTAAACTATCATGTCGAGGAAAAAAAGCAAATAGTTGCAGTATTTAAACTACATAATTATTACCACGTGGGTTGTTTTGCTACAATGCAGCGTCTTCAGAAATTGAGATATTTGCACATTGCGATTTCGAAGAAAAAAGAAAGGTCGTTTTTCCACATTCCATAATATTCCATAATATCTAGATAATTATTTTTATTTTAGCGAATTTTCATTAAACGAAATTTATTTCTGTTACCGGGACAGTCACTTAAAAGAAAAATGTCCAATGCATTACAGGATGACTTACATCAAATTTTATCATTCTTAACTTCTTCCACTTATAAAATATTTTTTGCTTGAGTCTATTTCCGGGACTATGGCCAACCACCGACGCCAGGGAGCAGTTTCACCTCACTATCCTGGAAATGTTACCAAACCCCCGCCTTTCTGTAAGGAGGGGTTTTTGAAACACAAACTTAACATGTTTTTTGTTACATAAAATATAATCTATATATTTTTCTTTGTGATTTACATTTTTTCTACTTCACCCAATATATGCATATCATGTTTGCTGTAGCCGTTCACGGGATACAAAACATTAAACATGTTTGACAATTCTAAATTTTAAGGTAGTGTTGCAAAGGAATTTGAAGTTATGTAACTGGTGTGTTACAGAAGATTTCAGAGACATCATTTGGAACTACACACGATAATTTTCATGATGCCAGCTTCTGTATAACTACGTAATTGTATAATTGTATATAATTGAATCGTGTGTTGTACAACTATCACAAACTCTTGTGTCCATGGCTTCTGTGCTGTCCCGTAATACCTCATAAGCTACAGCTACTCTGCCAACAGAGGCCGCTAAAGCTAGTTCTATAGAAATAAATACAGTGGTCCAATCCAGGAGCTGCTTCATATTAGGTGAATTTTTCCTAAAAAATGTAGACTAACGCCATCAGGAATAAAAGTGTGGACGCAGACACTGTGTTTTAGTAGTGGATTTTCATAAGAATGTTTTTAATAGCATAAATGAATCTTTTTTGAATGAAAGCGGGCATCAAATTTGGTTACCAGTATAACCCATATATTAGAAACCGGAGAAAAAGTAACGTGTAGTTTCTAGTGTGCATACAGCTTTAGCATGCCGTCTTAGGGTTCTGGTTATTTGTGTGGAGCCGTTTTACCTCACTTCACTCTAAACCGAGCTGCAGAGCACTCATAATGTGCTTACTTGTACATTTTATGTTGTAAATAAAAAGTTTTTTAAAGATAAATATTATTATTACGATTTAACCAGTCCAGATTAGATTAAAAATACAGTCCGCTATATCAGTGTTAACATTGTGGTCCTAGCTCACCGGATTTAAAATCTGAATAATTAGAAGATTGAAGATATAATCTATAAATATTAGAAAACCTACAATAACAGTGCAAACTTCCAACAAGCCAGTTGAGAAAGGTCCAGGTCAGGTAGAAGGGACAGTTTGGTTTTACCAAGGTTTCAAGATTAGAAGACTAGAGGAACCGAAGTTTACTGCTTTCCAAGATTCAAGTAAGTCATTATTTGCTTATCCTTTGTTAAGTTTCCTTTATGACCTGATATTTACCGTTCTCAAACTGAGTTAACATAACTGAAAGATTATTGTTTACTTACAATTACAGTTTATGTTAAGTGCTCATTTATTTAATTACGCTTAAAGATTATATTAATTATAACTTAAGTTTAGATTTCAGATTAAGACTGGTTAAAGAGATTAATTAAGTGAAGTCGATTAATTATTAAGTTTTGGTTATTGCATTCAGATTAGTTTATTAAGGATTATATTTTAAATAAAATGGGTTTGACTCAATTATACAGATCACGAGGTTCTTTAAAGCACAAGCTTACTACTTTTGAAAATTTTGTTTATTCAATGCGAAACAGATTTAATGAAGATGTGTCTTCAATAACAGAACAAACGGCCATTGACTTAAAATTTAAATGAGATAAAGTGCTCTCTGTATACGACGAATTTGAGGTTGTTCAAAATAGTATCGAAGAGGCTTGCGATGAGGATCAATTAGAGACTCAATATCAACAACGAGATGATTTTATTGATAAATTCGGTAAAGCTGTAGCCGCTGCAAAATTCATTTTGGCACAACGTACTACTACTGAAGATTCTGTTGACCAAAGAAGTTCGTCATCAGATTCCATTAGTAATCACAGTAATAGTTTTTCTAATATTAAATTAGCGGTTATAGATTTACCAAAGTTTGACGGAACATATAAAGGTTGGTTAAGCTTTAAAGATATATTTGATTCACTTATACATACAAATAATTATATTAATGATATTCAGAAATTTCATTATCTTAGAGCGAGTTTAAATCCGTCAGCCTTAAAGATTATTCAATCACTGGAGTTTGCTGCCAGTAATTACAAAATTGCTTGGGAATTATTAGGTAATAGATTTGATAATAAAAGCTTGTTAATTACAAGTCATATAAAAGGTCTCTTTAATATGCCTTCATTTCAAAAGGATTCATTATCGGCGTTACGTAATCTTGTGGACTCTTTATTTAAGCATTTGAGAGCTTTGGGTAACCTTGGCCTACATATTGACTCATGGGACCCTCTTTAATATTTTTAGTTTCCACTAAATTAGAAAAACCTACTATTTGCTCATGGGAAAAATGTAAAGCGAGTTTAGATTCAGATTTTCCATCTTTGGATGATTTTACAAAGTTTCTTTCAGGTAGAGCTGATTTGCTGGAATTATTAGAACTTAATGTTAAAAAAGATTATAATGACTGTCAAGACAAAGCTAAGATTTCAGCCAATAAACACAAGAACGTTAAAGGTCTTTTGAGTAGTTCTAAAAATGTTTTTAAAAATAAGTGTAATTATTGCGGTAAAGATAACCACAGGATTTATAATTGTAAGGACCTTTTAGACTTAGATGTTTCACAAAGTTTGGTAAAGATTAACGATTTATGTGTCAACTGTTTTTGTACAGGACATAAGGCTGAAATTTGTAAGTTAGGTCCTTGTTTCAAATGTTCAGAAAAACACAGCAGATTTCTTTATGTTTCTAAAGAGCACTTTGCTCTTGCTAGTTTGACGGAGTCACATGTATTCTTGTCTACTGTCAAGGTTTTAGTTTATGATTGAAAGGGCAACCAACAGTGTTGTCATGCTATTTTGGATTGTGGCTCCCAAAGTAATTTCATCAGTGAAAGTTTAGCTTTAAAATTAGGTCTTCCTGAATCAAGCATTAATGTTGCTGTTACTGGAATTAACTCTACTACTTCTTACTTAAAAAGAAGGTTTGAAGTTGAAATAAACTATCTGGTTAATGATTTTGTATTAAATTTTGATTGTTTTGTTTTGCCAAAAATGTCTGGATTATTGCCAAGTACCTTGTTAAATGTTTCTGCTATAAAAATTCCTAAAAACATTAAATTACCTGATCCCGAATTCTATAAACCCAAAAATATAGATTTACTGATTGGATGTTCACTTTTTTGGAATTGTTTAAGGTCTCATAAAATTGTCTTAGGACAACAGTTACCCCATTTTACAGAAAACAGGTTTTGGATACACTGTTTCTGGAAGTTTTGTTAGCAATGATTCTAATCTGAAATCTCAATGTTTCTTAAGATCATTTCAAAATAATATTAACACAAATGAGTTACTTCAAAAATTGTAGTTAGTGGAAGAAGTAAGCAATAAGCCAATGCTTTCTACACAAGATGTTAAATGTGAAAAGTTTTTCAAAGATACATTTTCACGAGATTCAGATGGTCGTTTTGTTGTTAGAATTCCGTTTAAAGATGAAGCTTTAAAACTTGGTGATTCAAAAAACTTTGCTGTTAAAAAATTTACGAGCTTGGAAAAAAGATTTGATAAAAATCCTAGTCTAAAGATTGATTATGCTCCATTTATGAAGGACTATTTAGATTTAGGGCATATGAGTTTAGTAAATGATTTTTACAAAGATAAACGTTCTTATTTCCTTCCACATCATGCTGTCTTCAAGGAAGATAGTTTAACATCACGAGTTCGGCTTGTTTTTAATGGTTCTGCACCATCATCTACAGGATATTCAGTAAATGATCTACAATATACAGGGCCTAAGATTTTTAATAATCTTTTCGAAATTTTGATTAAGTTTAGACAGTTTCCCTCTGTTGTTACTTCTGATGTCACTAAAATGTACAGGCAAATCCTAGTTCATCCGAACGACCGATCCTTTCAAAGAATTGTTTGGAGATTTAATAAGACAGATGAAATTCAAGTATTTAATTTAAATACAGTTACTTATGGCACAGCAAGTGCGACTTATCTAGCTATAAGGTGTTTGCATCAGCTTGCTCATGATTTTCAACATAAGTTTCCTGCTGCTTCAAGATTGATTTTAGAACAGTTTTATGTCGATGATTTAATTGTTGGTTTTCACACAAAAGAAGAAGCAATTAAGGTATGTACAGAAATAGCAGAGATTATTAAGTCAGGTTGTTTTATTTTTAGAAAATGGAGGTCTAATAGCCAAGAAATTTTGAATTTTTTTGAAGATTTTCCTGAAGGTGATACATTAAAAATTTGTGATAAAAGTACAAAATGTTTAGGCATTCAGTGCTCGTGTAAATCAGACCATTTATCGTTTCAAATAACTGATCCAGTTACTGTTTCACATTGCACAAAAAAACACATCCTGTCAGAGATTTCTAAGATGTACGACCCATTTGGGTTTCTTTCTCCTTGTATTATTATTGCCAAAAGATTGATACAAAAATTGTGGTGCCTCAGATTTGATTGGGATAAAGACATTCCCAATGAGCTGCAACAAAAGTGGCTCATGTTTCAGAGGGACTTAACAAATTTAAATTCTTTAAAGATTTCTAGATTTTCCTTAACCGAGGCTGCCACAAAGGTTCAGCTGTTCGGATTTTCTGATGCCAGCAGCAAGTATTATGCTGCAGTTATATATGTTAGGTCTGTTAATGCAGAAGGAGATGTTAATGTTTCACTTTTGTACTCAAAAACTAAAGTTTTACCCCTCAAACAATTAACGATGCCCAGATTAGAGCTACCAGCTGCGCTTACTTTGACTAGATTAGGTAAATCCATAACTGATTGTATGCAGTTTGACGAATGTTATATTTGCTCAGATTCTCTTATTGTTTTATGTTGGATTCATACCGAACCCCACAAGTTACAAACCTTTGTCAGCGCTAGGGTTTCTGAGATCCAAGAATTGACACATGATTTTAAATGAAGCTATGTCGAATCTTAACAAAATCCAGCAGATATAGCCTCTAGAGCTTTGTTTCCATCTGATTTGATTTCTTCCGATTTGTGGTGGTTAGGTCCTGATTGGATACATGACTTTGATCCTTTTCAGTATAATTTTAAGTTAAATGCAAATGTAGAAGATATTCCAAAGATTAAAAGGGTTGACGATCAATATGTATTTGCTGTTTCTCTAGATGATTTTAACATCTTCACAAAATTCTCATCCCTAACGAGATTACAAAGAGTAGTTGCTTACTGCAGGAGATTTGTTTTCAATTGTGTGGCTTCAAAGAATAAAGAAAAGCGTTTAACTGGTAGATTAAACAATATTTGAAATTAATGATTCTCCGAAATGTTTAATTAGGTTATATCAGAAGCAATGTTTCAAAAGGAATTTCAATGTTTACTAAAAAATTAATTAATTGGGTTAAAAAATAGATTAAATGGGTTATCACCTTTTATTGATAAAGACAACATAATAAGAGTAGGAGGCAGACTTAGATTTTCTGATCTAGATTATAATGCTAAACATTCGATTATTTTAGATTCGAAACATAATTTGACAAATCTTATATTTCAATGAGAACATCGCAAATTATTACATGCAGGTCCTCAATTATTATTAAATAGTATCAGACAAGTGTATTGGCCATTAAATGGTATGTATCTTGCGAAAAATATCGTCAGAAAATGTGAACAGTGTTTTAAGGTTTCTCCAAGACCTTTAAGTGTGACCATGGGAGACTTTCCATCTTACTAATTTATAACCTTTTTCATAAACCGGCCTTATTCAGATAACTGTTCCAATAACCGCGTTGAGTATGTTCCTCAAAAACTATAAAGAAGACATTATAGACTTGACGGAAAAAGTCAGATACAGTGGAATTTTATGCCACCAAATGCACCTCACTTTGAAGGGATTTGGGAGGCAAATATTAAAAGTTTTAAGCGTCATGTGTTTAAGGTTACAGGGGAAACAATTTTAACTTTTGGAGAATTTTCTACCGTGTTGACTCAGATTGATGCAGTTTTGAATTCCAGACCACTCTATCCTTTATCTGATAACCCAAACGATTTAAATTCCCTCACACCTTCCCATTTCCTGATTGGCAAACAAATGACAACCCCACCAGATCCAAATTTGCTGCAGTTACCTACTAACAAACTGCAGAGATATCAGCTTATCCAGCAGTTGCATCAGAGTTTCTGGAAGCGTTGGTCCAGAGAATTTGAGGTTGTTCAAAATAGTATCGAAGAGGCTTGCGATGAGGATCAATTAGAGACTCAATATCAACAACGAGATGATTTTATTGATAAATTCGGTAAAGCTGTAGCCGCTGCAAAATTCATTTTGGCACAACGTACTACTACTGAAGATTCTGTTGACCAAAGAAGTTCGTCATCAGATTCCATTAGTAATCACAGTAATAGTTTTTCTAATATTAAATTAGCGGTTATAGATTTACCAAAGTTTGACGGAACATATAAAGGTTGGTTAAGCTTTAAAGATATATTTGATTCACTTATACATACAAATAATTATATTAATGATATTCAGAAATTTCATTATCTTAGAGCGAGTTTAAATCCGTCAGCCTTAAAGATTATTCAATCACTGGAGTTTGCTGCCAGTAATTACAAAATTGCTTGGGAATTATTAGGTAATAGATTTGATAATAAAAGCTTGTTAATTACAAGTCATATAAAAGGTCTCTTTAATATGCCTTCATTTCAAAAGGATTCATTATCGGCGTTACGTAATCTTGTGGACTCTTTATTTAAGCATTTGAGAGCTTTGGGTAACCTTGGCCTACATATTGACTCATGGGACCCTCTTTAATATTTTTAGTTTCCACTAAATTAGAAAAACCTACTATTTGCTCATGGGAAAAATGTAAAGCGAGTTTAGATTCAGATTTTCCATCTTTGGATGATTTTACAAAGTTTCTTTCAGGTAGAGCTGATTTGCTGGAATTATTAGAACTTAATGTTAAAAAAGATTATAATGACTGTCAAGACAAAGCTAAGATTTCAGCCAATAAACACAAGAACGTTAAAGGTCTTTTGAGTAGTTCTAAAAATGTTTTTAAAAATAAGTGTAATTATTGCGGTAAAGATAACCACAGGATTTATAATTGTAAGGACCTTTTAGACTTAGATGTTTCACAAAGTTTGGTAAAGATTAACGATTTATGTGTCAACTGTTTTTGTACAGGACATAAGGCTGAAATTTGTAAGTTAGGTCCTTGTTTCAAATGTTCAGAAAAACACAGCAGATTTCTTTATGTTTCTAAAGAGCACTTTGCTCTTGCTAGTTTGACGGAGTCACATGTATTCTTGTCTACTGTCAAGGTTTTAGTTTATGATTGAAAGGGCAACCAACAGTGTTGTCATGCTATTTTGGATTGTGGCTCCCAAAGTAATTTCATCAGTGAAAGTTTAGCTTTAAAATTAGGTCTTCCTGAATCAAGCATTAATGTTGCTGTTACTGGAATTAACTCTACTACTTCTTACTTAAAAAGAAGGTTTGAAGTTGAAATAAACTATCTGGTTAATGATTTTGTATTAAATTTTGATTATTTTGTTTTGCCAAAAATGTCTGGATTATTGCCAAGTACCTTGTTAAATGTTTCTGCTATACAAATTCCTAAAAACATTAAATTACCTGATCCCGAATTCTATAAACCCAAAAATATAGATTTACTGATTGGATGTTCACTTTTTTGGAATTGTTTAAGGTCTCATAAAATTGTCTTAGGACAACAGTTACCCCATTTTACAGAAAACAGGTTTTGGATACACTGTTTCTGGAAGTTTTGTTAGCAATGATTCTAATCTGAAATCTCAATGTTTCTTAAGATCATTTCAAAATAATATTAACACAAATGAGTTACTTCAAAAATTGTGGTTAGTGGAAGAAGTAAGCAATAAGCCAATGCTTTCTACACAAGATGTTAAATGTGAAAAGTTTTTCAAAGATACATTTTCACGAGATTCAGATGGTCGTTTTGTTGTTAGAATTCCGTTTAAAGATGAAGCTTTAAAACTTGGTGATTCAAAAAACTTTGCTGTTAAAAAATTTACGAGCTTGGAAAAAAGATTTGATAAAAATCCTAGTCTAAAGATTGATTATGCTCCATTTATGAAGGACTATTTAGATTTAGGGCATATGAGTTTAGTAAATGATTTTTACAAAGATAAACGTTCTTATTTCCTTCCACATCATGCTGTCTTCAAGGAAGATAGTTTAACATCACGAGTTCGGCTTGTTTTTAATGGTTCTGCACCATCATCTACAGGATATTCAGTAAATGATCTACAATATACAGGGCCTAAGATTTTTAATAATCTTTTCGAAATTTTGATTAAGTTTAGACAGTTTCCCTCTGTTGTTACTTCTGATGTCACTAAAATGTACAGGCAAATCCTAGTTCATCCGAACGACCGATCCTTTCAAAGAATTGTTTGGAGATTTAATAAGACAGATGAAATTCAAGTATTTAATTTAAATACAGTTACTTATGGCACAGCAAGTGCGACTTATCTAGCTATAAGGTGTTTGCATCAGCTTGCTCATGATTTTCAACATAAGTTTCCTGCTGCTTCAAGATTGATTTTAGAACAGTTTTATGTCGATGATTTAATTGTTGGTTTTCACACAAAAGAAGAAGCAATTAAGGTATGTACAGAAATAGCAGAGATTATTAAGTCAGGTTGTTTTATTTTTAGAAAATGGAGGTCTAATAGCCAAGAAATTTTGAATTTTTTTGAAGATTTTCCTGAAGGTGATACATTAAAAATTTGTGATAAAAGTACAAAATGTTTAGGCATTCAGTGCTCGTGTAAATCAGACCATTTATCGTTTCAAATAACTGATCCAGTTACTGTTTCACATTGCACAAAAAAACACATCCTGTCAGAGATTTCTAAGATGTACGACCCATTTGGGTTTCTTTCTCCTTGTATTATTATTGCCAAAAGATTGATACAAAAATTGTGGTGCCTCAGATTTGATTGGGATAAAGACATTCCCAATGAGCTGCAACAAAAGTGGCTCATGTTTCAGAGGGACTTAACAAATTTAAATTCTTTAAAGATTTCTAGATTTTCCTTAACCGAGGCTGCCACAAAGGTTCAGCTGTTCGGATTTTCTGATGCCAGCAGCAAGTATTATGCTGCAGTTATATATGTTAGGTCTGTTAATGCAGAAGGAGATGTTAATGTTTCACTTTTGTACTCAAAAACTAAAGTTTTACCCCTCAAACAATTAACGATGCCCAGATTAGAGCTACCAGCTGCGCTTACTTTGACTAGATTAGGTAAATCCATAACTGATTGTATGCAGTTTGACGAATGTTATATTTGCTCAGATTCTCTTATTGTTTTATGTTGGATTCATACCGAACCCCACAAGTTACAAACCTTTGTCAGCGCTAGGGTTTCTGAGATCCAAGAATTGACACATGATTTTAAATGAAGCTATGTCGAATCTTAACAAAATCCAGCAGATATAGCCTCTAGAGCTTTGTTTCCATCTGATTTGATTTCTTCCGATTTGTGGTGGTTAGGTCCTGATTGGATACATGACTTTGATCCTTTTCAGTATAATTTTAAGTTAAATGCAAATGTAGAAGATATTCCAAAGACTAAAAGGGTTGACGATCAATATGTATTTGCTGTTTCTCTAGATGATTTTAACATCTTCACAAAATTCTCATCCCTAACGAGATTACAAAGAGTAGTTGCTTACTGCAGGAGATTTGTTTTCAATTGTGTGGCTTCAAAGAATAAAGAAAAGCGTTTAACTGGTAGATTAAACAATATTTGAAATTAATGATTCTCCGAAATGTTTAATTAGGTTATATCAGAAGCAATGTTTCAAAAGGAATTTCAATGTTTACTAAAAAATTAATTAATTGGGTTAAAAAATAGATTAAATGGGTTATCACCTTTTATTGATAAAGACAACATAATAAGAGTAGGAGGCAGACTTAGATTTTCTGATCTAGATTATAATGCTAAACATTCGATTATTTTAGATTCGAAACATAATTTGACAAATCTTATATTTCAATGAGAACATCGCAAATTATTACATGCAGGTCCTCAATTATTATTAAATAGTATCAGACAAGTGTATTGGCCATTAAATGGTATGTATCTTGCGAAAAATATCGTCAGAAAATGTGAACAGTGTTTTAAGGTTTCTCCAAGACCTTTAAGTGTGACCATGGGAGACTTTCCATCTTACTAATTTATAACCTTTTTCATAAACCGGCCTTATTCAGATAACTGTTCCAATAACCGCGTTGAGTATGTTCCTCAAAAACTATAAAGAAGACATTATAGACTTGACGGAAAAAGTCAGATACAGTGGAATTTTATGCCACCAAATGCACCTCACTTTGAAGGGATTTGGGAGGCAAATATTAAAAGTTTTAAGCGTCATGTGTTTAAGGTTACAGGGGAAACAATTTTAACTTTTGGAGAATTTTCTACCGTGTTGACTCAGATTGATGCAGTTTTGAATTCCAGACCACTCTATCCTTTATCTGATAACCCAAACGATTTAAATTCCCTCACACCTTCCCATTTCCTGATTGGCAAACAAATGACAACCCCACCAGATCCAAATTTGCTGCAGTTACCTACTAACAAACTGCAGAGATATCAGCTTATCCAGCAGTTGCATCAGAGTTTCTGGAAGCGTTGGTCCAGAGAATTTGAGGTTGTTCAAAATAGTATCGAAGAGGCTTGCGATGAGGATCAATTAGAGACTCAATATCAACAACGAGATGATTTTATTGATAAATTCGGTAAAGCTGTAGCCGCTGCAAAATTCATTTTGGCACAACGTACTACTACTGAAGATTCTGTTGACCAAAGAAGTTCGTCATCAGATTCCATTAGTAATCACAGTAATAGTTTTTCTAATATTAAATTAGCGGTTATAGATTTACCAAAGTTTGACGGAACATATAAAGGTTGGTTAAGCTTTAAAGATATATTTGATTCACTTATACATACAAATAATTATATTAATGATATTCAGAAATTTCATTATCTTAGAGCGAGTTTAAATCCGTCAGCCTTAAAGATTATTCAATCACTGGAGTTTGCTGCCAGTAATTACAAAATTGCTTGGGAATTATTAGGTAATAGATTTGATAATAAAAGCTTGTTAATTACAAGTCATATAAAAGGTCTCTTTAATATGCCTTCATTTCAAAAGGATTCATTATCGGCGTTACGTAATCTTGTGGACTCTTTATTTAAGCATTTGAGAGCTTTGGGTAACCTTGGCCTACATATTGACTCATGGGACCCTCTTTAATATTTTTAGTTTCCACTAAATTAGAAAAACCTACTATTTGCTCATGGGAAAAATGTAAAGCGAGTTTAGATTCAGATTTTCCATCTTTGGATGATTTTACAAAGTTTCTTTCAGGTAGAGCTGATTTGCTTGAATTATTAGAACTTAATGTTAAAAAAGATTATAATGACTGTCAAGACAAAGCTAAGATTTCAGCCAATAAACACAAGAACGTTAAAGGTCTTTTGAGTAGTTCTAAAAATGTTTTTAAAAATAAGTGTAATTATTGCGGTAAAGATAACCACAGGATTTATAATTGTAAGGACCTTTTAGACTTAGATGTTTCACAAAGTTTGGTAAAGATTAACGATTTATGTGTCAACTGTTTTTGTACAGGACATAAGGCTGAAATTTGTAAGTTAGGTCCTTGTTTCAAATGTTCAGAAAAACACAGCAGATTTCTTTATGTTTCTAAAGAGCACTTTGCTCTTGCTAGTTTGACGGAGTCACATGTATTCTTGTCTACTGTCAAGGTTTTAGTTTATGATTGAAAGGGCAACCAACAGTGTTGTCATGCTATTTTGGATTGTGGCTCCCAAAGTAATTTCATCAGTGAAAGTTTAGCTTTAAAATTAGGTCTTCCTGAATCAAGCATTAATGTTGCTGTTACTGGAATTAACTCTACTACTTCTTACTTAAAAAGAAGGTTTGAAGTTGAAATAAACTATCTGGTTAATGATTTTGTATTAAATTTTGATTGTTTTGTTTTGCCAAAAATGTCTGGATTATTGCCAAGTACCTTGTTAAATGTTTCTGCTATAAAAATTCCTAAAAACATTAAATTACCTGATCCCGAATTCTATAAACCCAAAAATATAGATTTACTGATTGGATGTTCACTTTTTTGGAATTGTTTAAGGTCTCATAAAATTGTCTTAGGACAACAGTTACCCCATTTTACAGAAAACAGGTTTTGGATACACTGTTTCTGGAAGTTTTGTTAGCAATGATTCTAATCTGAAATCTCAATGTTTCTTAAGATCATTTCAAAATAATATTAACACAAATGAGTTACTTCAAAAATTGTGGTTAGTGGAAGAAGTAAGCAATAAGCCAATGCTTTCTACACAAGATGTTAAATGTGAAAAGTTTTTCAAAGATACATTTTCACGAGATTCAGATGGTCGTTTTGTTGTTAGAATTCCGTTTAAAGATGAAGCTTTAAAACTTGGTGATTCAAAAAACTTTGCTGTTAAAAAATTTACGAGCTTGGAAAAAAGATTTGATAAAAATCCTAGTCTAAAGATTGATTATGCTCCATTTATGAAGGACTATTTAGATTTAGGGCATATGAGTTTAGTAAATGATTTTTACAAAGATAAACGTTCTTATTTCCTTCCACATCATGCTGTCTTCAAGGAAGATAGTTTAACATCACGAGTTCGGCTTGTTTTTAATGGTTCTGCACCATCATCTACAGGATATTCAGTAAATGATCTACAATATACAGGGCCTAAGATTTTTAATAATCTTTTCGAAATTTTGATTAAGTTTAGACAGTTTCCCTCTGTTGTTACTTCTGATGTCACTAAAATGTACAGGCAAATCCTAGTTCATCCGAACGACCGATCCTTTCAAAGAATTGTTTGGAGATTTAATAAGACAGATGAAATTCAAGTATTTAATTTAAATACAGTTACTTATGGCACAGCAAGTGCGACTTATCTAGCTATAAGGTGTTTGCATCAGCTTGCTCATGATTTTCAACATAAGTTTCCTGCTGCTTCAAGATTGATTTTAGAACAGTTTTATGTCGATGATTTAATTGTTGGTTTTCACACAAAAGAAGAAGCAATTAAGGTATGTACAGAAATAGCAGAGATTATTAAGTCAGGTTGTTTTATTTTTAGAAAATGGAGGTCTAATAGCCAAGAAATTTTGAATTTTTTTGAAGATTTTCCTGAAGGTGATACATTAAAAATTTGTGATAAAAGTACAAAATGTTTAGGCATTCAGTGCTCGTGTAAATCAGACCATTTATCGTTTCAAATAACTGATCCAGTTACTGTTTCACATTGCACAAAAAAACACATCCTGTCAGAGATTTCTAAGATGTACGACCCATTTGGGTTTCTTTCTCCTTGTATTATTATTGCCAAAAGATTGATACAAAAATTGTGGTGCCTCAGATTTGATTGGGATAAAGACATTCCCAATGAGCTGCAACAAAAGTGGCTCATGTTTCAGAGGGACTTAACAAATTTAAATTCTTTAAAGATTTCTAGATTTTCCTTAACCGAGGCTGCCACAAAGGTTCAGCTGTTCGGATTTTCTGATGCCAGCAGCAAGTATTATGCTGCAGTTATATATGTTAGGTCTGTTAATGCAGAAGGAGATGTTAATGTTTCACTTTTGTACTCAAAAACTAAAGTTTTACCCCTCAAACAATTAACGATGCCCAGATTAGAGCTACCAGCTGCGCTTACTTTGACTAGATTAGGTAAATCCATAACTGATTGTATGCAGTTTGACGAATGTTATATTTGCTCAGATTCTCTTATTGTTTTATGTTGGATTCATACCGAACCCCACAAGTTACAAACCTTTGTCAGCGCTAGGGTTTCTGAGATCCAAGAATTGACACATGATTTTAAATGAAGCTATGTCGAATCTTAACAAAATCCAGCAGATATAGCCTCTAGAGCTTTGTTTCCATCTGATTTGATTTCTTCCGATTTGTGGTGGTTAGGTCCTGATTGGATACATGACTTTGATCCTTTTCAGTATAATTTTAAGTTAAATGCAAATGTAGAAGATATTCCAGAGATTAAAAGGGTTGACGATCAATATGCATTTGCTGTTTCTCTAGATGATTTTAACATCTTCACAAAATTCTCATCCCTAACGAGATTACAAAGAGTAGTTGCTTACTGCAGGAGATTTGTTTTCAATTGTGTGGCTTCAAAGAATAAAGAAAAGCGTTTAACTGGTAGATTAAACAATATTTGAAATTAATGATTCTCCGAAATGTTTAATTAGGTTATATCAGAAGCAATGTTTCAAAAGGAATTTCAATGTTTACTAAAAAATTAATTAATTGGGTTAAAAAATAGATTAAATGGGTTATCACCTTTTATTGATAAAGACAACATAATAAGAGTAGGAGGCAGACTTAGATTTTCTGATCTAGATTATAATGCTAAACATTCGATTATTTTAGATTCGAAACATAATTTGACAAATCTTATATTTCAATGAGAACATCGCAAATTATTACATGCAGGTCCTCAATTATTATTAAATAGTATCAGACAAGTGTATTGGCCATTAAATGGTATGTATCTTGCGAAAAATATCGTCAGAAAATGTGAACAGTGTTTTAAGGTTTCTCCAAGACCTTTAAGTGTGACCATGGGAGACTTTCCATCTTACTAATTTATAACCTTTTTCATAAACCGGCCTTATTCAGATAACTGTTCCAATAACCGCGTTGAGTATGTTCCTCAAAAACTATAAAGAAGACATTATAGACTTGACGGAAAAAGTCAGATACAGTGGAATTTTATGCCACCAAATGCACCTCACTTTGAAGGGATTTGGGAGGCAAATATTAAAAGTTTTAAGCGTCATGTGTTTAAGGTTACAGGGGAAACAATTTTAACTTTTGGAGAATTTTCTACCGTGTTGACTCAGATTGATGCAGTTTTGAATTCCAGACCACTCTATCCTTTATCTGATAACCCAAACGATTTAAATTCCCTCACACCTTCCCATTTCCTGATTGGCAAACAAATGACAACCCCACCAGATCCAAATTTGCTGCAGTTACCTACTAACAAACTGCAGAGATATCAGCTTATCCAGCAGTTGCATCAGAGTTTCTGGAAGCGTTGGTCCAGAGATTATTTAAACTCTCTTCAGCAGAGGCGAAAATGGACACGCGATTCAGACAATGTTCTAATTGGGAGCCTGGTGATTATTAAGGCTAACAATCTACCTCCAGCCAAGTGGATTTTAGGCAGAGTTTTGCAGCTACATCCAGGACCTGATGGCAAAGCTCGCGTGGTCAGTGTAAAAACAAACACAGGTGCCTATAAACGTCCTGTGCTGAAACTGTGTCCGTTGTCAATTGACTACAGTAAATCAGACAAATGACAGTTTTTTTGTTGTTGTTTTCTTTCTTTTTGTTTGTTATTATTTTTAATATTTTGCTAATTTTAATAAGTTTAAGTGTGTTGATTGTTTTTATTTTTACTTGTAGATTAGGTTCACTTATAATGTTTTTTTAATATACATTTTTAGTTGTTGCTGAAGGCAATTATTATGCTGAAGACTTGTAGTCTGTCAATGCGGGCGGCATGGAGAAAAAGTAACGTGTAGTTTCTAGTGTTCATAAAGCTTTAGCATGCCGTCTTAGGGTTCTGGTTATTTGTGTGGAGCCGTTTTACCTCACTTCACTCTAAACCGAGCTGGGGAGCACTCATAGTGTGCTTACTTGTACATTTTATGTTGTAAATAGAAAGTTTTTTAAAGATAAAGATTATTCTTACGATTTAACCAGTCCAGATTAGATTAAAAATACAGTCCGCTATATCAGTGTTAACAGAAACAATGTACCACATTTCATTAAAATAACTGTATTGTTTGAAAAGTACAAAACTTATCCAAAAGTGAACTTAATGTTACCCAAAAAACTGGCCAATGAAGCTGTTCTCCGATCGAATCCTGGTGTGCGATTCTAAAAGTAAATATTTTTAAAACTAGAGTCTGTAGGCATAGACAGTGTTATACTTGAAGCAGAGAGTATGCCCTTGGTTTCTCAAATACAAAATACAGGCTATTTTATTTGTAAGATTTAAGTTACGGCAGTTTGAATTTTTGCAAATCAGTCACTATTTGAGAGTGTCCTGTATACGGCATTTTGATTTTTGCGACGAATAATATGAACGAAAACCTCTTTAAATGCGTCGCTTTCACGGGATTCTGCTATCCATTGGTGAGACGCCGTATCATACTTTTTTATAGGTGCCAAAAATCTAAAAAGTTGCAAAACAATAATTGAAATAACTCGGAATTCAAAAACGCAACAATATAAGGGATGTTGAAAAAAAAAAGAGAAAGCTCAAGACATCTATAATTAACGTATACAATTTTTTCTCGTATCTTGTATAATAATGGATATATTGAGCTTTACCATAGAAATGCGTCATCATGTACCTATATGTGAGAACATATAAAAACCGTAACTAATCCCGGATGTGGGTTCAAGGTTGCCTAGTTCGCGCTCATTTCAAAAAATCTTTTCCAAATTCAAAAGTCGCGATCTCCTCATTAGCTAATTTTTTCTACAAAAATTTGCTGAAAATTATAGACCAATAAACGATAAACTCTATAACTACAACTAGGCCAAAGCATCACAGAAAGGGTCTAGTTGAAATGAATTGTCTGGAAATATTTTAGTAACATGAAGGACAATAAACATTGAAGCTAGAACTTATAAGGGTTTGTAAAACACCCGTCTTGCGACATTTTCTCCACATAACAGGTTTCTTGTCTAAACGTTGCCAATTTTGACGTTTCAACCCGACTTTGACGTTTGATCTCAAAATTGTGTTCTTAAAATAACTAAAATAACTTTTTTGTCTTTCAATTTTCAGGCCTAAAAAATTTTCCGGGAAAAAACGGACTGGTTTTCCATTTGCGAAAGGAATATATATATATATATATATATATATATATCTATATATATATATATATATATATATATATATATATATATATATATATATATATATATATATATATATATATATATATATATATATATATATAATAACAACTGCGTTATCACAAGACATATTTTGCTGGTTTTTTTGAAGCACCTTAATCTAAATGACTTCTTATTATTTTCCGGGAAAAAACGGACTGGTTTTCCATTTGCGAAAGGAATATATATATATATATATATATATATATATATATATATATATATATATATATATATATATATATATATATATATATATATATATATATATATAATAACAACTGCGTTATCACAAGACATATTTTGCTGTTTTTTTTTAAGCACCTTAATCTAAATGACTTCTTATTACCTACGCCAACCTTTAACAACATTTTTATATTGTAATGGACGCCGGTGAGGCCCAACTCAAGCATTAAGAATTTCTCTGGAAATGCATTAGTGATATTTCAAAAATCCATATCTTCTAAACGAACGGACCTAATTTCAAACACAAGAAAGCAATGTATAGGGAATCAAAAGCTCTTTTTAGCAAGCTATCACATGACCCCTATTTCCATTTGAAAAAATTTCAGGGATGACACGCCCGCTTAGGAGGGTAAAGTTTCGGCTACACTTTTTGCGTCAAAAGTTGTCCCCCTCACAAACAAATTTAACGTGTTTCAGTTCAGTTTTTTCGACAAAATATTTCCCTGGCAGTTGTGGCTGCCAGCTCGTTTTCAATGGGCCTCACTATATATATATATATATATATATATATATATATATATATATATATATATATATATATATATATATATATATATATATATATATATATATATATATATATATATATATATATATATATATATATATATATATATATATATATATATATATATATATATATATATATATATATATATATATATATATATAATAAACCTATAAATGTGTTCTAAAGGGGCTAGTTCGCGCCCATTCCAAGAAAATTTCAAAATTCAAAAGGCGAGATCTCCTCATTAGTGATTGTTTTAAGAAAATGACAAAACCCAATAACATACAAATGTTTCATTTGAATAAGATTTCAAAAAGGCGATGTTTTAATTGTTTTTTATTGTGGGCTAAACTAAAAAATATTATTTTCCCCAACTGAAACAATAAAATAATTTCAGGGGGTAAAAATATCATGTGAATCCATTGTGTAGATACTGTTAGCTGTTAGTACCTGTAATTTCAGAGCAATCATATCGCAACCCCGCGCGTGCACACACACACACACACACACGCGCGCGCGCGCACGCACACAGCCACACGTTCTGTAAATTATTAACCACTGGGAGCCTTCTTTGGGCAGGTTTAATTCATACAAGCTTCACCTTTAGAAGGGAGCGTAAAACCACCGCCCGTATTTCTCTTCTTATTCCAGGCAGGGGTTCGGAAAAGTTTTCACGTTTCCACATTAAGTATACAAGAATACAATACTCTTTTTCAAAAACGCACATCTCAGACCAGTCTAGTTAACCACATACTGATTTTTTTATAGTTAAAATAACTTGATAAAGTGTTAGGTTAATAATAAAAAACTATACATTTTAAACAATGGTATTTTTAACTTAAAGCCAACATTTTCTTTCGGTTTGGTTATATTTTATATCTTGCGCAACATCGTATTGTCGGTTTTAGCATGAATACATTACATTATTTATCATTTCTCCTACGCCAGAAATTCTCATATTTCTGAATCTGCGCCATGATATATCCCGGTTTGAAAAATTAGGCAATCAGGCTGGAATTCCTGTTTTATAGCAGCATGAAATACTTCGCGTTTCACATAGTTCTGATATGTTGTATATGGGAGTGTTAAATTAGGGTATTTTAATTTTATTTAAAATACTACCTACGTAAGTGATTAAGTATTTTTAAACAGGGGACTCGATCAGTGTCGTTCATTGTCCTTTGGGTGTGTGAAGCTATTCTGACAAAACAAATATGTAGGCTGCAAGTGCGTATGTTATCGTAGTTTCATAAAAATATTTGGCAGGTAACTTCTTTTTATCAATAGGTTGGATGTGTTCCTTAGCCAGCACGCTGGATCAGTTTTCCGGGGAAACTTTTACGAGGGTATATTTATATTCAGTTATCCTGGAAACTTTCCAGCAAGCAAAATTAAATTAAGTTGCTATGGTGCCAACTGTAATGTTTTATTAATAAACTGCCAAAGCTTGACATCCAAAAGTTCAGTGGTCAAAAAACTGCGAACTTTGGTAAGCGGTATTTTTGACAAAAAGCTAGATTTTTATTTTTAAAAAATTCGGTTAGTTATTGAGTATTTATTTTTTAAGGTGGTCATCGGACAAATAAATGTTTGCTGATTTGGTAAGCCTTAGCTGATCAGTACTCTTTGTATTCTACTATTAGAAACTGGATTGCGGAATTTTACGATCGAATGTCAAAGATGAGACCGCTCTGGAAGACCGATTTCTGTGACTACAAAGAAAGATTGATTATGTCCGTCAAATAATATTAGAAGATTGACCAAATGGATTACAATGAACGTGCGTTTCATATTATGCGTCACGTCTTAGGAATGAGGAAGCTTTTGACATAATCGATTCCAAAATGCCTGAAGGAAGTGTGTCACCTTTTTGAAGGAGATTCCTGAAACTTTTTGGGTTGCCTTGTCACTATGGGCGTAAAATGGGTCCACCTCTATGATCCAGCGACTAAATAGCAATAGAAAGTGGAAGCATTCCGGTTCACCACGACACAAAATATTCCTTGTTCAAAAGTTGACTGGCAAGGTTCTTGCTTCAGTTTTCTGCGACAAAGATAGGATAATTCTACTAGATTTTCTTGAGCAGGGTAAAACTGTCACGACAGCATATTTTAATAAATTGCTAACTAAGTTGCTCAAGAAAATTTTGGGAAAACTGCAGAACACTGGCCAAAGTTATGCTATTTTTGCAAGACAACGCCCCTGCTCACAAGTCGTTAATTGCAGTGCAAAGAATTTATGACGTTGGTTTGCAATTGATTAACCATCCGCCCTATTCTCTAGATTTAGCACCATCAGACTATTATTTACTTCACAATGTCAAAGAACATTTAGAAGGAGAACGGTTTCCGATAAACAAGTCATATGTGTCATTGATGAGTGGTTTGAAGGAAAAGATAAATAAATTTTGTAAAGGATTTAGAAATGCTGAATGAACGTTCTGCTAAATGTTATCCTAAAGGTGACTCAATTAAATAAATACAATTTTGTTTTAAAAAATATTCCGTTTTATGTTGTAGGCTAAGTAGTTTTCAATGCCTTTTTTGTACATCTTTTTCCATATAATTTTTATATCTTTGAAAACAAAAAAGTTATTTTCAAGTTTTAAACACTAGTTGCCTTTTGTTAAAAAATTCACCTATGAGAATTAAATGTTCAGAAATATTTTCGCGGTCTTTAATGTGAGACATACTTGGTTCTCGGGTTGAACCGCGTCCAAAATTTATGAAAACCCGACGTTTCGGCTCCTGTTTTGGAGTCATTTTCAAGAGGTAAAGGAAATATGTAAGGACAATCTAAGGTCTCAATCTGCCTACTCCTTAGAGTGGTGGACAAAGGTGGGTAAAGGAAATATGAAAGGACACTCTAAGGCCTCAATCTGCCTACTCATCAGAGTGGTGGACAAAGGTGGGCAAAGGAAATATGTAAGGACACTCTAAGGCCACCATCACCCATCGCAACTGAATTCCGTGGTTCGAACACTAGTAACACGATCCCTTAGACTAACGGACATCAACAACAAACAGACAGAATTAAATTTTTTAAGACAAACATTGCTAGAAAACGGTTACGACAAAAATCACATACTACGAAACATGAAAAACGCACAACAAACCACTACACCACAACAAGAAGAAACATAGTCCACACAACAACACGCAGCGTTTTTACCATACATTAAAGGTGTCACCGACAAAATCAGCCGAAAACTGTCAAATCTTATAAAAACTCCCAAGTAATTGAGCTACAACAACCCAACCCACCATTGTCCACCGCTCTAAGGAGTATGCAGATTGAGGCCTTAGAGTGTCCTTACATATTTCCTTTACCCACCTTTGTCCACCACTCTAAGAAGTAGGCAGATTGAGGCCTTAGAGTGTCCTTACATATTTCCATTATCCACCTTTGTTCATCATTCTAAGGCGTAGGCAGATTGAGGCCTTAGAGTGTCCTTAAATATTTCCTTTACCCACCTTTGTCCACCACTCTAAGGAGTAGGCAGATTGAGGCCTTAGAGTGTCCTTACATATTTCCTTTACCTCTTGAAAATGGCTCCAAAACAGGAGCCGTAACGTGGAGTTTTCATAAATTCTGGACGCGGTTCAACCCGAGAACCAAGTGTGTCTCACATTAAAGACCGCGGAAATCTTTCTGAACATTTAATTCGCCTCTACCGGGAAGTACTTTTATCTTATATCAAAATTTTCAGCAAGCTTCTTATCCGCAAATCCCGTCTCCTTTGTGACCTCACATTTCTAAAAGCCTGCCGTGATTATCACGTTGTCCCAAAATCTTTTCAACTTAAACACCACACCAAATCACATAACGTCTCCAACATTTTAAAACGAACAGGCTTTGCCCTCCTTAGAAATTTCATTCACGAGACAAGACGATACCTTAACACTACTAACACACTGCTTTACGACACCTACATAAAAATACACACATTCAAAATATACCCTACACTTTGGGACACTCTAGACAGACTATCACATAGTAAAGCAGAACATGTTACACAGCAAAAAACGGACTTACAAAAAAGAAAATTACAGCATCTTCTAGACAACAAAAATCTCACACAACACACACATAATGCCAATCCTACTATAGTAGTTCACAACCTTTCAAATTCCAACATAAGTGACGTCGCCATCAAAGTCCTATCCAAAGGTTTTAATTTTGCACCAACCCCTAAATTCATCCCAATAGAAAAGATAACTTCTCAATCAGAAGATGCGATAACACACTTACCGACTGACGAAGCTGAAATTACGAGACAGGATATTGCCAGGATATTACGTTCTGCCAAACCTCCACCTTCCAACCTTTCTCCTCACAAACGACAGTCAATCAGAGACCTAAACCGAAACACAAATATTTTAATCCTACCAGCAGACAAAGGTAACGCTACAGTCATACTCGACAAAACAGACTATATACAAAAGATGGACAATTTACTAAACAACACAGACTACAAACAAATCCCCAACGACTCTACAACTCATCTTGAAAAGAAAACCAAAACTATCATCAACAACTCCCAACTCAGTCCTGACCTCAAAAAAGAACTAATCCCCAGCGAAAAATCATCTCGCATCCCTAGAAAAGACGGTCTCCCGAAAATCCACAAGCTTGATATTCCCCTTCGCCCTATCGTAAGTGCCCACCGTTCACCCACACAAAAACTTGCAAAACATCTAGCCAAAACTCTCCAACCATTAGTAGAAAACGCTACATCCCGTGTCAAAAACTCCACCCATTTCATTGACCTTCTTCAAAACAACACCATTTCTCAAAACGACATCCTAGTTAGCTTTGATATAGTTTCCTTATTCACCAATATACCTCCACGATACCTTAGCTCTTGTAGAACACTGCACATCTAACACTTATTTCCTTTTTCAAAACAAATTGTACAAACAAGTTCGAGGTGCTCCAATGGGTTCACCTCTCTCTCCTGCATTGGCTAATATTTTCATGGAAAACTTCGAGACACAAGCCCTCAATTCATCCCAACTTAAACCAACCTGTTGGTTAAGATACGTTGACGACATTTTCGCTGTCTGGCCACACGGCAAAGAATCTCTAGACGAATTCCTTTCTTACCTAAATAACATCAACCCCCAAATCCAGTTCACCATGGAAATAGAAAATAATGTTTCTTTGCCTTTCTTAGATGTACGCATCACTAAAAACCCAGTCAGAGGATTTTCTTACCCTGTCTACCGAAAACCAACCCACACTAATCGTTATCTTAACGCCCAATCTCACTCTAAGGCCTCAATCTGCCTACTCCTTAGAGTGGTAAACAAAGGTGGGTAAAGGAAATATGTAAGGACACTCTGAGGCCTCAATCTGCCTACTCCTCAGAGTGGTGGACAAAGATGGGCAATGGAAATATGTAAGGACACTCTCAGGCCACCATCACCCATAGCAACTTAATTCCGTGGTTCGAACACTAGTAACACGATCCCTTAGAATAACGGACAACAACAACAAACAGACAGAATTGAACTTTTTAAGACAAACATTGCTAGAAAACGGTTACGACAAAAATCACATACTACGAAACCTTATAAACACACAACAACAAACCACTACACCACAACAAGAACAAACAGAGTCCACACAACACACAGCGTTTTTACCATACATTAAAGGTGTCACCGACAAAATCAGCCGAATTTTCAGAACCCATAATATCAAAACCGTATTCACAACAGACCAAAAACTGTCAAATCTTATAAAAACTCCCAAAAATACGATTCCAGACGAATCCCACGGGGTTTACGAAATTCCTTGTTCCGACTGTTCCCGAACTTATGTAGGACAAACAAATAGATGCATCCACAATAGAATATATAAACACACCCTCGCAGTTAGAAAATCCGACCCCTCATCGGCGCTGGCCATGCATCATATTCATACAGGGCACAAAATAGACTTCGATAATGCCAAAACAATAGCACCGGTTTACAACTTTAAAATGAGAATTATCCGCGAAGCAATCGAGATCGAAAAACGGCCCGATTGTTTAAATAAGAGAGATGATGGTCTTCGCCTTCCAACTACTTGGAAACCTATTATATCTTATTTACAACACACACAAAAAGAAAATAAATTCCACAGACAATTTTATTGCCCCATTATCTGCCTCAACAAATGCCGGTGACCCTCTTAATCCTCCTCCTCGGAGTGCCGTGACCTAAGCCCCCCACTTTATTGACTTTTACCCCACTACTTTCACTGATAACGAAGCAGGTAGACGGAACGACATATATAAGACAAGACTTGAAATGAACTGCCAGATCTCTCTGAGGCCTAGGGTTAAACACACTGAGACCTCACAGACGATCTCCGGCGAGATTTGGGGAGTAGGCAGATTGAGGCTCCGTATTCGAGCTACAACAACCCAACCCACCTTTGTCCATCGCTCTAAGGAGTACCAAGTATGTCTCATATATATATATATATATATATATATATATATATATATATATATATATATATATATATATATATATATATATAAGGGGCCGATTTGAATAAAATTTGGCACGTACCTTGCTTTTGCTTTCGTAAGTGCCTGGAATAAGTTCGTTAGCCAGGAAAATCGGACCAGGTTTTCCCGGAAAATTTTGGGTTTTCTTTCGAAATAAATTGTATCTTCAAAAATATAAAAGCTATGGGAACCAAATTTGGTACGTAGGTTTAAGATATAAAAAGTAAACTATATGCCAAAATTTAGATTTCTATGTTACAAGAAAAAAAATCCAAAATAATATTTGGTGCCAGATCATTTCTATAAGAATTCACCACCATAGCGCACTTGCTGCGTCCAGACTTTTTTACTGTAAACCTTTTAGTTTTGATCTCATGTTTGCTCTCTTGATGAAGCAACAGATGTTTTAATGCCCATAATTTAACGCTAGAAACTTGAAATATATTCTCTATAAATACAATGTTACCAAATTTCTTTACGAAAAGTAGTGTTAATTTTCAAGATACAAAAACTCTTCGAAAGGAAATATAATGCCCAAAACTTAAAATTTGATATTTAATATAGCCTCTATAAAGGCAATGCGTGTACCAAATTCAACAAAGTAGTAGTAGCAGTGGTGGGGAGGCTAACGCCAAGCAAGTAGGCTACAATAGGCCCTTTTTGACAACCACAGCAACCAAGCAACCATGGTCTACTCTTCCTCGGTTCCGTCGCCAAACCTCCTCGGCCTCGAAATAAAGGCCGTTACGGTCTTCAATTGGACGGTACTTACCTGATTCCTCTGCAGAGTCCTCTACCCGAACAATTCTGCTCGAAGACTCTTAAAAGCCTCGCATTCACACAAGTAGTGGTAAGACGTTTCTTCATCCTCGCTGCATTCCTGGCAAATGGGATCCCTCTACGCATATTAATGTGAGGTGTCTTCTAAGGGCACAGTGGCCTGTCAGCACCCCAAGGATACGGCGAAGCGTAGGTCGACTCCTACCGAGTAGCCAGACAGCTTTATCTCTGTCCGGCCCCTCCACGAAGTCCCTCGCCTGCCTACTGCCACCAACCGACCCCCCGTGCCTCTCCATGGCTTCCTCAGTCCACCTGTCTAAGGCAACAGAGACCGTCTTCCTACTTATGCCTATAGCAGGCTCCGGGCCACAAAACAGCCGCCGGGAGCCAAGCCTTGCGAGATTATTCGCTACCTCATTCCCCGCTACGCCACAGTGTCCCGGAACCCACACCAGTTGCACCTACTTTGTCCTGGCTAGTCCTTTGAGGGCGTCAGCGTACTCCTGAACCAGTTTTGAACTGATTCTGGCCGCGCAGACTGCCCGGAGGAGCGCCTGGCAATCCGAGCAAATGTATACACATTTCTCGGGGCTCCTCCTCACATTCTATCTATTAGCCACAGACAGGATAGCGTACACCTCTGTTTCGAATGGCGAGCATAACTCTCGCGCACCCCCATGCCCTCGATGTATTTTCCTGCCCCGGAAGATTGTTGATCGTCCAGCCGCGAATGCAACCTCAGTTTCCCTCCACTGATCCCTACTGGGGATTCTAAGGGTATATGGCCTAGTTAACCTAATATCGTCCTCTGCCTTTCGTACCTTGATGGTGGAAATCGGAATTTCCTTTTGCACCTCCTTGGCGACTCTTGCATGTCCTATTACTGATCCCTCTCCGCACCAGTTTTGATAGTCTCGCATTCTAAGATTCGACGCCATAGCCTCCCTTCTGATACATATTGGAAGCGGTGGCAGCATCAGCAAGACCTCTAGCGCGGATGAGGGTGTGGTCCTCATAGCGCCTGTGATCCCCAGGATTGCCAGCCTTTGAAGTTTGGCCAGCTTCCTGGTAGTAGTTTGGTTCACACCGCACCACCAGACCAACGCCCCGTAGAGGATCCTCGGCCTGACGATCGCAGTGTAAATCCAATGAAGGATCCGTGGACTAAGTCCCCAGGACCTCACTATCACTCGATGCAGCTGCCACAGCGTCGCTACTTCCTTCCTCACTACTCGTTCTATTTGCGACCCCCATGTTAGTTTGGAGTCCAGGACCACCCCCAGATATTTGACCGCCCGCACTAAAGCTAAAGGTTTTCCAAAGATCCCGGGCGCCCTGAACCCATCCACATTCCTCTTCTTGGTGAGTATGATCATCTCCGCCTTCGCGGGGTTTACCGCGAGTCCCAACTCACCACACCACCTTTCAATTATGCTACAGGCAGCTTTCATTCACTCACAGACAACGCCGAGGAATTTGCCGGTGACTAGGACCAGCCCATCATCAGCGTAGGCCTGGGCGTAGAATCAATTCTCGGAGAGTTGCTCCAAGAGGCCGTCTATGACCAGACACCATAGATGAGGCGAAAGGCAGCTGCCCCGAGGACAGCCGCTCGTCACCCCGACGTCCAGCCCCCGGTCCCTCAAGGTCAGCGAGACTCTCCTGTCCTCCAGCATGCTCGCCACCCAGCTTATTAGGGACCTCGGCGATCCCCTGTCCTCTGGGCGACACAGACCGTATCCGTCCTTGTCCTATCAAAGGCCCCCTCTACATCGAAGAACACAGCTAATGTGCTCATCCGTAGTGTGGGGCACGTTCCACCTTTCGCGTCACAGCGTGGACCGCCGTCTCCGTCGATTTCCCCCGCTGGTACGCGTGCTGACTTTTATGGAAGGAATGATCCCTGAGGATCCCTCCCAACATAATCGTATCAACTATATTTTCCAATGTCTTAAGCAGGAAGGATGTAAGGCTGATTAGCATGTACGCCTTGGCCAGCGTGTAGTCCTCCCTTCCCGGTTTGGGAATAAAGACCCCCCTAACCCGGTGCCAGGCCTTTGGGACATAGCCCTACGCCAGGCTGGCCCGGAAACCTCCTATATGTTGGAAAGCAGTATATCCAGGCCCCTTTGGAGCAGGGCCGGAAAAATCTCATCAGAGCCTGCGGGCTTAAATACACTAAAATAGTGTTGCGTTTTCTCCGGATTCTGGATAAGTGAGACTTTAAATTTTAACAAAACAACTTTATTTACACTCTAAATATGGATACAATAAAATTTCTAGAATGTCTCTCTCACAAAACACTTAATTTACTGTCTACAATTACTAATCTGTACACAAGTCTCTACACTGGCTATTCTCTTAACACTTTACACTGCTTCTTCAAGTCACTACCACATTCTCTTACTGAACTGAACTAACTTGGGCTGGCTTGCTTCCGCTTTTATATACTCGCCGTACCTTCCCCTCCTTTCTAGAGCGTTCCATTCCAGAACGTCCCAGGACCTTCTTTTACTAGAAGGTTCTGTGAATACAGATCGGTCCCGTGTGTATACAGGGCGATGTATATACAGGATGATCCAAATGTGGTCACCACTCCTATGTTACACAAGAGGTGTTTCTCGAACTATAAGATCTCTCTGCGTATACAGGGTGTAAGAGTTCTCTGCGTATACAGGGTGTATATACAGGGTGTTCGGAATGTGCAGACCTCAGTTATCCGTTCCGACGGGGTACAAGTTGGTAACTTCGTTATTTCTGGTCCTAGAGGGTTGAGACTTCGCCTGAGGGGGGTCACCCCAGGCACCCCCAGGGGGTGGGGAGGCGGTGTTGCCAGACTGTGCAAAAATTCCCAGATGTTGGGAAAATTCTGGAGATGTGGCAACACCGCACCTACGTCTATTGAAGTGCTGTGTAACACTGCCCCCCTCCTTAAGACTGTTCGTCCCGAACAGTATTTACCGGCCGCCAACTTGGGGGTTCCTTGCCCCGATAGGGACTCAACCTCTCTATGTGAACAACTTTGGGTTTAGTTCTTGGAGACAGCTGGATTCTGTAGACTAGGTCGTTAATTTTCTTAGTCACCAAGTATGGCCCTTCCCATGGTTTCTGAAGTTTGGGACTGAGGCCCTTTCTCCTTGTTGGTTGGTACAGCCACACTGCATCACCTTCCTTGAATGTATGGGGTGTTGCTCTGCGATCCAAGCGCATCTTCATCCGGTCACTGCTTAAGAGGAGTCTATCTCTGACACATCTGTGTATAGTGCGCAGTTTTCCTTCTAGGTCGGCGACATACTCAGGTAACGTAGCTAGGTCCGCTATGTCCTCGTTCGGTGGTGGTCTCGTCATGTCGATTGGTAGCCGCATCTCTCTGCCGGTCAACATCATGGATGGAGTGTAGCCGGTAGATTCATGCTGAGAGCTTCTGTAAGCTAGGAGGAACAGAGGTATCAGCTTGTCCCAGGTTCTCTGATTCTCGTCAACAAACATAGCAAGATACTGATTGATGGTCCTGTTATGCCGTTCTACCATGCCGTCTGATTGAGGGTGGAGTGGCGTTGTTCTCGTTTTCTTTATGCCTAGCAAGTCCATTAGGCTCTTCCAGACCTCTGATTCGAAATTCCGGCCCTGGTCGGTGTGAATCTCCAAGGGTACGCCATGCCGTGATATGACATTTTCCATCAGGGCTTCTGCCACGGTCGTTGCCTCTTGGTTGGGGATCGGCGCAACTTCAGGCCATTTCGAGAAGTAGTCCATCGCCACCATTATGTATCTGTTCCCAGACTCTGTGATGGGAAAAGGTCCTGCGATGTCTACGGCAACTCTCTCCCACGGTGCACCTGAGATGTACTGCATCATTTTTCCTCTGGATCGGGTCTTTGGTCCTTTCTTTGAAGCACATTGGTCACACCTTTTGCACCATTCTTCCACGCTTCTTCGGCAGTTTATCCAATAGAAGCGGTCTCTCACTCTGGCAAGAGTCCTGTTGACCCCAAAATGGCCTCCACTTCTACTATTGTGTAACTCTTGAAGAACACTGTCTATGCACTCACTTGGCACAACGGTCTGGTATATACAGTCTCTACCATCGGCAGTTTCCCATTTTCGAGTGATCATGTCATTCTTTAGACACAATGAGTCCCATTGTAGCCAGTAGCCTTTAACCTCCGCCCCAAACCGGGACACATCGTGCCACTCTGGTCTTTTCCCCTTTTGTAGCCATTCTCTAATATTTTTCAAGTCTGGATCTGTCTTCTGTGCGTCTCTGATGTATTCAAGATTTACGTCTAGATCGGTATTATTCTCCTTTTCCGTCACCAGTTGTTTGATCTGATGAGTTACTTTATCGATCTCTTTGTTCTCTTGTCGCTCGCAAAATTTACATTCATGCACTGAACATGGTCTTCTTGACAGGCTGTCTGCATTGGCGTGACTTCTTCCTCTTCGATGTTCAATCCGGAAGTCGTAGCTCTCCAGTTTCTCTATCCATCGGGCTATCTCTCCTTCGAGATTTCTAAAGTTCAGAAGCCATTGCAGGGCAGAGTGATCTGACCTCACGCGGAATGTTCTTCCGTACAGGAAGCTGTGGAAATGTTCGATGGATCTTACAACTGCCAGCAGTTCTTTCCGGGTTACACAGTAATTCCGTTCTGCTGTTCCGAACGTTTTGCTGAAGTAGCCTATCACAACTTCTTCTCCGGCTCGGAGCTGCGAGAGTACTGCCCCGATGCCATACTGGGAAGCATCGGTGTCCAGTATGAACAGTCCTTCGTCCTGAGGATAAGCCAGTATAGGAGCAGTGAGAAGACGATGTTTGAGTTCTCTAAAAGACTCTTGGCAATCTGGTGACCAGATGAACTCGGCCTTATTTTCAGTCAGGCTATGCAGAGGTTTCGCAATGCTGCTGAAGTACTTCACAAAGCGTCGGTAATAGCTGCAAAGTCCCAGAAAACTTCTGACCTCATGTTTGTTCATCGGCACAGGCCAGTCTCTTACTGCCTTTATTTTCTCTGGATCAGTTTCTATCCCTTTCTCAGAAACGACATGTCCGAGGAAACTCACTTTCTTCTGGAAGAGGACGCATTTCTTGGGATTGAGTTGCAGATTGGCACCTCTCAGCCTGGAGAAAACTTGCTTCAGATTCGCCAGGTGTTCATCGAAAGTCCTTCCAATCACCATGACATCGTCGAGATACACCAGGCATGTTTCCCATGTCAGTCCTCTCAGCACTAACTCCATTAGTCGCTCGAAGGTGGCAGGAGCATTACATAAGCCGAATGGCATGACCTTGAATTGGTACAACCCATTCCCGGTTGAAAAAGCAGTCTTCTCCTTATCGTCTTCATGGAGTTCTACTTGCCAGTAGCCACTTTTCAGGTCTAATGTAGAGAACCACTTTGATCCGGCCAAAGTGTTCAAAGTGTCGTCGATCCGGGGCAGGGGATAACTGTCTTTCTTGGTGACGTCATTCAGCTTCCTATAGTCCACGCAAAATCTCATAGTGCCGTCTTTCTTGGTGACCAAAACTACTGGGGACGACCAAGGACTATTAGACTCCTCGATCACACCGTCTTCCAGCATTTCGTTAACCATCGCCTTGATTTCTGATTGCTTGGCAAAAGGCAGTCTTCTCGGCGGCTGTCTAATTGGTCTTGCGTCGCCAGTATTAATTCTGTGTTGCACTAGACTCGTACGACCTGTTATTTTATCTTGAGCGAAAATATCGGCCTCCTCCAATATGAACTTCAGGGCCATTTCCATCTCTATGTTGTTCAATTGGCCCCATGAATTCTTGAACCGCTCTACTATTTCTACTGGCAGTCTTCTGTCTAATGCAGTGGGTGTCACGTTTCTTGACAACGTCACTCGGTCAATGGGCTCGCAAGTGGCGATAACCTCACCTTTCTTCAATGTGACTCTGTTAGTTTGCACGTTAGCCACTCTTATGGGTATTGTCTTCTTCGGGTCTACTAAGCATCGTGCGACGAGGGCACCATCATGTGTATCTTTTAGGGGCTCCGCTATGAGAGCAGACATACCATCAAGTTTCTTCTCTAGCCTGGCTCTGACAATCTTCTCACTGTTACCAGGAATCCGTGTATCCTCGTCGACAATAAGTCTCACCCTGAGATTAGCTTCGCCTGCTGTTGGAGATAAATACAACTCTTCGTTGCCGATTCTCAAAATCTTATTTTGGAAGTCCACTGAAAAGACATCAAACTCTTCCATTAAATCCAGGCCCAGAATAAATTCGTCGACGATTTCTGCGACGACAGCCCTTACCTGTAGCTCAGTACTGCCCAGCCTAATGTAAACAGTGGCCTCTCCATGCACAGGTATCCTATCTCCTTTTGCCGTCTCCAACACAGGCTGTTTGTTGGTCGTGAGTGCCGCCCTGTTTGGCAACATGTCTGGACGTACAACGGATCTAGTGGCACCAGTATCGATGGTGAAACTGCATTGTCTTCCGTCTATGCTGCCAGGTATAACGAGGCTCTCGCGGTAGCGTCGGATAGTGGAGACCCTGACCTTGGGGCCTTGGGTCTCGCATGCCACGTGTCGCCCACCTACACTGGCGTCAGGTCGTTTTCCCTGATGGCGCTCCCTGTTGGTGTATTCCTGTCCCCTGCGAGCCACCTGTTGGGTTTGTGAGCACTGCCTACTTATGTGCCCTTTCCTACCACACTTGTAGCATTCTATGTCTGACCAATCTGCTTTCGTCCTACGTGCTCCAACCGTTGCAGTGAGCTTGCTTATGGCTTCCTTCATCAACTTGATTTCTCGCCTTAGTTCCTCTGTCGTGTCTGCATGGTCCTCTATCTCCTTCACTTCGCGCAGCCTGTTTCGGCGAGGTTGAGATGCATTCTTGGCTGCTTCAAATTCCAAACCATAAATGACGCAGTCTGTAAGTGTTTTAAACCTTCCGAGCCTCAAAGATTGTTGCATCTCGTTGTCAAGTACCCCATCGATGAAGGTCTGGACGGTGATCTGGTTGACAAATTCTTCTGGGGCTTGGGGATATGCCAGTCGCACAAGTTTCTCCACTTCGGCACTAAATTCTTGCAGAGTCTCATTTGGCTTCTGGACCCTTGTCTTTAGTTGTGTCTGTTAGACCTGGCTCATGTACTTGTTACCATATCTCAAATCTAGGGCCTGTATCACTGTTAAGTAGTTTTGCTGTTTCGACTCCGAGATGTTCTGGAGGATTTCTAGGGCTTTACCTCGAAGCGAGAGAATTAGAGCAGTGGCTGCCTGTTGTTCGCTCCACCCATTGCTGAGAGCTGCCGCCTCAAACTGCCTCCTGTACATGGGCCACGATGTTTCTCCGTCAAAAGTCGGCGGCTTTAGGGTTCCATGAATCTGCTGCACGGCTGGCATATATTCTTCCGGACGATTTTGAACTGGAGACATTCCAGTAACTCCTCTTGGCTGAGTTCTATCAGTCTGACCCATCACCTGTTCTGTCAGTTCTTTATGTCTGATGTCTGTGCCTTTCATCATCATCTTTATTTGTTCTTTCAATCCTTCAACTTCTTCCCATTGTTTATTCAAATCCTCTGTTACATTTTCTACTTTCCTGTTCACCACTCCTATTGCATTTTCCACATCTTCTACTTTCTTGTCCACATTTTCTATTTGTTCGTTGATCTGTTCAATTTCTTCTTTTACATCGACTCTCATATTGTGGAACATACTTCGGAGGTCTTCTTTGTCTTCTACACGTTGCTTCTTGAGTTCTTCTTCATCTTCTTGTCGTCGTTGTTCGTCTTCTTCGCGTTGCTTCTTGAGTTGTTCTTTATCTTCTTGCCGCTGTTGTTCTTCCTCTGGTCGTTTCTCTCGTCTTCTTCGCGCCGTCTTCTTTCTTCTTCTTGTCGCCGTTTTTCGTCTTCTTCGCGTTGCCTCTTGAGGTCTTCTTTATCTTCTTGTCGTCTTCTCTCGTCTTCTTCGCGTTGTCTTTTCAGTAAGTCCATCAACTCTTTGATTTCAGCCATCTTGTCGTAGTCAGTCGATCTGGTGTTTACCATTTACAACTAGATTAATTGTTCACTTCTTCACTCACTTATCCCACTTCTGACACCAAATTGTTGCGTTTTCTCCGGGTTCTGGATAAGTTAGACTTTAAATTTTAACAAAACAACTTTATTTACACTCTAAATATGGATACAATAAAATTTCTAGAATGTCTCTCTCACAAAACACTTAATTTACTGTCTACAATTACTAATCTGTACACAAGTCTCTACACTGGCTACTCTCTTAACACTTTACACTGCTTCTTCAAGTCACTACCACATTCTCTTACTGAACTGAACTAACTTGGGCTGGCTTGCTTCCGCTTTTATATACTCGCCGTACCTTCCCCTCCTTTCTAGAGCGTTCCATTCCAGAACGTTCCAGGACCTTCTTTTACTAGAAGGTTCTGTGAATACAGATCGGTCCCGTGTGTATACAGGGGGATGTATATACAGGATGATCCAAATGTGGTCACCACTCCTATGTTACACAAGAGGTGTTTCTCGAACTATAAGATCTCTCTGCGTATACAGGGTGTAAGGGTTCTCTGCGTATACAGGGTGTATATACAGGGTGTTCGGAATGTGCAGACCTCAGTTATCCGTTCCGACGGGGTACAAGTTGGTAACTTCGTTATTTCTGGTCCTAGAGGGTTGAGACTTCGCCTGAGGGGGGTCACCCCAGGCACCCCCAGGGGGTGGGGAGGCGGTGTTGCCAGACTGTGCAAAAATTCCCAGATGTTGGGGGAAATTCTGAAGCTGTGGCAACACCGCACCTACGTCTATTGAAGTGCTTTGTAACAATAGCTTTCTTGCTTTAAACGAGCAAACTCTTTTGATGGATTCGTTTCCTTTGAGATTCTTCTTTCTAGTTAAATACATCAAACAAATTGCGTCTAACTATTTTTCAACAAAAAAATGCAATAAGGTAGTAAGCTGATGTGTGTCGATATGATCGTTGTATAGCGTGTGTCGATATTTTCGTTGTATAGCGTCTACTTTATTAGTGTTATTGTTTAGCTTTTTTCTCGTTTTAATTGCTGTTATGATTATTGTTGTCATGGATTGATTCTATTTTTATGTCAAATATTGACATACATCACGTAGACATTTTGTAAACGTCATCCGTCTTTTTACTTTGTTTTTTTTAAATTTGTTGTCAAGACATCGTAACAGCGTAGCAACGGATTTTTATTCTTAGTTGTCATGAATTCGTGTAAATGAATTCAATTTTCTTCTGTCTGATGATGCTGTCAAACAGCAAAACCGGTTACAGAGAAGAAAACAAACATTATAAAAGCAAGATAAACAATCTCTACGTTTGGATTTAGTCCAATTTACGTTTATTTAAAGAATATTTGTTTAAATTATTTAGTCATAATCTCGTTAGACCTTCTTTTCTAGGAAAACTAGCTAAAAGCAAATCCAAAACATATTTAGTGAAGATGAGTGTTGCATCCACTGTATGCATATGCTGAATATCTATTTGACGCCTTAAAAACATAATACATCAAAAAAGTCAAAAGTTATGAAAATGAAAGTTCTAAAATAAGAGACCTTTATTGTTATTTTTCCCGAAGAAAACTTCTCTCTGATCAATAGTCGGTCATTGTGAGTATGGTTCTATCGTTTATGGCTAGACGCTTCCACAGCATGTGTCCTTTGTGTGGAAACTTCGTACAAAGACTACTACGCTTTCTGCATGCTTGAAAAACATTTTCCATGGAAAACTAACTCTTGCAAGTAACGTGGCTCGGCATAAAATGTTTTTATTTTAAGCTTATTTTTTGGTGAAATATATTTTATAAACAGCAAATATACGAAATAGGTACCTGATGTAGAAATAAAATGGTTAAGCAATGCTTAGTTAAATGTTTCTTATCATGAGTACTGGGTGTTGAATGAAATATTTTTTTTATTTTATTTTTTTGTAATTACATAGAACGTTTCAGACCTAACAAACTGAAATTTTGGGAAACATTGTTTGTAGGGTGGATAATTGCAGTATGATTGCTTTCCGATTACAGATATAGTGCGCTAGTTAGGTGACATTAGATTCGCAAATTATCCTATCACTAGCGTTATCATGCACTAGCACCTAGATTAACCGTGGTACGTACGTAGTTATCTATCAGTTTTGATTGTAAAAAAACGTAAACTCACCTCACAAAAATCATTTCTCGACAAGAAATTGCAAACACATTTTTCATTGAGACTTTTAGTGGCAGAAGCGGATATAGTATGATACGTACGGATATAGTATAATACGTAAATAAGATGCTTGAGAATTAACCTGCGTAACTATCCAAATAAAAGATGTCTGCATCGCTTCGCGTTCCAGTCTTTAAGCCTCGTGAAATTAATTGTTTTAAGAAACCTATTAGACACGCGTGCACTATTGTTAAAAATAAAAGAGGCCACCAATTTTTTTCCAAAATAACTGAAAAAAAATAATTTATTTGTAAATAGAATTGACTTATTACAAGGGTTTGGTAACCCCAACGTAGATACAAATTCCTAATTCTTTCCTAATTTTAGTTTCAAAAACAAAACAAAATAAGTGTACAAGTAAAAAACCGAATAAAAAAATTAGCGCGATCATATTAAGAAACTGACTCACCGCCATCATTAAATAGAATTAGCTACAGACAAGGTCTAGGTAAAATTGAATGTTTATTCCAACATTAAGTGTAAAACTCGATATTATGTAAGCATGAGTAATTTGGTTCAGCCAGTACTTAACCAAATAATATTTAGAGTGAGTGGTTATGAAAGCAGGTGTGAAATCCATCAGTTTTAAACAAGGTGGACTGTTTAGTTAAGAGTATTAAAAATACTATTGCCTGTCTCCGGTTACTCTCCTTACCATACTGTAGGTGTCTAACAGAACTGAAGTTGTTCGTGGAGTTCCGAGTCGGGACCAAGTGCACTGTAACTGTATTTAAGGTTATTTGGTATCTCCTGCTGTAGCAGACTCAATGTGCCTCATTTTTGCAATTTCCTCCCGCAGAGGTATGTATTTACTTATTTCCTCACTGAAGATCTTACTTAAGTTATTGGCGAGGGGCACAGCAATATCTATTATGTAGGTGGTTTTTGTGAACATCAGGGTGAGAACAATGTCTGCGATATTATTTGGTACCGGCCTATCCGCCTGAACCCTACTGTTCCAATACAGTTTTACATCCGCCGTTTTCAAATCTTCGGTCGTTCGTATTGGTAGTATGGAATTCCCTATACTTATAACGTAGCTGTTGGTGTACAATTTGTGCCATTCCAAGTAGATGTTTGGGAAAGTATTGAACATCCAGCAACAATGTGATCTAGGACCTCCTTTTTGTTACGGCATAGTCGAGATATGACGTTATCAATACTCTGAATTCATTTCTGGCGAGCTATTGTTGGAATAACTTGGTGCTGTATAGCAGCCACGGATCTCTCAGTATCCACAAAGATATATCCAGATTGGAGGTAAGATGTAGATGCTGCCGCGTCCATCGTGTCTCCCTAAATTGTTGCCAGGTATTTTCTGTGGAGTGCCTTTCGTCACCAGTTCTTTATCAGTTGTTGGGGTGTGGCAATTTCTGAATTGGGATGAAAGTGATTATCTGACGGGCTTAATGAAGTTGCTTTCTTATCATCTTTGATTGTTATTGCAGTGCAGTTTTCTGTTATTTTGTTCCTGACTATCCTACAGGTCTCTAAAATCCGACTCTTTTGCATGTCCTTCTGTATCTTCAGGTCATTTAAGGCAGCATGCATGTAGAGGAACGTTTCCCGTTGCACCGATGATAATCGGTACGCTGTTTAACGTCTTGACGTCCCATATAGTTTTCAGCTCTCTCGCGAGGTCCACGTATTTGGCGATTTTCTCCTTTCTTGCACTTTCCATGTTTTTCACATGTGGTACAGCTATGTCGCATATAGTCACATCTTTCTTCAATTTGTCCCAGTGCAAGATGTCTGGTCTATTGTGACGTATATAGTGATCTGTTAATACTGTTCTCTCCCAGTATGTGTGTGTGTGTGTGTTAGTCTAGGGATGGCCTCGGAAGCAAAGTCCATTAGCCACAAACTGTTGTACGAGACAGACAAATCAAAAAAGAGGGTCCACCATAAAGAGTCACAAATCGGAGTTATGCGTATAATATATGACATCACTGTTGTTCTATTACCCCAAATGACAAAATCGTGCTATACTAAAGACTAAATATACTAAGATTAACTATTTATACTATAATATTTTGTTGGTACTTTTTTATTTTATTTATTACTTGTGATAATTTATATATAATATATATTTATTTGTTGATTTTTTTTATATAACAATATTTTCTCTATTTTAAGGCTCCTAATCCTTTGATCCTTTTGGTATTTCTTAGCCTTTTTGCGCCAATAAAATATTTGATAGATTGTGTTTACCACACATAACATTTTTGTCCTGTGCAGTCCTGTTATCTTCAGATTCTTCGAAATTTGTTTCTTTAATGCTTATAACTTTATTTTCTTTCAACTAAGGAATCCAACATTTGGCATATAGTATACGCTTTATAAGAGCCACTTACCTATCAAGTGTGGTTACAATAGCTTTTTTATTTTCGAAGATAAAAACATTTCCGAATTTTTTCGCAAAAGTTGGCCCGATTGGGCTGGCTAACAAAGTTCCCCAAGCGACTAATAAAAGGAACATCTCCATCAAGTTTCATCCAAATCCCATTATTACTTTTTTAGTAAACACTATATATATATATATATATATATATATATATATATATATATATATATATATATATATATATATATATATATATATATATATATATATATTAATTAGCAATTTTTTTAATCCAATATTTTAGTGGGATTTAGACACAGGGTCACAAGAGTCCGATTTATGGAGCTGCCGAAATCGTTTGCACTCTCCAAAAACATACATGAGGCTCCGGTAAGAGTCAGGTACAACAAAAGGAAAAGATACTAGGAACTTAATTCTGTACTTATTACTATATACATTGTTTATCTCTCTCTCTCTCTCTCTCTCTCTATATATATATATATATATATATATATATATATATATATATATATATATATATACATTTTTATACCTACGTATATGCGCATACATACGCATATATACACCTACCTATACATACCTGCACACACACGCACGCGCACAAGAACACACACACACACATAAACACACATAAATGCATACACACCTACTAACGACTATTTGATGCTAAATATCTAAATTAATTTACCTTAAGAAATTTAGCAGGCATTTGAATATTGCCTAATCGTTTAGACTTAACAAGCAAGTGATATTTACAGGGGTTTGAATTCTGTTTTCCTTTAACGACAACAACAGGCCTTGTCTGGGCTGATCATACGTATAGCAGGCCAGGAATATATGGTTTAAATCTCCCATGGATACGTTGTCACAGTGCCATGTCGGGTTGCTTTTAATGCCGATCTTGTGTAAATGGAAGGGGAACTTCCCATGGTTCAGCTTTAATCTAATGATAGATGTCGAGGACCATTTTGTATAATTACCGTTTGCATAAAACGGTCTTGTTGGTAAGCTTGGATGTATTAGTATGTACTGATTGTTAGATGTTACTACAAATCTGTTACATAATTTTTCCCAATCAGATTTGATCTCCGCTCTGTAGTTTGAGCGCAGATCAGCTATAGTGAAAGTGCTGCTAGCTAAATGTCCTTTAGTAGCTTCTTTTGCAAGAAAACCTACCACCTCATTGCAACTGCATCCTGCATGGCCTTTTACCCTTGCAAAGACCACATTTTTCCCAATTAGGGTAATATTATACAAAGTTTTTCTGATATCGCATAAAATGTTTCTTCATACTTCTTGAAGGAAAAGTGTTTAATGGATTTTAGTGCGGCCTGTGAATCCGTTAGTATGATAGTATTCTCTTCCGAGTCTAAAGTCCATAGGAGCGCTGCTAGGATAGCTAAGGTTTCTGCAGTGTATATGGGGCAATACTTATCCAGCTTTATTTTTCGTTTTACCTGCAACTGAGGAATATAAAAGGCGCATCCAACAGAATCAGCCTGTTTTGAGCCATCTGTGTAGATTATAATGAAGCCAGAATACGAAATCAAAAGTTGTTCCAGTATATAGTTATTGATATTGGAGTGATTTGTGTAAATAGGCATAAAAACGATTGGTTCTTGGGCATTCGCTTCTAATTCCAGATGAAAAATTGGGTAGCTGCTAGGTATGATGTTTGGAAAAGATCTAGTATATGTAAAAGCTTCAGCTAGTGGTGGAGTTGGTTTCTTGGTCCAGTATTTGTTAGTTAGACATTCTGTCGCTATTTGATAGATTGCGTTTAGTAGGGCTGGTCTATGAAACCTTAACTTGATTATGTATTTATTGGCCATATACGTTCCTGTGATGTTCAAGGGGGGTGCTTTGGCTTCTGATAAAATCGCCTCACATGGTGAGGATTTCATAGCCCCCAAACATATTTTGATGGCTTTATATTGCACCCTGTCAATTTTTAACAAGTTGCCTTTCGATGCTGATCGGTATAATATACATCCATAATCCAGGAGCGAACGAATGTAACATCTATAAAAGAGGAGAGCTACCTCTACGTCGGCACCCCACTTAGTATGTGTTACCACTCTCAACATGCTCAAACCTCTTTCACATTTATTCACCAAGTAATCGGTGTGCTTAGTCCAAAGTAATTTCCTGTCGATAACCACGCCCAGGTATTTGTAGCTGCTTACAACTGATATGACCGTGTTGTCTACTTTCAGTGTATCAGGGATTGCTTTTCGATGCCTTGTTAATATCATAACAACTGTTTTGGAATAATTTAGTTCTAGATCATGTTGTGACAGCCAGTCTTGTAAGGTACGCATTAGACCTGATAACTGATTAACGCAGTCATCGTATGTAGTTTGTGCGGTGTATATGCACATATCATCCGCATACTGTATACATTTAGTTTTTCTGTTGTAGATGTTGTGTATGCTTGTGGTATACAGGTTAAACACCATATGGCTTAAAATCGAACCCTGCGGTAGACCACGTCGGACGGTTCTAGGTCCGTGTAGATTATTAAAACTGTCTCGTACATAAATAGTTCGATCAGTAAACATCTGAACCAGATTGACAGCTACGTTGTTTGGTATTCCCGTGTTCACCAGCTCACTTTTAAGAGTTCTCAGATTAACAGAGTCATATGCACCTTTAATATCTAGGAATATGCACCCCATGTATTCGTTGTCTGAGAAAGCTTTTTGAACATCACTAACTAATCGAACGATGGCATCTGTAGTACCACTTCCTTTGCGAAACCCATACTGACCATCGGGTAATATGCGATTATGTTCACAAGAAAGCTCAAATCTTATCTATCATTCGCTCTAATATTTTAAATATACAAGATAGCAGAGAGATAGGCCTGTAAGATGAAACTTCATCGCCTGCTGTGCCATGTTTTCTAATAAGACATATCACCAACTCTTTAAGACCAGCAATTCATTGACCGTTGCACCACCAATCATTAAAAATACTTAGCAGGAGTTTCTTTGCTTCCTGAGACATTTTTATAGAGAATCCTGTAGGTGAACTTGTCTTTTCCAGGAGACCAGTTAGTAAACGATTTAAGACTGTCTTCTAGCTCGTAGAGTGTGAAGCATTTTTCTAACATGTGATCTGTGCTTAGTCCAAAGTAATTTCCTGTCGATAACCACAGTAGTACCACTTCCTTTGCGAAACCCATACTGACCATCGGGGAATATGCGATTATGTTCACAAAAAAGCTCAAATCTTATCTATCATTCGCTCTAATATTTTAAATATTGAAGATAGCAGAGAGATAGGTCTGTAAGATGAAACTTCATCGCCTGCTGTGCCATGTTTTCTAATAAGACATATCACCAACTCTTTAAGACCAGCAATTCATTGACCGTTGCACCACCAATCATTAAAAATACTTAGCAGGAGTTTCTTTGCTTCCTGCGACATTTTTATAGAGAATCCTGTAGGTGAACTTGTCTTTTCCAGGAGACCAGTTAGTAAACGATTTAAGACTGTCTTCTAGCTCGTGGAGTGTGAAGCATTTTTCTAACATGTGATCTGTGCTATCATTTCTCACTGTATCTAAATAGGTGGGAACGTCAGGTGGGGCTAGCTTATCTAACATTTCTTCAATTAACTCTTCCTTTACTGGAGTACAGTTACTTTTGTCTCCGGCATTATTCAGGCATCTGACCATAGATGCCTCCTTCTTGCTTAGTATGTACAGGTTGCAGATTACTACCATCAAACACCATCTCGTTCTTTTCCGTAACCGCTGTGTAAGTAATTTCACATTCAACTTCCTGTTTGATCGTATTCAGTCTCGTTTGTCTTATTCCTAAGTATGTCATGATACTGATCCGCTACTCTCTGTTAAGTCACTTGCATGTGTGGGTACACTGTGAGAAATTCGGTGTGGTTGTGTGGCCGAGTTCTTTTACTCTTTAGTAAATGCTCATAATTTTTTCGTTCATATTACTATTCCATTTTCCTGCGCAACATCCTTAGTGGGTGGAGCTCTTGGTATTACTAGGCTCCCTTGCTGTTGATTTTGGATTGTAATTTCTTGGATGACAGGGGCCCGCCTCATCAGCACCTCGCCGCCGACGTCCCGCACGCTGTCATGTCCAGCTCCGGCTCCAGACATGCCCTGGCGAACCCCAGACAGCGGCATTTTTGCGAGGCTTTGGTTTTGTTCCATTTCCATGGGCGTGCCACCAATTAACCCTAGTGGCACAGGTAGGGATGGAGAAGGTAATATGGTTAAGGAGAAAGGAGTAAGGTAATATTGTTAAGGAAAAAATGATAAATAGCACAGCGGACAGCTGGTGTCGCTGGCTGTACCGCGTACGTCGTTACGAGTAGCGGTGAGCATACTGCTGGAAGCAATACACCCACCGGCCAGACAGACCTGTGACCCTAGCCAGGAGCCCTTACAGGGTGCTACCGTCCGGACCCTGTTTTTTAACGTGGTTGTTACTCCACCCCCTCCTCCTTTCTCACCCTGGCTTGGGACCGGCAATGGCGGAATTATTATTATTATTATTATTATTATTATTATTATTATTATTATTATTATTATTATTATTATTATTATTATTATTATTATTATTATTATTATTATTATTATTATTATTATTATTATTATTATTATTATTATTATTATTATTATTATTATTATTATTATTATTATTATTACGGGTTCATTGCTGGGTTCAACTCTGGCAAGTAAATATAGTACACAAGGCCCCTATTGAGGGCAACTTGAGTTCATGTCTATTGCCTGTGGTTAAGAAAACCACGGGTCAGGCTGACTTTGTATTTCATTTTCTTTTAATTGTAGCGGTGTTGAAACATCTGCCTCGCATATGGCACGGTGTAGTTCGGAAATAAGCGCCTGCTGATAGAAATATGTACGCAGGTTCACTATCCGCTGGTCCAACTGTTGACCAATATCCAACACTCCTCTTCCACCTTGGTGTCTGGGTAGGGTTACTCGCTCGATAGCACTACGGGGGTGATGCTTTTTGGACTTTGTTAGGAGTGTTCGCACCTTCCGTTGTAGATTTTCGATGTCCGTTTTACTCCAGTTGACAATCCCAAATAAGTAGCTAAGTGCAGAACATGCATATGTATTCAGAGCTTTAGTCAGGTTCTTGCTGTTAAGATGTGATCGAAGCACCTGCTTTACTTGTTTCGTAAACTCATTTGTCATTCTTCATTACCGAGTGGTTTATTTTCCTTGCTTGATGTATTCCCAGGTATTTGTACCACTCTTTTACATCCATCGAGGCAATTTGCTGGCCGCTCTGAATTTCATATACACCTGGTTGTATTTTCCCTCTGACTACACATAAGGTGCGACATTTGTCGAGTCCAAACTGCATGTCAATATCTCTGGAAAACCCTTCCACGATTTTAAGGAGTTGTTATATGTGGTTCTCTGTGGAGATCAGCTTAAGATCATCCATATACACCAGATGATTTAGCCTCATTTGCTCCCTGCCATTGCTTTTGATACTGAAGCCATATCTGGTGGAGTTCAGGCGGTTTGATAGTGGATTCAATGCTAGGCAGAACCACAATGGGCTTAGCGAGTCACCTTGAAATATACCTCTTCTAATTGGTATCGTGCTGGTTACGATGCTGTCGCCCGTTTGTACCCATAACAGAATCTTATGAGCCATTTGTGTGGAAGTGAATCAAACGCCTTTTTATAATCCACGTAGGCAGCAAATATAATTCTTCGTCCATTGTAAGCTTAATTCACACAACCGAATCAATTATTAGCTGTAACCGAATCAATTATTAGCTGTTCTTTGCAGCCCAGAGATCGTTTGGCACACTCTTTTTGCTGCCTCGCAATTATGTTGTTTCATTCACAGTGCGCATATATACGTTTCTCAAGACAGGATGTGATCAACTTATATAGGGTCGGAAGACAAGTCATTGGCCGGTATCTGCCGAGGTCTACCGAACAATGCTGATCCTGCTGGCAGAAGATACGTGTGTCCGTGCGTGAAAAACAATGGTATCTTCTTTGGGTCAAGTATAACATAATTTATTAACACCGCCAATAGATCATGTGTACACCCAAATTGCTTCAGCCAAGAGTTTTGGACGTCATCAGGCCCGTGTGCCTCTCAGTTATGAAGCTCTTTAATAACCTCGGAGACCTCATCTGTGGTAAACGGCTCATGATGCATTTGTTCATAACCCAGACAAGCTCGGTGTTCCTCTTTATCCTAGCTGGCGCCAATATTGCACGTGGCTGTTGTGGCTAGTTGTCTTTGCCAGAACTCTTCCATTTGTTCCTTATTTGGAAGAGTATCGGAGGCTGCAGTCCTAGCTGAACTAAGCTGACGTTAGAAGTCCTTTCAGAGCGTTTAAACATTGTATTGTCGCACTTCCTATTGTTGCTCGCTTTATATCTCCTCAACCGTTCTGCATATACAGAAAGCTGTTTTAAGGTGTGCAAACATTCTTGTGCAGCGTGGTTGACTGACTATTATTATTATTATTATTATTATTATTATTATTATTATTATTATTATTATTATTATTATTATTATTATTATTATTATTATTATTATTATTATTATTATTATTATTATTATTCTTATTATTATTATTATTATTATTATTATTATTATCGTTGTTATTATTATTATTATCATTATTGTTGTTGTTATTGGTTTTTTTTCTTCTTCTTTAACGTCGGCCTATTTCCACGACTATGGCCAATCATCGACGCAAGTGAGCAGTTTTACCCCACTATCCTGGAAATTTTGCCGAACCCCTGCCTTTCTGTAAGGAGGGTAGGGACGTTTATCGTGTCCAACATCGCATGGACACCGGACCGACGGCTTTACGTCCCCTCGGAAGAGCGGAACGTGCAGACATCCAACTTGCTCAAATACAATGTCACAACTTCGGTTAATGATAATGTTACAATACGTACTGAAAAAGTGAAAGGAGAGCCCTGGACCCAGTAGCCTTCGGGTCAGAGGCACACGTTCTTACCACTGAACCACCAAGGCTCTATCCCGTGTCCGTGTGATGTTGGACACGTTAAAGGTCTCTACCCTCCTTACAGAAAGGTAGGGGTTCGGAAAAATTTCCAGGATAGTGATGTGAAACTGCTCTCTGGCGTCGGTGATTGGCCATAGTTACGGAAATAGGCCGATTTTAAAATTTTAAAAATACTACTAACTGAATTTTTTTTATGGAAACCCATTTTTATTAAAATTTGACACCATAACGCACTTGCTGCTTCCTAATCTTTTTAAATTGAGAATGAAAGAATGGTGCCGAAATATTCACATTTAATTAAGTAGTATTGTGGAAGTTTTTATGAAATATTTGTAGTTTTCACACATTTACTTTAAAGCACTAGCTAAAGAAAGACATTTTAATTTGGCTTTATAATATGTTGCAAATTAATTGGAAGACATTACCATAGATATATTGTTTGCGTTGCTCATCTCGTAAAAAGTCATGTAATTTAGATTATATTTTGCTAAAATTAGTTTAAGAAATAGTTATGTATTTTTCAGAGTTTTAGAAATAAAATTGTGGGAAATTTCTGTGATCTTAACTAAAATATTCCTTTTGTGATAGTTCATTATTCATACATTATTGGGTAAGGCTAACAACAGATTAGACCATTACGTGCAAGTAATATTGTGCTATTATGCCATTCGCTTTATATGGAAACGTAATAGTTGACCAATATGATAAAATGCAGGAACAATGGTAATATTGAATATATAAAACAACAATATCATTAGGCATTAGGGAACGAGCTACCACGTACACCATTTAGTGGAAGTTAGATTTTATGTGTCTCATATTACTTTCACTTTTTCTTTTGACTTATTTGAAACACAGCCACAGTTCTACTTTTATATATATAGTTTACGTTGAATGTTTGATTATTATCTTAACTATTTACTACATTAACAAACAAAACAAAAAACTGGACTTACGGGACTAGATAATTCAAAATTGATTTCCTGTGTGCATTTATCGGCAAGTAAAAGTAATTGCTTTATCTTACGTTGTTATTTTAGGATTTGATGTGTGTTTTACTGATCTCATGAGTTAATTGTTCACCGTGAGATGTATTAAGAGTGGAAATCTTTTGCGTAACTAGGACCTATGTTACTCATCTGATCTGAATCCAAAATGATAGTGTGTTCAACTGACCAACGATTTTTCAATTATCAGCCACCTTACTTTCTTCCCTGATACAGCGAGCAATGTACAAATAGGTAAGGCTGCGTTTTCCCTATCATTGTAAACACATACCGGTTTTGATCTTATTAGAATTAGTCATTCTGATATACCAATGACACTCAAAACACAATGCTGGCTACATCTATCCAAGCTGTTTCAGTTGTTTATAATTGGCGTGGTATAGCGCACTGGCTAGCTCTAATAAAAGCAAAACCGGTATGTGTGTTTCTAATTATGGTAAAAATTACGTACTTGAAATGGTGTCGCTGTATTTTTTTATATTAGCAATGCTGTCGTGTTTCTCACGGTATGTTTAGTGAATTTTTAAAAAAAATTCACTAATGAGGAGATTGCGACTTTTGAATTTTGAAAACTTTCTTTAAATGAGCGCAAACTAGGCCCCACATATTCGGGGCCAGTTTCAATTTATATATATATATATATATATATATATATATATATATATATATATATATATATATATATATATATATATATATTTGTGTGTGTGTGTGTGTGTGTGTGTGTGTGTGTGTGTGTGTGTGTGTGTGTGTGTGTGTGTGTGTGTGTGTGTGTGTGTGTGTGTGTGTGTGTGTGTGTGTGTGTGTGTGTGTGTGTGTGTGTGTGTGTGTGTGTGTGTGTGTGTGTGTGTGTGTGTGTGGTTTTTTTATTATTATTATTTTGTTTAACGGTTCGGGATAAAGAAACTTTAACCTGAGGCTATGTGAAAGTTGCGACGGGTGCGAGACGTTTAATGCAGAAGAAAAAAATCAAAAAAAATAAAAAATTATTCGCTCAAAGTAATGTTCAACCGACTCAACAACAAAAATTATCACTAGAAATCAAAAACTAAATCTATTTCGTTAACCCTGCAGAGCACATAATTGAAACCCCATCTAGCTTTAAACGTGTCAACATTATCCCTAGCAATATACCAAGTGTATTCCTTCAGTATGCGAGATTTAAGCCTGTTTTTGTAGATGTGAACATATGGTTGGTGTTGTACATTATCCTTAAAGAAGGCTGTCATATTATTATATACTGTGCCTTTGGCTAAGTTGCACAGAAAATTGCAAACTGCTGCAACAAGGCCATAACTTGAAGGTATACCGCCATATACGTCATTAATATGCAATGGCCTGGATAATATCCTTTGAACAAGTGAGTCGACAAAGTTCCATAGGGGAATTACTTCGGAGCATGTAGTAATCATGTGCCATGAGGTGGGTGTAGTTTTACACCACGGGCATGAGTTTGATGGCGCTAGTCCTGCCTTGTACAAAAATATAGGATCTGCCAATTTATTTTTAGAAAATCTGAAGGCGACGACGGCATCATGGCCAATCGTGGGCCTTGCTAAGATTTATGACCAGTTAATTGGATCATCTGTCCATGCACCCTTGAGTGGAGTGCCCAAAGAGTAAAACCTCAATATAAGATCATGCAGTAATGTGCGTTTGCTCTGAACATTACACCTCTCTCTTTTACCATCATGACTTTGATAAGTTACTTCAAAATGTGGACTAGATGGCCCCAGCGTGCTAACTACCGATTTGACTGTTGACCTCAAATGATTATAATTGATTCTCAAGTTACTCTGCAGTGTTATATTATAATCTGGGATTTGTAAATCTTCAAACGATTTCCATTCAGGTCCTGCAAAAAGATCATTAACGGTGTAATAACCCAAGCTAAACCAGAGATTGGAGTAATTGAAATTTCCCAGATTTAGACGAGACATTTTTTTAGTGGTAATTCTTTGAGCTCTGATATAGACAATGGATAATTGTTTCTCGTTAACTTCAACAAGGACGTTGATTCCAATACCTCTTTTAGGAAGACTGAAGTTGGAGCTAAATGGTTGAATAATTAACAAAGAACACCTGCTACGATAGTCCAGCTGATCTATAGGTTTTTAACAATGGCTCTGTCATCAGTTTCCATTTAGAGTCCTCTAGGCAGGAAAAAACTAAGTGCAAAAAGAATACGAAATAGTTTGATTTTGGACTCAAGATGGACTAGAGCCAACCCTCCATAGCAAACTGGGAGACAAAGATGTTGCTCTGTAACCCAGTGCTTTCTGCCAGACCAACAAATATCAATTAGAAGTTTCTGTAATTTCTTTATAAAGTCAGTTGGGGTTGGAAAAATCTGCAATGTGTTTAGGGGCGAGAAATTGATTAATAAATAAAACTCTGCCTCGCCATGAAAGAGTAGGGAATACTCTTTTCCGTTTTTCAGCTGAAATTTTTATCTTGTCAAACATTTTATCAAGATTGCCTTTGTCTGCCATATCTTCGTTGTTGCTAAATGTAATGCCAAGGATCTTAACACCGTCAGAGGACCAAGAGATGCCTTGTGGACTTTTTGTTAGACCCCTGTACGCACCAAGCCAGTGTCCACTAGATTTTTGAAGGTTTAGCAGAGAACCAGAATTGGATGAATAAATGTGATAGCAATCTAGTATCTTATCTAAGTCAGAGTTTTGTCTGAAATTACAACGTTGACTTCATCAGCATATGCTGTAACTCTTAGTTAGATGTCTGATCTAAGAATGGGAAGTTTAAGGCCTATAAGGCCGGTTCTCAAAATAGCAAGGGAGGGCTCTATAGCAATAGTGAATAGTGGACCGGACAGAGGGCATCCTTGACGGATACCCTGTTTGATGTTAATGGGGGAAGAAAGCAAACCACATGTTTTGATCATGCATGCAGCGTCTACATATAATAGTCTAATGTAGCTAATAAAATGTGGGCCAAAATTGAACTTTTTTAGAAGCAGAAATAGATAGTCATGATTTATCTCATCAAAGGCACTTTGCTACTCCAAAGAAATAATCGCGGCTGGAATGTCATTGAGGTTAACATAGGCGATGAGCTCCCTGTACAAGTGAAGGCTATCATAAATTGACCTACCTGGAACACAGTAGCTTTGGTCTGAGTGTACAATTTTATTTAATATCCCCGACAAACGTACTGATAAACATTTCGAAAAAAATTTGTAGTCTGTCGTAAGAATTGAGATGGGTCTCCAGCTTTTTAAGATGTGATCGCCACCTTTGTATAACAATATTAGCATAGCTGTTACTCGTGGAAAATATTGACGGCTAAATGAGTCTTGGATCATGTTTAAATACAGATCTTTGAGCTCATTCCAAAACGCGATATAAAATTCGGGACCGCGGCCATCTACGCCAGTAGCTTTGTTCTTGTTTAGTAACTTGAGTGCGTTAAAGAGTTCTACTTTAGTGATGGGTTGCTCCAACTCGCTTATTGTGGTATCATCTAAAGTTGGCAGATTGTGATACAGGCTGCTGTCTGAGTCAATAGTGGTTTCAGTGTTGGAATTAAATACATCTTCAAAGTGATCTCTGACAAACTTGCATAACTTTTGTTGATTGGTTTCAACAATATTATGGTGTTTCAGTTCTGTCAGTAGCTTGGGACTTGTTGTGTACGGTTGGAGAGTAAGTACTGTAGGACGGTCTGCTTGCAATAGATGATACATGCCAAATGCTGCTAAGCGTTTTTCACCTATTTTAAAATACGTCTTCCTAATTTCTTTTTTTTTTTTCGTGAAACTTCAATTAGATCTTCAGTACTTCCAGAATTTTGTGTGACTGTGTTAAGCATACTCTGCAGATGATAAAGTCGAATTTATTTTTCTGAGATATATATATATATATATATATATATATATATATATATATATATATATATATATATATATATATATATATATATATATGAAGGTTATCTCTCTAATATTTTCTTTAAGATTTTCCCAATGTCTGATGTAGTTTTCTGTTGTTTGTGTTGTAACTCTGGATGTAGGATCTCATAAATTCTACATAGGAAGCATCGTTAAGTAGATCGTTGTCGAAACGCCATATTCTAGATGTCTTCTTAGGGTTGTTATTAAGAGATATTTCCACTGATAAAGCTGAATGGTCAGAGAAAGAAGCTACTACTTTAGAGGATAGGATCCGATTGGTGGTGTTTTCAGGGAAGTAAATTCTGTCTAGTCTAGAGGCTGAAGATTCTGTGGGGAAAGTAAATCCATTGTTCTGGAAATTTGTTAAATCCCATATGTCTTGAAGTTCAAATTATTTGATGATGTCATACAGAGTTTGTGACGTGCTTGTAAACCTTTCACGTGAATTGAACCTGTTTTTGAGGCATCAGAGTGCAGCTAAAGTCTCCGGCCATTCAGACTTGGTCATTAGCGTTAAGGGTAGCAAGAGATGCTTGAAGTGATGTTAAAACATCCCGCGCCACTCTAAGATCCCATGGTACGTATATGCAGTATATGTGTATGAAAGAATGTTGGTTTTTAATAACCAATTTTTGAAGATAGCTCTCATAGATAATCTGACTGTCCATGGTATCAAACGTTGAGGTGTTTGCTATCATAGTCCCAGAGTAGTTGCTTCTCGAAGGATTGCAATAAAACTTGTGAAAAGAGCTCAGCAGTATTGGTGTGGTAGAGGTGACGTTTGTTTCTTGAATACACAAAATGCTGGGTTTCGTAACATCCATAAATGACAGAAGAGCCGCTGACTTAAATTCACTTTTTATACTCTTGACCTTTAGTGTAATTATATTTGTTTTAGGCGTGAATTTAAAATATTTAAGTGAGCTAGTATTCTAATGCATCAGACGATTCTTGTGCTGTATCGGAGTTTTCTACGAACTGTGAAGATTCTTGTTTAGAGAGAGATGCAACAAGCCTTCTACATCTCTCCTACAGCGATCGTTTCTCTATTTCTCTATGGAGAGATGTATCTCTTGGAGCATGTTGATTAGTTGCCGTATGTCATCAGTAAATTTTTTTGAGAATTCAGTCGGGTTATCTTTTCCTTTGACAGCGATTAAAAATGCTTTGAACTCATCAGAGTTTAATATAAATGTTTCATTATTAAAAGCGTGTTTGAACGAATCGAATACAGCAGGAGGATCCGGCGATGACTTTTTCTGTTTTTTTTTTAGTGGCGTTGTGTACACTTCTTGGGGATGATGGTTCTGCGAATTGATGGTCGATTTCAACTTCATCTGCAGATGCTAGTAGTTTTATCCCAGAAGATACCACATTAGGAGACTGTTTCTTAGAGGTGGAAGGCAAGGATGAATTATCTGTCAGTGTTTCCATCTGAGGAACTAGAATGGTGGATTCCTGTGCAGATTCTTGAGGATTCTGTGACTCGTCATTAGTGGTTTCTATTGTGTTAATTTGACTATTTTGCTGTGTTATGGGTTCGGTAGTTGATAGTTTTAGACAGTTTTTACATATGTGTCCAAGTTGCTTGCAAGTAAAACAGTTCATCTCACTATTTGACAGAAATATGCGATAAGCATCGCCTTCGAAAATGACTACTATAGTAGATGTTAGCTCAGCCCGTACATCTGGTACAATAAAAACCTGACGCCTAAAGCTACAAATATGCGTAGAATCAGGAACACTAACGCCAACACCAACAAAATAAACCGGAGAAACCAACCGTAAATTAATATCATGTAGGGCTTGTTCAATCATATTGTGAGGGATGACAGGAGAGACGTTTGAAATTAAAATTCTAACAGCAGGTGTTATCAGTCGTCTGGCGGAAATAAATAGATCATCAATAGAGATACCTCCATGTTTGGACATGAACTCATCAACCCAGATTTTTGAACTCAAATAAATACACACTCTGTTAATAGAAATTTAGACGCAAAAAATAATGTTTTTTGGACCTATTAATTTTCCAAGAGCAAAAAATATTCCTTTATTGAAGTGCCGTCAATAGAAGTCAAAACTATCGCTTGAGCCTTTTTTGGAAATACAAATTTCCTTTCTGAACTATTTTTTGTTCTTTGAGCAAACGAAATAGGTGACGATTAAGGTATTTGATCGACTAACTCTGTAGATCTATTTTGAGAAACTAAATTCTTTTCAGTATTGTTTACATTAGTTTTATCTTGTACGGTAGGATTAGACAAATTTTCAATAATTGGTTCAATGCCCAGTGTGTGTGTGTGTGTGTGTGTGTGTGTGTGTGTGGCTCGGGCACAGTTGTACCCTTCCTTGATTGCTTAGAGTTTCAATATGTTTTAAATACAAAACAATTTTACTTTGGTTGTCTATTTACTTACTGATGTAGAGTTACAAACAAGAACACGTCTCTATTATTCTGTACGAGTATCTAACCGCAACGAATCAATAAAATGATATAAAATGCATCCTTAGTTTGTGCCTTTGAAAAGTTTCCTGGTTTATTTATACACCGTTACGAGTGGAATTATTAATTCTACTGCATTATATAACACCAGAAACAGACGACAGACTAGATAAAAAAATTAGTATTGATCTGAAAGTTAACATAACTGGTTCAATTTATATTCACCTAAAGTCTTTTACAATATCCATAGCTACCGTAATATAACATATAGAAAAGGTAAACTGCCGATCATCACAATGTAATAAACGTTTAAACAGGTAAATTTTGTTGTTGAGGAGGGCACATTTTTGCTCGTATTTCAAAACTGCTACTTCATCCCCCTAAAAGGCGTAGCTACCCTATCCAAATTTTAAATAGCAATAGTCGAGTGAAACATCCTTGGAAATACTATTTACTTATCTATTCAATAGTGTACCCGGTTTTGAAAATTCTTAAAATTATTGCGAAGAAAATACAAAATCAAATTTGCTATCGCTAGCTCACTACTGGGCCAAAACGTTGTTTTGTTTTAAATCTAATAATTATTAAGACGTTTATGGGTGTTTTCCGTTTATCACTTCATATAAAGCCAAACAGAAAACCAGACAATGAAATTCAGTGAGTACTCAACACGGTGTTAGCTTGGTTGATACAGTGTTTCAGTTCACAATGTTCCTCTTTCATTGTACTAAAATCATAGTGTATTCAATTCAGGAACGTTTCAAAATTATTACGTTATTTTTCGGAAGTGACCAGTGTGCGAGTAGGACGATGCAGTTATCTAATCAGCAATACCCTGATCAAATGACTACTCGGAAATGCACTTCAGATCTATAGTAAAACAGTTTTGAAATCCTGGTTCTGGTGCAAATAAAAACGTGTTACAGCAGAGTATGTGAGGAATGAAACAGTAGAATCAGCAGTCTTAAAACACGCCCCGATGGATCCCACGTTAAGCACTAGCATGTTAGCAAATGTTTCAGGCTTACGTGGTACAAGTACCGAGCCAATCCAAGACTAAGTCTCAGCGGACTGAATCACAGCATAATAAACTATGCTGTGCTGAGTGATGGCTTGTTTGGGAGTGTAAGGGGCAGCAAACACACCAGTGCGGCTTTGAGAACACGTAAAAGTTGATAAGTTAGGCTTGATAAACATCTTCTGTAGGTCCAAGTTAAGACGTTTATTCGTGAGGATAGTTTGTCTATTAAATGGTGGCTTTACCATCGTGATCCTTCTTGGTTCTCTGCTACATTTTCGACCATCTGTAATAATACATCTGAAGTACGTGAATGTTTTTAGTTATCCAAGTTTTTGGCCGTTTAGCTTTATATCTAGTCACAGTCCTATTCTCACTTATATTAATTCCTTTTATTTTCGTGATATTCATTTTTAGTTTGATTCTTCTTAACACACCATACAATACACTCAGCATCATTTGGAATTCCTTTTACGGTTCTTCTATCAGCGCCATGCCATCTGCGCACGTTAAGCAATGGAACCGTTGTCCTTTTATTTTGATTCATGCTCTCTTTTCTTTCAGCCCAATTACTACATCCTCTTTAGATAAATAGAACAAGTATGGTGACAATGGACATTCTGATCGTTTGCCGTTTCTTTTTTCGAGGTTCAATTACATATCCGTTAATACGTATTATTGCACTTACTTTTGGATGGATTTAGAATAATGCGGCTTTTCTTTCCAATCCAGTCCAGCTTTTTTCATTATACGAAACAATGGCTTCGTTTACCAGGCGCCAACGGCTGAGTTTAAGCGCTCATCTGCTAACTATTGATACATGGGTCGAGGAGTCGTGGGCCAAAGGAATCCAGGGGGCAAGCTGAGGAAGTGGAAACAACAACATAATCTTTCGATGAAGCTTTCCCCAAGACCGTCATGCACGGTGAAGAGCCGCATCCTGCGCAAGGTGTCCCTGCTGATAACTAACCATGACGGATCTAGACGTGGAGGTCGGAAAAAACAATCCCAATCTACGGTGTCACGTGACCCGTGCCTAGGGATAGATGGCACCAGGACGATGGTGCCGTGAACGGAACCTCTGGAGTACTGGAGTACACAGGGGGTTCTGATGGTGTGGACAGTATTTTCCCCATTCTCATGGAAACGACATAAATAACATAAATATGAATAAAACCAAAACCAATGAGACTCGAGGAGTGGATCCGGCTACAGACTCGTGCTTTGAGTCTATTCCGGAAACGGAGACGAGCCAGGGGGCGGCAGCGTCCGCGGACTCTGGAAGTCCCACGACCGACATAGATACGGGGGATCGGGGGGTTGCTTCGGCCACACACTTGTCCCCGACACCCAAGCTGGAGGCTTGGTCCCACCGGAGGGCGGCGAGGTCCGCGGACTCTGGGGGCTCCTCCACCAATGGGGACCTTTCTGTCGCGCTAGAGGGACTGCCCCGGCAGTCCAAGCGTCTTTTCGGGGCGCAAAGAAAGACTCCGGAGGGCGCAGAAAATGGCAACCGGGATGTGGACGGTCGAGAAACCTGAAAAGGCGCAAGAGAGGAGTGCGAGTCAGAAGAGGCCGCGCTCGGACTCTAGCACGCCTACTACAGACAGACGTCTCAAAAGGGCCAGGGCACCTGTAAAAGCGCAAGAGGAGAGTGCGAGTCAGAAGAGGCCGCGCTCGGGGTCTAGCACGCCTACTACAGACAGACGTCCCAAAAGGAACAGGGCCGGAACACCGGCGCAGACTGGCTCGTATAGGGATTGACGGTGATTGACAGACGCTATCCTGAGGTCACGCTAGACCAGAGTAAGGCGGACCTGATCCAGGCTGCAGTGGTAGCTGCGGTGGACTCTCTTCATGAAGCGGAGAGCCTGCCTCAGTTCCACTGGGCGCGACTGGCGGGGGGTCATCCTCTGGATAACCTGTGCCGGGCCGGAGTCGCGGGACTGGCTGCGGAAAATGATCGGAGGCCTCGGTCAGATTTGGGAGGGGGCGGACTTGACAGCCGTCGAGCCCAAGGAACTACCAAAGAGACACAAGGTCCTCGTACGGATCCCTTACACCGTCCTGCAGGAGACAGTGATCAGTAGACTGAAAATCCAGAACCCTGAACTAGGGACACAACACTGGTCGGTTCTAAGCAGGAAGTCAGAGCAGAGAGGACAGACCCTCGCCTTCTCGATCAACCAGGCGTCTTATTGAGCCCTTGAAGGAACCTCCCTGGGAAGGGTTAGCTTCCGCCCACTGGGGAAGCAACCAGGGTTAATGGGACTTAGGTTCCTTCAGGTCAACCTCCAGCACAGTAGGGCAGCCACGGCCGGACTACTGATGAAGGAACACGAATGTGGTCCTCATTCAGGAACCGTACTCATATAAAGAAGAGATCAAGGGAATCGGCTGAGCTGCTGGAAAGCTCATCTACAGCAGATCCAACGAGAACCCGAGGGCCTGCCTTTTTGTCAGGGAAGGGATAGAGTTTCTGCCTTTAATTAATTTCTGTTCCAGGGACTTGGCAACGATCACAATCCGATGTGGAGAAGCGGATTGGCCGAGGCACATTACTGTCGGATCAGCCTATCTGCCAGGGGACCGGACGGACCCTCCTCCACCCAAGGAATTGCAGCAGCTGATGGTGGGTAGCAGAGCAGGTGGATGGGAGACCATAATCGGCATGGATGCGAACGCGTGCCATGAGATGTGGGGAAGCTCGGACACAAACTCTAGGGGTGAGGCACTTTTACAATTCTTTATGAAATTTAATTCAGACATATTGAATAGAGGTAATAAACCCGCCTTCGTCACAGCACGGCGTGAGGAAGTTTTAGATCTAACAATTTCCACCCAGTTTCTGGGTGACTTTGTTTAGAACTGGGCTGTGTTTGGGGAGGTGGGTAGCTGAGACCACAGATACATCTGGTTTGAAATCGCCAAGGTCAAAAGACAAACGATATGGTACTGGGACCCCTGCAAGGCGGACTGGGAAGCCTACAGGGCAGACCTAGTAGTGGAACTGCGGGGGGTTAAGAGTATCATAGACAATTTAATATACCTCGAGATTGCGGCAGCCCAAGTACGAGACGCAATCACCTCGGCCCACAACGTCAACTGCCCCCTGAAAATGAGGCCGTCCACCAGGAACGTCCCGTGGTGAAATGAGGACCTCAGGCAAAGGAGGACGCAGGTTCGTAAGCTGTTTAACGCGGCCAAAAGGTCGGGAGCATGAGATGAATATGGACATGCCCTAACGACCTATAACAAAAGACTGAGTGACGCCAGGAAGGAGTCGTGGAGGAGGCACAGGAAGTGGAGAACACATTCGAGAGTGCTGTGCTTGACTACACAAGATCATGTCCAAGGGCACTCAGACCAACATAGGCTCCCTTAGAACATCCACGGGTGGCTTAACAGGCTCGGCGGAGGAAACTATGGACATTTTACTCCAGAGACACTTCCCCGGCTGTAACATAATAAACCAATCACCTCCGGACTGGGAACACTCAGAAATAGAGGCGCATTATAGGCGGGCATCTAGAGTAGACTGGACAGTCGCTAAAGAGGTGATTACTTGGAGCAAAATCAGATGGGCCATTAACAGCTTTAAGCCATACAAATCCCGGGGATTTGATTGAATAATGCCCATCATGCTCCAACAGGGGATAGATATACTGGCGCCGGCGCTTACCCTCATTATGAGAGCCAGCTTGTCTCTGGGGTACATCCAGAGGGCATGGAGACTGGCCAGGGTGGTATTCATTCCTAAACCTGGGCGTCCAACAGATCAGGCAAAGTCTCTGAGGCCAACAGGACACATGTCCTTCTTGCTAAAAACAATGGAAAAACTGCTCGACTGGTACATTAGGGGCGGTGTACTGGAAACATATCCCCTACACTGCGGACAACATGCATACAGAGCAGGAGTCGCAACAGAAGCAGAACTGCACCAACTGGTGCTGAAACTGGAGAATACGCTGGAGAACAGGGAGGTAGCGCTGGAGGCCTTCCTAGACATAGAGGGGGCCTTCAGCAACACCTCATTCGGATCGGTTCTGGCAGCTGCCAGGGAGGGTGGAATAGAGGAGACCTGCTACAGGTGGACCGGTTCCATGCTAAGGGACATTGCGGTGTTGACCTCACTCGCGGGAGGGACTGCTGGCGGGGGTCGCGGTGGGGTGTCCGCAGGGGAGCGTTTTGTCTCCCTTGCTCTGGTGCCTAGTAGTGGACGGCCTGCTAGGGTAGCCCTCGGGAGGATGTATGAGGTACAGGGCTATGCGGACGACATTGTCATCATAGTCCGAGAAAAGGTTACACAGTCAGTGTGGGAGCGCATGCAGACAGCACTGAAAGTGGTGGAAAGGTCGAGAAAGCAACCGTCATACCGTTTACGAGGAGGAGGAAGTGGGAGAGCCACAGAACTCTCACTCTATACGGTAGGAACATTCCAATGGCCAGGAGGTAAAATATCTTGGGGTCGTATTGGACTCTAAGCTAACCTGGAATGGTCACGTTGAAAAAATACTGCGTAAGGCAGTTATGACCTTAGCCGTCACTACGCGGCTATATAAAGAAACGTGAGGTGACACAATCCAGTGCCAAACAAAAACTAGGTAAGATCCAAAGGATGTCTTGCCTGGGGATCACAGGGGTCGTGTTTTCAACCCTAACAGCCGCCGTGGAAGTGTTGCTGGGTCTGACATCCCCCCACCCCCCCCCCCACCCCACTTACTTCTTATGGGGGAGGCCAGGCTAGGACTATACAGGCTAGCCAGCAATGGTAGACTGAAGATCGACGCAAGCCGCAGGGGCCACTGTAAAATTCAGGAGATCGTGAAGGAGCTCATGCTTGAAATGAGGTCAGACTTCGCGAGCCCGCGAATCTGCAAGGAAAACAACTTTACAGTGGAAATTCCCGAGAGCGTTGCATGGCAGGAGGAGACGCCGTGCATACCACGGGCCGCGCTCGTCTGGTTCACGGACGGATCCGGCGGGGAACGTGTGACAGGGGCATGTGTTTATTCGGAAGGACCGTGGGTAAATCATAGTAATTCTCTCGGAGCCCATGCAACGGTCTTTCAGACCGAAATGTACGCCATCCTGCACTGTGCGCGGGAGAACCAGAGGAGGGGCTACACCAACAAGCGGATCCTGATAGCCACAGGCAGCCGTTAAGGCCCTAAGTAGCCCACGGGTAAATTCCTGGCTGGCGAGTGAGTGCCGACACGAGACGAGCAACCTGGCTGGGCAGAATAATGAGGTCACCCTCATCTGGGTGCCGGGTCACTCGGGGGTCAAAGGCAATGAAGAAACTGTCTCGCGAACAGCAGAACCATTTATGGGAGCACAACCGGTTCTGGGCGTGACAAAGAGCACTGCCAGGGAGCCATTAAGTCCTGGGTCAGAAACCAACACAAGATGTACTGGGCAGACTGTCCAGGGCTTAGACATAGGAAGTCAATAATTGACTAACCCAGTTCAAAGATATCTGTAGAGCTGCAAAATCTTAGCAGAGGACAGCTCAGAAACATAACAGGTCTCTTTGACGGGACACATGGCCGTCCAGAAGCACCTGCATAAAATGGGGCGGTTCCAAGGGGACCTCGCATGCAGACTCTGCGGCGAGGGGGAGGGATCAGCCCAGCACATTATGTGCGTGTGTAAAGCTCTGGACCGCAAAAGACAACTGATCTACTGTCAGTCTAGACCGGAGACAGCGCATTATAAAACTTCATCCTACCAATCGCTGTGCGGGCTAGTTCAAGGTACAGTGACTTTGGAATGGGTGGAGTGAAAAGACTAAGGGCATGCGCAATAAACCAAAGGCTGCAGCGCTACCGGGGCGGCAAAGCCGCGGACGAGCCCTGGTGGAGAAAAAAAACTATTGATACAATTCAGCAGGTGGAATTCTTGAGAAGCGTATTGTTCACTTCAAGCAGTATTTTGACCTTTGTCTGTTATTTTTAATTTATGCGCATTAGTCTGTCATCATAACCCCAAAAAAGGAAAACTTTAAAATCTAAATCGGATAATGGGGAATGAAAATAATGATCAACCTATAAACTTTGTTTTAATAGAATTCGCTGATGCTCCATTTGATTAAAATTAACATCAATATGTAAATAGAAGTAAATATTAATCTTACTCGCTACTGTAGAAGCGTTGGTGGGATCGTAGGAACAGAAAAGCAAAATTAGGAACAGAATAAAAATGACATTCATTATAATAGTTTTGACAGAAGCGGTTTAGGAGGATGTTGAAGAAAATTGTATCAATAGATAAACAAGCATAGTTTATACGTAAGATGCAATGTAGAATTTTAATTACATATCAATAAATAAAATAAAATATCAATGTGACAGGACTAGAGATGGTAAATTTAGCTACGGTCTGTGAATATAGTACCGCCTGGAAGAATCAAGTCAACGAGAAATTAATATCACAAGGATGTAATATTAAATTACATTCCAGACTGCTTTCAAAATCTTTTTATAATCAAACAACTCTCGATGAATTAACAATCACTAAGAATACTCGCGAAGATGTACAAATTTAGGACAGGGGGTTGCTATTTAACTATACAGACTCCAATATTATTATAAGTAAGTCAGCGAAAGTTGATTCTGCTTCGAGAAATCGGCAACTGGTGAATGCATACGTCGACTCAACTATTTAACAGTTGGCACCTGGTGAACGCAGTTATTAGTTTTAAATCCACATTTTCAAATGCTTTTTTAGGTAAGAGTATCATTTTCTAAAGCGCTCACTTTGTTGGAGAAACGACCGTCAGGTCCTTAAAAACCACGTGTGGGAAATTGGGTTATTAAAATTGCATAAGTCCGAACTGATCTTCATCCAGGCGTTTCTCAATTTTGCTTCTTGTTATATTTTTTACTATGATTAGCAGAATATGTTCAACATGGCCTACACCTATTGTCCTGTGCTGGTTGCATTTCCGCTCATTCACTGTTTTTGGAATAGTAATACCATTGATCTTCATACATTCCCTGAAATCGCTCAAATTAATAAACTTTCGCAATTAGGTGAAATAGGTCTGCCTTTATTTTTGACCAGAATTTATTTAAAACACCTCTCTTATTTCGTATGCGGCGCGGCGGGAGCTTTTCCTGGTTTGAGTTCTTTAGGAGCTTTCTCAAAATTTTTGTGGATTTGTTTTGTTGTCAGGTTGATAGAATTTGTTTTCTTTCTTGTTATGTACTACTATTAGCAAATATAAAGAGAAAGGAAGTTAAATTATTTTTATATATCAGTGTTTTCCAGGGGCTGTAAAAGCGACTATATTTAGAAAACTATTTTACATTGATTTTGATCGTCATGTAACCAAAGTGAAATGAGCTTATTTTTAAGTGAATTCTAAAGTCGTTATTATTCTTTTGTTATTTTCCCCCAGCACATTGTTATCAATCGACTTTTATAATATGGGTCTGCCGGCCTCTTGAAGGCAAGTACTCTTAACCTCATCTTGATCCTCTTTACAGTTTAACATTCTCCTCAAGTGTATTGTTTATGGCTGATGGTTATATGTTGCTGAGCAGTTAATAACTTCATTTCCATTTATCTAAAAGACTCCAATTAGTTTTGATCAAATCTTCCTGTACGTCATGTAGAGCAGTTATGCAAAACTTATCTCTCTCTTTTTGTAAACATATAAGCTGATTTCTCCAGGTTTGAATTGCATAAAGTATCATTATTTGATGTGATTAATGAGCAAATAAAATATATTGAATAATATTAAACTAAAAGTCTGGACGAGCAAAGTAACCATGGATTGTCCAATATATTGTCGTCTTATCTCCTCATCTTTTTTTGTGCACAACTTTATTTGAATTTTTTGTGTCTTTTAGTACTTTAACCCAGAACATAATTTCTTTTGTCGACGAAATTGAATAAATTAATTCTGTTTAATATTGTGCTCTCCTTTTAAAAGAAAAACTGTATGTACATGAAACTCAACATTCTATGAAACTATAAAATTAAAGTTTCATATATATATATATATATATATATATATATATATATATATATATATATATATATATATATATATATATATATATATATATATATATATATATAGGTACGGTAGTTTCTTTAAAGAAAACTTGTGTTGCAAATTTTATTCATAACAAAAATTTTCTAGAAGATATCATTTTTTCCGCGTAAAAACTTATTCCATCGGATTGTCTTAACGAACTCATGGAAGCTATGAAGCTATTTCCAAAGAATAACGTACCTACCAAACTATGCATGGCAGTCACTATTCCTTTTTAGTCGCATGAAGTTTTAGCCAAACCAATGGAATCGGTTTAAAAAATACAAATTTGTAATTCGCAAGCTCATTATATTTGGTACCCATGCTGCACTTATAAAGTCTTCATTATCTATCAAAATTGACGATTCTAGTTTAATGGGAAATTGAGTTCATGTGATTTGAAATAGTTTTATGAAAATTCCCTATCAAAGCACACTTGCTGCATCCAGAGTTGTTTTCATTTACTATTTAACTAATATTTTTTAAACAATTATTTTTATTGCAAATTTGCTGGCATGACGCACTTGCTGTGTCCAGATGACCTCTTAAAACAAAAACAACAAAAAAATACTGTAGCTTTCCATGTGAGGTTAATAAAAACGTCTACTTCAAATCAGTTAGTTTTCTGCATATTATAGACCACTGAAATAAGGTAATATAGTCGTGTAAATAGACTGATGTTCAATAAAAGTAACAAAACTAAATAAATTTTTTTATCGAACACCTATCACGAAATATTTTGTTCTCCAGAATATTTGTTTTCGAATCTTCATCAGAAGTAACTGAATCTGAAATCACTTACATGCCGGCTACACCTCCAGGTTCAGGTCCAGACTGTACCAAAACTACATATCCAAATTGCTAAAAAAGATATATCTCAAATAAATTGTCTGCAAATATTTTAATTAAATGAAGAGAAGAAACCGTTGAAACAAGATATATGACCTTGTAAAACATATTTGTTGCAATGTTTGTGCTTTACAAACTGAATCTTCCTCAGTATATTTGTTTAAAAGTCGCCAATTTTGACATTAAATTGTGACAAACTAAACAATTGTTTCTTACAAGTACACTTGGAGAACCCAAATCACTATAGCACATTAAAAAAACCTGACGATCGTTTCGTCAACCAAGTTAGCGTCATTAAAGGAGATAAAGTTGGTGATTACCGATCTGTCAGGTAATGGTAAAATGATAAATTAAATCACATAATATTTCATCCTCTTATGACGCTAACTTGGTTAGTGAAACGATCGTCAAATGTGTTGTGGTGATTTGGGTTCTCCAAGTGTACTTGTCAGTGCTCATCACAGGTTCAAATCATACTTAGCATTTGCTTTTCGCCTTATGATTGGTCAAGATCTACAGACTGGCCGACTATTTAGAAAATTTAATTCATTTATAGTTTTAATCTAGTAAAGTATTGTTTATAAAAAGTTCACAAACACAGTAGGTGCGTTATTGTAGCAGATTTGTTTTAAACTATTAATTTGTTATAAAAATGGAAACCTCAATTTTGGTATGTATTTAAGTTTATATTAGGGCCACATGTGTACCAAACTTCATCAAAACAACCTTTTTATTTTTGAATGTATAATTGTTTTTTGAGAAAAACTTGATTTTGTTTGCTATAGACTGGTCAGATTGAGTTGATTAACGAACTGAGATGATTAAATCTCGATTGAAAAGTACATTTCTTGGCCAAGAGTTCTCGGTTGAACAGCAAGAGAAGCGACCGGAGGCGAACAGCCTCACTTTTAAGGTAGAGGCTGCCAGCTCTCTCATTGACCAGTTGAGCAATGACAAGCTTAATTAAGATTCACTAAAACATAAATATACTGAAACGCGCTAGGGTAGAAATGTCTTTTTACATTTATATAAATTCCTTTCTTTAATGTTTGCATATTTGTTAAAATTAAAGTTTGTTGAACATTGACAGCAATGGCTTAAACGTTACCCTTGTAAATGTACTATTATACTATTTGAGAAATATAACTTTTACAAGTAAAAACGTCCAGGATTCTCTCTCCACAAATTTATCGTGTATCTGTCAAAAGTGCTTCCTGTTACACAGTTTGCCGAAACACAATTTGTCTCTTAAGTATTAGTTCATTGTCAATTAGCAGAGTTGGCGACAAACTTTGGTAATGCGTAATAAGATTTGCGGTTAGCTATAATTTTGATACGTAATGAAAATCGACGATCCTACACTTCTAGCTAATACATTAGGCTATTATTACTTGCAGTAATAAGTTTTGCCTACACAAATTGGCAAAGTAATGTTCATACTAAATAAGAGACCATGTATTCTGTAATATTACTATGTTACCAGAACCAAGTCGAGTCCATTTGGAAGGATTTTTATTTTTTGAGCTATTAACAAAAAGTATTCTTAATAAATTCACTAATATCAACAATGAGAAAATGTCAACAATAAAAAAAGTCTGGACGCAGCAAGTGCGTTATGGCAGTGAATTTTCGTAAATATGTTTTTTACAATAAACATGTTTTTTAATGTAACCAGGAATCAAATTTGGTTTCTAGTATAACCTATCTAGTAGAAATAATGTATCATACTTCATCAAATAGGCTTTTCGACAAAACTCCCATAAAAATTTACAAATAATTTTTTTCACGAAAATTCGGAAACATGTTTTTAAAATAACTAATTAAATGTTTATTATTATGCCCTTTACTTATGAGACACTAAATGCAGGCTGTTCTATTTGAAACAATTGAGTTAGGATAGTTTGATGTTTTTTAAATTCAGTCACTATTTGAGAACGTCTTGTATAAGACATCTGGATTTTTTCATGAAATAATATAAACAACACCTCTTGGAATGCGTCATTTGCATGGGACTCCGATTTCTATTGGTAAAAACGCCGTATCACAATTTTTTATATGTGCCAAAAATATAAAAAGTTGCAAAAATAACTCGAAAACATGCATCCATTACAATTCGTTGAAAAATGCAAAAATTCAATAATACAAGAACTGTACTGTAGAAATGCGCCATCCTGTATGTATGTAAACGGATAAAAACTGAAACTAAAGGAAAATTTGCTAAAAATTATAGACAACTAAACTATAAACTGTATAACTAAAACTACTGCTAAAGCCTCAGAGAAAGGGTCTATTTGAAATGAATTTTCTGGAAATATTTTAGTAAAATGAAGGACAATAGCGGTTGAAGCTGAAACTTACGGACTCATAACACACAATTCTTGCAATTTTTTTCTACATAGCCCGTATTCGCTTTAGGTTCTTTACCTAAAAGTTGCCAATTTGGACGTTTCAAATCGCGACTTTGACGTTTTAAGAGGAAAGGTTATTAAATTTTCAAAGTAATTTTTCTGGGGTTTCTTGACCTTTTTTCGCCAAAAAAGGTTTGTTTACAGCATACAATATATTTTGTTACCCACAGAAAATATTTTGCTTTGGTGCGTTTGTTTCGTCATCAGTTGCACACAAAATTTCTTTGTTTAAATGTTTTTTTTTCTCTTAACCTATAGATCTAAGTTTTAGTACCTAGTTTGCTTTTCGTGACATAAACCTGCGAACCGAGCGAACCGAATTGTCTTTTAGTTGCCTTTATTTTGTTATTTCCTGAAATATAAAAACTTTCCATAAGAAAACACAACATTTTTCGGGAAAAACTGGGCCGATATTCCTGGCTCACGAACATATCCAAGCCATTTGTATAAGGAAGCTAGCCACCAAATTTGATTGATATCGGCCCATTAGTTTCTGAGTTGGCAGTGTGATACACACACACACACACACACAAATATATATATATATATATATATATATATATATATATATATATATATATATATATATATATATATATATATATATATATATATAGGTGCGGAAAGATTTCTGCGGTCATACTTGGTTCCCGGGTTGAACCGCGTCCAGAATTTATTAAAACTCGTCGTTTTGGCTTCTGTTTTGGGGTCATTTTCAAGAGGTAAAGGAAATATATAAGAACAGGAACTCTAATGCCTCAATCTGCCTACTCCCCAAATCTCGCCGGAGATCGTCTCTAAGGTCTTAGTGTGTTCAACCCTAGGCCTTAGATCTTTCTCAGGCCTAGTTTTAATAAATTCTGGACGCGATTCAACCCGTGAACCAAGTAGGTCTCATATATATATATATATATATATATATATATATATATATATATATATATATATATATATATATATAAATTTTGTGTGTGTGTGTGTGTGTGTGTGTGTGTGTGTGTGTGTGTGTGTGTGTGTGTGTGTGTGTGTGTGTGTGTGTGTGTGTGTGTGTGTGTGTGTGTGTGTGTGTGTGTGTGTGTGTGTGTGTGTGTGTGTGTGTGTGTGTGTGTGTGTGTGTGTGTGTGTGTGTGTGTGTGTGTGTGTGACGACGATAACTTAAAAAATAATGGACCGATTTTAATAAAATTTGGTGGGTACCCGCCTTTTGCAAATGACTTGGATAAGTTCGCTGGCCAAGAAAATCGGACCAGTTTTTCTTGGATTTTTTTTATTATCTTTCGAAAAATGTTTATATCCGCAAATAACAAGGCTATAGTATTAAAATTTGGTACGCAAGTTTTTATCATTAAAGCTAAACTATGTACCTAAATTTATATTGCTCAGTTAAAAGCAACAAAAGTTATAGGCATTTAATGCAACAATTTCGGTTACTCTGTAAGCGAAATGAGGACACAAGAGGAAATATTTTTATATGATAAGCACAATTGATGTAAGTTTATAGACAACAAAAAAACCATTTCGAAATAAGAGGTCGAAAAATATTAAAAAAGTAAAATAAGCTTTCGTACTCCAAAAAAAGGAAGATTCTTATAAGGCTTAATACAATATTGCTTAATAGTCCATGGCAACAGTACATGTCATATTCAGCTGACAATTTATTTTGACAAATGTCAGATCTACTTTCAAAGTGACATGTAAATAAATATTTTCTTTTCTGACATGTAAAATAGAAATATAGGCATGCTCTTCTTCTTACATTAATCTTTATTTTTGGCAATCACAATTTTACATGTAGAGTTTGATATAATTTTAGTGAATTTTGAAAAGAGGTCTTCAAATGCGCGGGAACTAGGCCCCATATAACCCATATCCGGGTTAATTTCAGTTTTTATCTGTTTTCATATATACAGGGTGACGCATTTCTAGGGTAAAGCTCAATATATCCATTATTATACAAAATACGAGAAAAAATTGTATACGTTAATTATACTGTGTATGGAGCTGCATCTTATAAAATTATTTTTACAATCAGAGGTGGCCCGTAAGTCGCTGGTGATATATATATATATATATATATATATATATATATATATATATATATATATATATATATATATATATTACTTGAACACGCTTTATATTATTGCATTTTTTTATGTTCCATCGAAATAGAATGCATGTTTGCAAGAAAATAAATTCGGGACACAGCAAGTGCGTTATGGTAGCGATTTTTCATAAAATGTTTCTTTTGATAGCTTAATTCGCTATTACCTAAGGTTCGTTGGCCAGAAAACCAGTTTTTTCGGGAACATTTAAAGTTTATTTTCGGAAGATTTTTTTACATTTTCAAACAATAAACTTATTTTGATGAAATATGCTACACTGTTTCTTCTATATAGGTTATATTGGTAGATATATTTGCTATTAAAAACATTTTTACAAAAATTCACCACCATAACGCCCTTGCTGCGTCTAGACTTTTTTTTGTACATGTACAGGCTTTGAAAAGCTGGATTTATCAGATTTCTTTTTCGTAAGTGAAATTAATTTGTTTATTATCATCTCTAAAAGAATAATTTTAAAATAATAAAATCTTAGATATAAAATTTCAGGTTATAAAAAAAGAGAAGGACCTTGAATTTGGAAAAAAAATGCTTGTAGCTCGTCCGACTAGAAACATATTTTCATAACGGTATTATATTACCGTAGCATGCGCGTACGGTGTGACAAAAATCAAGTAAATAATAATAAACTTATTTATTTATGTCCTCATCCAGTGTTTGTAGTCATTATTCCAAAAATTATGCCTTGTGAAAGTGTATATTTTTGTACAAATGGTTTTTTCATTTAAATTTTGGAGTGCCAGGAGAACGCGTTACCTTGAATACTTAAAAAAATTAGTCTGCGGCGCCCCTCGTCCCCCTTTGGAGCGGCGCAGATTCTGCTTCACCCACTCCAAAAATCACTAGCCGCCACTGGTTCAAATATTGACATTAAAAACACAGAATACATAAATGGCTTTAAACAAGCTAAGGAACTTATTACTAACTCACCTATATTGACATATCCAGATTTTACGAAAAGTTTTCATTTGACCATGGACACTAGAAATATTGCTATATGAGATGTTTTGTCACCAAATGACAAGCCCATAGCTTATTATAGTCGTAGTCAAGATGCTGCAGAAAGAAAACTTCTGTCAATAGTAGAAAATACTAAACACTTTAGGCCCTACCTTTTTGAAAATAAATTCACCGTAGAAACTGACAATAAACAACTTGTATGGTTGTTTTCTATTAAAGAACCAAATTCACGTCTAGTGAAATGGCGTTTAAAATTAGAAGAGTTTGACTACGGAATTAAGTATAAGAAAGGCAAGGAAAACATAGTAGCCGATGCTTTATGTCGTGTCGATATTAACGCAGTTGAAGACAACGATGATCTAGCATCAATTTTCAATAATTTAGATCCATCAGAGCTTAGAGTATTAAACGGTGACGATCTCGGAGAACTAGGTATTAACACACAAGACGAACTCCATTCTGACCCACAAACGAAACACAGTTCTGCCGAAAACCCCGTGTTTGCTATGCCTATTTCTAGAAACCCTTGAAATCACTTGAAACATCAGATAATTATGTACTATGGCCCTCATAACGAAATAAAGACAGACAATTTATTTAAGAATAAATGCTACAGAGTGTACATCCAAAGACAATACGAACTACAGCAGATGATTAACTTTTTAAAATATTACATTAACCCTCATAATAATTACGGTATATGATTCTTGGACCCACAACTTGATACTTTAGAATAATAGCTTCTGATCTTTTCAGTAGTTCTGTTAAAATAATTAAATGTAGAAAACGCTTACAAGACGTAACTAAAATTACAGAACAAAAATTTACGATCCATAACTATCACAAACAAAATCATAACGGCATTAACAAGACGTACGCACAGATAAAAACAAAATTTTATTGGCTTAACATGAAAATCGAAATGAACGATATTATTAATAAATATGATGTATGTCTTAAAGCAAAATATGATCATAACCCGTATGAACCCCCATTTCAAGGACCCCTTATTGCTTCTAGACCCTTCGAACTTATACACCTCGACGTATTCAGTTTTGATAACTGCAAATTCTTAACAATTGTCGATTTGTTTAGTAAATATGCTCAGGCATATTACATCATCGATACTACGGCCCTGACTGCAGTCAACAAACTACGTGACTTCTCTCACCATAATTACTTTTCTAAAATGGTCTCAAATTCTGACTGGGAATTCAAAAATGCTGTACTCAAAGAGTTATGTTCCATGTTTAAAATCAATTTGCATACTACTACCACTCAGATCCCTACTTCAAATTCGTCTGTAGAACGTTCACATTGGACACTTCTAGAAAAAATACGTGTCCTTAAAATTCACAGCTGTATTGATCTACAATCAATCGATACACTCTTCAACAGGCCACTCTCTCTTTCAAACTGCTCTATGGCCCATATGATGACATACCACCCCGTCAAACAGCTTTTGAAGAATACAACTATAAACGGCTAAAAGAAATACTTACATTTTACAAGTCTCTCTATGAAAAATAAAAACAAAAAGCAACGTAGCGTCTCGAGAAAATTAATAATACTCGAGAACAAAATATCCAGATAAACGAGGAAAACGTTGCAGTAAGCGTACGACCAGTCCGAAAGACGGATCCCCTTTATAAAATGTATTCCGACCCTTTACAATTGCTTCTCAATAAGATACATCTCCCCCATTCGAGGAAGCAAACGGCTCATCTAAATCATTACTATAGACTTTACTTTTATTTTGCTCTGGCACTTATATAACATAACTAATAATCAATTATTACACCATATGTATCAGAGTGGGGATATTAAAAATAAGTTGCATTAACAATTATTATACATAAACTTTAAACAGTCAATTAACGAACTACTTAGATTCATTAAAAATCATTTTAGATGCAACATGAACTTGAATATAAGGCCGTCGTTAAATCCCAATTAGCACTAAGTTTAAAACTATTAGAAAAAATAGATGTAACACAAATAACAATTTTGTACAGTTTTAATAACGATGAATTGATTAGTTTTGATCAAAACCACATTCTTAAAATTTTTGAATTTAATTCAATGTTTAATCTTTAAAATATACAATTGGTATCTCCTAAATTGCCTATTCTGCATCCCGCATCAAGAGCTATATCCGAATCATTCCAACGCCCCAAGCAATAAAGTCTTTATACCACCTGCTTCCTTCTACTTGGTAACACCTCAGTAATATCCGTAGACAAGCACACTAACATAAGCACATCTTATAGCCAGCAAAAAATGCAAGATATCAGTAAACGAAGAAAGAAGTCCAAACGTTCATGGGACACGAGTTAATACAGCACTTACAACATCTTAAATATATCATGAAGTCAAGCCGATACATCTTAAAGAAGTCAACAACTTAAGAAATCAAATTGAGAAAATAAATTATCACAATGTACCACAATGGTACATTCAACATATTATCATCATAATAGTCATTATGTGCTACATCTCCACAGAGAAACTTAAGAAGAAAGATGCCCCACGACGCTAAGAACCAATCCACAGCAGAATAACCTACCGAAAAGAACGAGGACTTGGGGGTGGAGGAAGTACGTAACCTAGTAACCGATTGCTCCAAGACAGTTACCACGATATCTATTCCGATATCTTCCACTCAGCAAGACATCGACCTTCAGCGGTTACATGGTTCATTTGGAAACCGCGTGGTAATCAATTATAGTTTATAAGTGTCACTAATGTTAGATTAAGATTCATTATTTACTTGTTTATGTTATTAGCAACATTTACTGTTCCGTAATATCGACTTGTAATTAATCCTTTGATTATTTTGTTGTACTTTAAATTTTAAATGAATTATTTTTCATTTAGAATCCAAAAGGGCATTATTTAACTATATATATATATATATATATATATATATATATATATATATATATATATATATATATATATATATATATATATATATATATATATATATATATAAATTTTAATGGACCTTGGATATGGGTTCTAGGGGACATAATTCGCGCTCATTGAAAAAAAATCCGGCAGCCTCACCATAGTTACCTTTCTATTAGTTAATTTTCATAATGAAATTTTTTTCTTTGTAAATGTTAACACCCTGTATCTCGGTAACGAAGTCAAATTTTTTTGATAGGACTTACCCACCTTAATTTCTTGAGGTCTATCACCTCTCGATGTTTGTCCAAACAATTTAGTTACACCCTGTTTATATAGGTAATGTTAATCCTAGATGCGGCGTATAGAAAAAAATCTCAATTTCCCTAGAAAAGCCTGGGAACATTAATGCAAACTCTGTTGAGAACTTTTAGACAAATAATAATGTTAAAGACCATTTTAAACAAGATAGGAATAATTTACATCTAGTCTCCAATGACAAAACACAAAATCATTGTAGCAACTCCACATGTGAAACACCACGTGGTGGATAAGGACCAATAATCCTTAGCACAAGCTATTTTAAAAACCTATGCTGAACATTATCCAAGTGACCAAGGCGGACCGTTGTATATATATATATATATATATATATATATATATATATATATATATATATATATATATATATATATATATATATATATATATATATATATATATATATATATATATATATATATATATATATATATATATATATATATATATATATATATATATATATATATATATATATATATATATATATATATATATATTGGTATTTGGATTTTCGTAAATAACAAGGACAGTGTTACTCTTGATTTTTGCACTTTGGGAAATAAATGCACTGATTGTGCATGACGATGGACAGATTTATTAAGAAAGCAAAATGAACAATTTGGTATGTCAACATTTAATAGTCAATGTCATGCTTACAAGTTTTGGTTACTTTATTTGGATAAACCTATTAAAATTGTAACTTGGATAAGCAGACATTATCAACTTGTTTGTCAAGTGTTACAATGTATAATCTTATCTCAATAAATATTACTATTACTAAAAGAAAATCCGAAGTTACGAATTACATAGTCCAGAGTCGCCGACAATACAGTTAATTGTTAAAATGTGATCTAAAAGGTTTTTGTCAAAGATAACTCCAAAGTCTTGGAATGTGTCAGGCCTGTGCAACACATTGTAGCCCAGGTTATAAGAAAATTGCTTACGAGACCACGACCACGAGGCCTGAGAACATTGAATCAACAGATCCAATAACTAACAAAATGTGTCTTAAATTATGATAACAATTCCCTACTCTAGGTATTTGCTCAGTCAGATTTTTTTTTTTGGCCGTTGGTCAATGTTCTTTGTGAATCTGTATTAACGAAATTTACTAACCATACTCAGTTATTTTTCTACGGAAAGAAGGAAGTATTATATATATATATATATATATATATATATATATATATATATATATATATATATATATATATATATATATATATATATATATATATATATATGAATCCTATCACTTCGTTAGGTCAGCGGTAGTTGTGCCTAATTTGGAGATTTCCCCAGTGAAATATTAAATTGACACAGAGGAGTTTATCATGTATAGATCTGGAAGCCAATAACGGCTACCGCCCTGCGGAATCAAGACGTATACTTTTTCTCCCGGTAAATTATTATCTTTGTTCTCCACGGATGTCCCGAGTAGACGGATTTCCTTTCCACTTTTCTCTCTTCAGAACTCAATTTTGCCATCTCATCCCATTACTTTAGCTACTGATCTAACATTTGCGATGTCCGCTTAGACGCAGATCATGACCCAGCTTCGCTGGCTTTGAATAGCATCAGCCGTTGGATCCAATATGGCAACGAAACAAAATACTTACTGGTTACATGATGAACGAGCTAGTCGTCCGAATTGATTTATTAAATGGATATTTGATTTTTTGCAGTCGCTTATCGGTTTTGTTTTATATGATCGTAACAAAATACAGAGACTTAGAATGTGCTAGTGAAACAGTGAAAATTTATGCTGCCACAAAATATTATTGGTGATTACTTTTTTATGCAAATTAAGTTTGACTGGTTGTGTCTCAATATATCATTTTAATTCAGTTCAATGTGTAATCAGCACTTGTAAGTAAATACGCCTTTGAGATAACTGGACCACCTCAACATAATTTAACCCGTTAGTGCCTAGCGTCTCTTTTGAGGGGACGTTGAATTTCGCGCCAATTTTTCAAATAGTGGGAATTTGTCAACAACTAACCTGTCACAACTGCATTGTGTACATGTGGTGCATTTTTTTTGTTGGATTTTAACAGCATATTTGTGAAATAATGCAATTATGGATTCGTCATTATATTCAACAAGGAGTGGAGGCTATGTATTTAAAAGCTGCTTATCGGTGTGTTTGCATTTCGATATTTCATTCTTGTTAACACTAATAATTGAGTTGTTACACTACAAGTATGATAGTATAAAGTCTTTCTTGCAACATTGCTAGCAGAAGATGCATTTTAAACGACATGTCTCCTATAGGGGACGCTGAACACCAACTGTTCTTTGTAGTACACTGATACTGGCGCAACTGATATATTGTCTCAATGAAGATGGCGACGCTATATGACAATCAAATATACACATTCTGCCGCCAGACGATGCAAACGATACGGAAGCCGAAAGTGACAAATCTGATGACGAATACGAGGCAAATTTGAATCACTTGCCTCGTCGAATATTACTTCAAGTATGTGTAATGGTTTTTGTGAACAAGATCGAACAATATGACCCAGAATATTTATTGCCTTAATCAGTTATTTAGAATAAACTGAGTGCAGAAAAGCAGAAGTTATCTTAAGATCATTCACATCCAACACATCCACCTTACAAAAGATCCTTTGGGCGAGAAAATGTAACAGGTCAGCCCAGTAATAGACATTGACGGCACTCCAACACATTTGAAGTAATGAATTTAAATATCCTTTTTTCAAGCTGTTTTTTTACAACGTTTTACTTTCCATAGTTCAACAAAGTAACGCATACCCTCTCCAGAAAAACGTTGATCTCTTTTTGAGTACGGAAGAATTGTATGTTATTTTGAGGAGAGTTATTTTATCTGGATATCGTAAATATCCTGATCAAGCGAAGAAGATACACCAAAGATACTCCAGAATAGCATACGTCGAAATATATTTGACAAAATCCTAAAATATATTCATTTCAATGACAATTCGGCATTGCCCTGTGAAGGCAGATTGTACAAATTAATAGATACACTAAATACAAATTTTTGGCGACGTGTGGGCTTGGATTAATGCGTTTGCGTCGGTATTACGGTAAGTACTACGCAAAACAATTCATGAATGGTAAGCCCATTTGTTTTGGTTACAAAAACGCTGTGCTCTAGTAGCAGGTACATGTAAGGCCTCAAAATTTTTACTGGGAAGAACTCTTAAAATAAAAATAACTTTGGCTTGGGTGGATACGTGGTTTTGTCCCTACTCCACCAGGTTCAGTTACCATAAGAAATGACATAAAATATTGATGTACAATTATTTCACTGGTTTCCCTCTATTTGCTCACTTAGCTGAAAGAAAATTGCGCCACGGCAACAATGCGTAAGAACCGCTTAGAACAGTGCCCAGTTCTAACAAAAAAAATAATGCACTAATTTACCTAGAGGTAGATTCACATTTTTTAGAAAAAACGCTACCACTGTTGTGGTCATGAACAATGTTGTAAATGTTGCATCAGACTTTGAAACTGATGAGGTAACTAGCACTCTGCGTTGGGACCGCGTTACACAATCTAAAAAATATATTCCTCAGCCAAGAATAACCGCGAATTAGAATAAATATATGAGCAGGGTCGCTAGTTTCAGCATACAGGTTCATAATTCAACAGCGAAAATGGTATTCGCCCCTATTCCTGTATTTATTAGATGTATCTGTTGCAAACGCGTGGCTGCTTTGTAGAAAACTATAGAATATTCACCAGTTTGGCCAAAGGCTATTATCGTTTCGAAGTTATGTCGCACTCACTTTTCTAGATTCTTATGGAGTTAAACCACAACAAGACAAGAATAAAATTGCACGCCCCTTATCTGATGTGCGATTTGATAATGTTGGACACATGATAATATATAATAAGGAGGGCCAGCGAGGTGCATATTGTAGGAAGAAAAGCAACTTTATTTGTCGGAAATTCAACATAGCTCTTCACCCTAAGTTTTGTTTATTATATCATACAGGTTAGTATATACTTGAATTTTAGCAACCAAAAGCTGGGTAGGTACGTACCTATATACCCAAGTGGCTACCATGTCCAGCGTCCCCCTAGATAGACATTAAAAAAATTTAATCTGGCAAAATAATAGATCAGATTCAGGTATATTCCATGTATTACATCTATAATCTTTAGAATTATGACTCTTTGACAAAATGCAACATAGTTGATGAAACAATCGACTGGTTTAAAATTTTAATATTTTGGCGACTTTCGTCAACTAATAATATATCAAGTTGTTTCATTTCCAACCAATAATTCCGTTTTTTGTTTGTAGCATTATGATAATCGAAATTTAGAGATTATCTTTTTCTTTTGTGACTTCAAATAATGAAGGAATTGCTACATCACTGAAAGAAAATGCTCTTTTATTTGCCGGTGCATTCGATTCTTGGTTTACACTTGATTAACAGGCAAATGATCTCCATCTATTCCAGCTGTAAAGTAAATAATATAACGATGGACACCCCTCACTTCATTGTGAACCACTGAGATGAATTAACAGTTACTTATCCTGTTTGTATAGTTAATTTCTTGTAAGACCTTTTAAAATTTACATATCGTTTGGTAAATTTACTTAATTATTCAGACGAGTTATATGCGATAAATTGACAAATTGGTTTGAATGTAGTTTGTGAGTGTCTCTAAACAAATACGCAAACGAGATACAAACTGGAAAGGTTTAAAATATAAACGATTACCTATCTGTTCTTTCTCGTTACCTTGAATAAAACCCCCTGGGAACCTCAGAATCCTTTTAGGTTCATTCTAAAAACGTGGAAACGTTATGGGATTCGATTTATCTGATTAGTCCATAGGTGAGTTGTTAGCCCGAAATTCAAATCGAGATTGCGTCATCCTTCACATCTGTACAACCGCGAGTCCCTGGTGGAAATAAGTTTAGACGGATCAATGTAATCAAAATGTTTTCCTTTGCTCAAAATGTGTTTTTCTTCTCATTTTGCTTAGATAAATATTTTGACTTGCATCTTATACGTTTTGTCAGCATAACAGCAAATTTATTTTATAATTTAGTTCTGAGCCCCTTTAATTTTATTACCAATCAATTTGAGAGAGATTTAAAAATAAATTAGGGGTTCCAAGTTATTTAAAATAAGGTATACTATAACAAACAAAAAACATATTTAATTTACGAAAGCGGAAGTTAGCCTACTGTATTTCACTCGTGAACACCTTTCGTCTGATACCCATATCAAGATGATTGTTCACACAGCAATATTCCGCCAATTGAATGCGTGAAAGCGTTACCTAGCCTAATGCATTTTACTTGTAAAGTCCTTCAATTTAACACCCATGCCAGGGAGATTTTGAGGGAAGAAAAAAATTGCCATCGTGGAGCGTCGGCCTTACTGAATTTGTGATGATGACAGATATCCATGTTGCATTGCCACCTGACTTATACACACGTGTGTAATTGCAGTCTAATCCGATGAGCGAAAACTGGTTTCACATTGACTTGCAAGACTTAACCTAAGTGAATATTGTAACCTGTGATGAGCACTGGTAAGCACACTTGTAGAACCCAAATCACCACAACACATTAAAAAAAACCTGACCATCGTTTCACTAACCAAGTTAGCGTCATCAGAGGATGAATAATTTTAAATTGCTTATATCCACAACTCTATTTATATTCTTTTGCAGGTAGTCGGTCACTAACGATTTAGGGAGATTCAACGACACCAAAAATTGACATAGTTCGTTTGGCGAAAATATCTGTATTTTTTTTTATTATCTAACGGACGTGCTTCTGCTGGTATTTATTTTGTAAACCAATCTATCCGGATACTTTTTATAATTACTATCTTTAGCATATATATATATATATATATATATATATATATATATATATATATATATATATATATATATATATATATATATATATATATATATATATATATATTGTCACGAAGTCGCTAATCCTGGAAGGATTATCTGCCTAATTAACAGTCATAATTACTACATTATAATACATCATAAACTGCAATTGCTACATTTGCAACGGCTTACATATTTGCCAACATTTTTAGCGGGACGATATGCTTAAAGCCGGCACGTTGAACAGAAGAATTAGTAGTGAGGCAGTTACAGTCGACCAGACAAGAGTTGAGATACCCGGCGAGAGAGACGAAGTTTTGTCGCCCAGCGAGCGCTGAGACCAGATCGTCGAAGGAAGCGGGATCCAGGAGAGAACGCCGACAGAGCAAAATAGTTTTACGGTCGCCGTGATCAAGACAGTACGTTAGCCGAGAATATGGAGAGCTACATACACGTCGCTGTGGGAAGATCGCGCTAAGAGGAGGCGGAGCACGCGGCCAGGACAGAACACTTTACCAGCGAGCAGCGGAACACGGCAGTAAGGTTTCTGGTTCAGGGGGCCACCGCCGCAGCGTTTGTTTGGTGGACATCGTCGCCGGAGAACAATCCAGGTAGGTGCACGTCTGATACCGTATAGCGAGCCTGTGATAGGATTGTTGAACGCTCTGTCGCGGCGCTGGGAACTGTCAAGGGGTTTGACTCAGTACGCTGAGAGCCGATGTTCGACATAATCGCAGAGGGCATCGCCAGCGGTGCTAACGGGCTTTTCCTGGATGGTTGAGGGTCACGGTCCTGAATCTACGATTCTCCTGGGATCACAGGGGTAAGTGGCCGAGCGAAGGGATTATAAGTCGAGATTGTTGTAGTGAATGCACGATCGAATTCTGTTAAAACAATCCTCCGTGAAGTCGCCCCTGCATCCCGAACAAGTCAGTCGGAGTGGTGATATTCCTGCACTGTAGTAAATCCACGTTGTAGCGATTGTGTTATCTTGGATTGAGGCAGTCTGGTGGCACTCTGTCTCCCAGTCTGGCTCGGATTCATCCTATCTGCGGTGACTGGGTGCCTCTCGAGCGCGGGACCGTTCCTTCCCTGTTTCCATTTGCGGGATGCTCTGGAGGGCCAGGGGCTGCATTCCGTAGTTTCGATTCCTCCGGGATTGCGGAGGCAAGTGGTCGGGCGTAGGCGTTGTGAGTCGTCATTGCTGTAGCGAATGCGCTATCAGTGACAGTCAAAAACAACCCTACGTGTGGTCGCCGCCGTGTTCCTGGAAAGGGGTTGTAACAGGGATATTCCTCGCCTGTAGTAGATCCGTATTGTAGAGACTACGCTTTTCTGGATCGAAGCAGTCGGGCAGCACCTGGCCTCCTGGGCTGTCCGCGGCCCCATTTGGAGGGGATGTAAGTCCTGGAACAGGGGTGGGTGTCTTCCATACCGAGCATGTTCCCTGAACGCATGAATGAAACGTATGGATGGTGGGTCGCAGATAAGATGTAGTACAATATATTTTAGTACGCAGCTAGCTTAGCTTGATGTAGTGTCCGATACACCCTGTATGCTGCATGCCCGCTTGGAGTAACGGCCATCATTCACTACCCTTTCTGCCGCCCCGCACCGCTTAACCTAGCCATGGTTGTTAAAAATATTGCTGCTTTAACCCCCTCCGTGTATCCCACGCGTAGCTTTGATAATAAACCCAAGTAACCACCTCTGCCTCTGGCTCCTCATAATTGCTTAATTCCCTGGTAACAGGACCCCGTTGTTTTCTTTTGTAAATAGTTAATGAATAGATTTTCTTTTAGTTTACTCAGCATTTTATTTAAACACTCCAGAATATCCGCTCAAATAAACTTTACCAATAGATCTCTAATAAAGACCATAAGAAGTCCCGTCTTAATTTAGGAGGACCCTGTCTCCAGTTGAGTCTACCCTGGGCTTGTGTGTACGTTGACTGTGGCTTGGGAAGGGGGCGAGAATCCAGAGAGAGCGCGCCTATTCTCTTAAGCAAACTCTATAGGCGCTGGCGCTCGAGCATGATCCCGTAGGAAAGTCGTGTCCCGGAAGTTATCCTGGAAATTCCCCAAATTAGCGAAAACTAGTATTGCTGTTATAAAAATGGCAGCCAAAAGCATGGGACCTAAGTTATTTTAAATTAGAGAAAGGTGGATTTATGAAGGAGTTGTAAATATTTCGGAACTTGAAGATTGTAATATATTAACCATAGTTTGGTGTAAAATACGATAAGAATTTTTAGGAATTACAGATAAGATAGGGTATCCTAAAGAATCCGTTATATTTGAGTTAAATTAGAGAAAGGTGGATTTATGAAGGAGTTATAGATATTTCAGGACTTGAAAATTTTAATGCATATAGTTTGGTGTGAAATACGATAAGGATTTTTAGGAATTATAGATAAGATAGGATATCCTAAAGAATCCGTTATATTTTAGTTAAAACAGAGGCAGAGTTTACAAATTCATTTTTAGTATTGTTATCTACGATAGCCATCGCCGTATCGTCAGTACTTTGTGTAACCTCAATGATTTAATTGCTTTGTTGTTGCACTGGTAAAATTTCTTGTAGACAGCTTTTGGACTTGATAATTTTGTTTTGGAACTAATAGCTTAATTGTTTTATATCACGCTTGGTGTGAAGTTGTTTTTTATCGCTACGTAACATGATTTTGTTCTCATCAACAAGTTTAGTTCCAGGCTTGTGTTTGTATTTTTTTTTAGTTTACTATTACTGTTAAGCTACCGCTGATCAAGGAAAACCGCAGTGACTGACTCGAGTAACGACGACTCAAAACTATTTTAACGCCCCTGCAACACTATCTTTCCGCTTTACAGTTTTGTTATATTAGCGAAGAAAATCTTAGACCCGAAAGTAGATAATGCCGTCGAGTCGGACCTTCCAGAGAAACCTGAGCCAGACATATTTGATGGCAGGGTAGAATGGGTATACATGCTTAAGAATCCTGAATTAGAAATTGAGCTACAGATGTTTAGTCTGCGACCGCAGGCTAGCGTTGAGGAAATGAGGAAACAACTAATTCGTTTTTTGCGAGACGCGAAACAGCCACACCCCGAGGCAACCTCACTGCCTAGCGATACTGTGTTATCGCCGGCATCGTCACCGCCAACAGGAAATTTAATCGAACGCCTGACACCGCCTGCGCAAAATCCATTTCCACCGCAGCCGATACCACCGGTCACTACGACTTCAACGTTTTGGCAACCAGAGCCACTCAACGTGTTCGCATAAAACTTACACTTCCGGGGAAAATCGGACCCCGTGGCATTCGTAGAACGCTTAGAAGGGATTCGGTTGCACTTTAACATATCTCCGGATCGCCCTCTACCGGTACTGCCACAAATCCTGGAGGACCAAGCCTTATTGTGGTACCGAAATAACCGAGCGTACTGGGCATCGTGGAAGACTTTGCGGAATATTTTAAACGCTTCTATTTTCCGGCGAATTACTCCGTTGATTTGGAGGCTGAAATAAGCCGTCGTGTGCACAAAGCGGAGGAACCCGTGTTCGCCTACATCACGGATTTACAAACGCTGATCCGCAAACATGTAAACATCACCACGCAACAAGAACTGACCTGGTTACAAAGGAACCTACGTTCAGAGTTTCGTCAAATGCTTTGGAACTGTGACGTACACGTTTATCGAGAAGACAAAGGCCATTGAGTCGATGTTGAAGGAGGAAATATATAAAGGAGAGTTCACCGAAACCTAACAAGCCTCCTCCTGAGAGACAGGAAGTAGGGAATCTCACTTCTACCTCTAAGAACCGCCCAACTTCGCCCACGGCTGGCCGCTCGGAGGCTGGTAAGCAGGTTCGTTTCGCCTTAACGCCTGCCACCTGCTGGAATTGTGGGGAGACAGGGCACATGAGAAGGCAATGCCAGAAAGCACCACGACGGTTTTTTTCACGTTGTGGCAAAGCGGGAGTTTTATCCCGGGATTGCAAATGCCCGGGAAACTAAACGGGAGCTGTGGAGGGCCGAGGCTCCAACAGTTCCACCCCAGCGACACCCCGGCCATTGACCGACAAACTCGATCTGACAACAGACCCCTACTACATACAGACTTGGAGACTACTTCTCTGGCTTCACTGTTGGTCTTCGTTTTTGTAGGAGGTGAAGGACGTAGCCAGCGTGTGAGCTAACTGGAGCAAGTGGCCCTTCGAATTCTGGATGTTCTAGGATGTTCTTCAACGTTTCTGTGACTATAGTTTCGCTGCTTGACAGCATTCTCAGACAGATCAAAATTGAATTAGTACGAAATCATGACAACTACAAATAAAGATCTGTTGCTATGTTATGATATGATGTTTTGATCAAATTTTTTTTATCAAATTGAAAATAAAATGAAACACAGATGACAGATGAGGCTTTCAAAATGTCTATGTGATGTATGTCAATATTTAACATAAAACTAGAACTAGCCTATAATAACTATGATAACCGTTATAACAATAAAATAACTAAACAATAACAGTATAAAAGCAGTATCTATACAACGAAAATATCGACATACATCAACTCATTATCTTATTACAACTTTTTTGAAAGAATAGTTAAGTTTATTTTCTTTGACTTATTTAATTAGAAAAAAGAATATCCAAGAAAGGGGAATTTATTAAATCAGTTTGCTCGTTTAAAACAAGGTATTTATTGTCGTGTGTGTGCTTTTTGACTTCTAAATCTTCAAAAAAGTCTAGTTTACGTTTGTCATTATAAAAATGTAGTGGTTGTATGCGGTTATTTACTGTAGTTCTATGTTCGGTATCAATAATATGTTTTGCAAATGTAGATTTGTCAGCGTAGTTATTTCTAAATGCAGAAATATGTTCTTTGTATCGGGTGTTAAAATTTCTAGAAGTTTGACTTATGTAGATTGCGTTACAATGTGTACAAGCTAATTTATAAACTCCAGCTTTTGTCAGGAAACAAGTTTTTTTTTTCGCGTTAAATAACAAATCACGTGTTGTGTTGTAAGATTTAAAAGCTTTTAAATCTTACAACACGACACGTCATTTGTTATTTAACGCGAAAAAAAAATCTTTCTAAATGCAGAAATATGTTCTTTGTATCGGGTGTTAAAATTTCTAGAAATTTGACCTATGTAGATTGCGTTACAATATGTACAAGCTAATTTATAAACTCTAGCTTTTGTCAGGAAACAAGATTTTTTTATTTATTTTTCGCGTTAAATAACAAATCACGTGTCGTGTTGTAAGATTTAAATCTTACAACACGACACATGGAGTTTATAAATTAGCTTGTACACATTGTAACGCAATCTACATAAGTCAAACTTCTAGAAATTTTAACACCCGATACAAAGAACATATTTCTGCATTTAGAAATAACAACGCTGACAAATCTACATTTGCAAAACATATTATTGATACCAAACATAGACCTACAGTAAATAACCGCATACAACCACAACATTTTTATAATGACAAACGTAAACTAGACTTTTTTGAAGCTTTAGAGGTCAAAAAGCACACACACGACAATAACTACCTTGTTTTAAACGAGCAAACTGATTTAATGAATTTCCCTGTCTTGGATATTCTTCTTTCTAATTAAATAAGTCAAAGAAAATAAATTTAACTATTTTTTCAAAAAAGTTGTAATAAGATAATGAGTTGATGTATATCGATATTTTCGTTGTATAGAGACTGCTTTTATACTGTTATTGTTTAGTTATTTTATTGTTATAACGGTTATCATAGTTATTATAGGCTAGTTCTATTTTTATGTTAAATATTGACATACATCATCATCTGGCATCTGTGTTTCATTTTATTTTCAATTTTTTAAGAAAAATTTTGATCAAAACATCATATCATAACATAGCAACATAACTTTATTTGTAGTTGTCATGATTTTGTACTAATTCAATTTTAATCTGTCAGAGAATGCTGTCAAGCAGCGAAACTATAGTCACAGAAACGTTGAAGAACATATTAGAACATCCAGAATTCGAAGGGCCACTTGCTCCAGTTAGCTTACACCTTGGCTACGTCCTTCACCTACAAAAACGAAGACCAACAGTGAAGCCAGAGAAGTAGTCTCCAAGTCTGTATGTAGTATGGACAAGTTTTACCAAGTAAGGGCAACAACAATCAATGAACAGACCCCTAATTAGAACAAGGATAGACCAGAAGAATTTCAGTGCCCTGTTAGATACAGGAGCGACCCGTTCATTTTTAAGCAAGAGCGCACTTGAAGAAATTGGCTCGAACGATCTACGAACCGTCCCCTTACCAGACGTAAACACCCGCATCGCGGATGGAAGACTAGTTCCCGTGCAACAAATGTATGTGATGCAATTAATACTAGGTAGTAAGAAGATACAGAGTTGTTTACCACACCTCCCGGTAGACATCGTATTGGAAATCGATATTTTGGGCAAATACGACTTCCGCATAGATTTGCAAACCTCCAGAAGCTACCTTGAAGGGGAGCAGCTCCACCGCCGCCAGCCGTCCCAATACATACTATGGAGACAAAGACCTTGGGAGAATTAACCCCACAAGAACAGCGTCAGCTAGATAAATTCTGGGAAAAGGAACTTAGGTATTTTGATCGAATATCTGGCCCTAGTGATCGGGTGCAACATCACATCCGCCTGTCGAAGAAAGAACCTATTAAACAGCGATACCGCCGACAAAATCCAAAAACGCAGCAGGTTATTAATGACGAGTTGACAGAATGTTAGAAAAATGAATCATAGAACCGTCTAACAGTCCATGGAGTGCGCCTGTAGGCACACTGTGGGAAAAAGGACGGAAAATACCGCTTTTGTGTGGACTTCAGGGAAGTCAACAAGGTTTCCTAGGACGCCTACCCGCCGCCCTATATATCCGGCATACTAGATAAACTTCATAGGGCCAAATACACAAGCAGCCTGGATTTGAAACAGGGATACTGGCAGATTCCCCTGACGCCGCCAAGGAAACCAATTACGACCTTTACCGTCCCAGGTAGGGGGTTGTACGAATTTTAAGTTATGCAGTTCGGAATTCACTTGGCTCCAGCGATATTCCAGCGCCTGTTAGCTACCATAATAGACCCCGATATGGAGCCGCACCCCTTCGCCTACCTAGATGACGTGATTGTGGTGGGCGAGGCCTTCGAAAAGCACTTGGAGAACCTGAGAAAAGTGTTCCGAAGGTTGAGACAGAGTAACTTACAGCTGAACCCTGAAAAATGTCACTTCTACCGGAAATCACTGAAATATCTTGGGCATGTGGTCACGGATGATGGCATCAACACGGACCCACAAAAATAGAAGCCATAAAGGCCATGCCGACTCCGCGAAGAATGAGGGATGTCAGCAGATTCTTGGGAGTCGCCTCCTGGTATCGCGGCTTCATTCCGCAGTTTTCGCAGGTTGCGACACCCTCGACTAAGCTACTGAAGAAGAAGAACCGTTGGAATTGGGGTGAGGAACAAGAACAGACTTTTTAGGAACTGAAGAGGCTACTCACAGAGACGCCTATATTGACATGTCCGGATTTTTCGAGGGAATTCGTCTTGCAGACCGACGCCAGTGACAATGGCTTAGGCATAGCCCTGACTCAGAACATCGATGGGTCAGAAAAAGTCATACCCTATGCCAATCGAACGCTTTGCCCGGCTGAGAGAAATTACTCCGTTAGAAAAAGACTGCCTAGCCGTAGTATGGGGGATTGAGAAAATGCGCCCCTGCTTACTAGGGTACCATTTCACGGTGTTGACGGACCACCAATCCCAGCATATAAAGTGTATATTTAAAAGTGATTACAGTGCAGTGCAACATTCCAAAAGATATAAAAACCACACAAGGTAATAACGCACAAATAATTAAGACCAATAACGAACAAACGAATAATACGTGTACAATGAGTGACTACAAAATAGAGAAAATTCCAGAAACATGAACACAACATAAGATAGTAAAACACAAAATAGCCAACATGACAGCGATAACATACAAACATAAAATTATTCAAAAATACTTACAAGAACATATATTATAAGAGAGTCAACATATACTTCAATAGAGAATGCTTAATAAGACACGAGATAACACCAAAATACGCCAAAATCACTGCTCATAACCATACCAATACGGCCAAATACACCCAAACACAAGCAGAAAAACTATATATCAGAAACGAAATCAAACATCAATAAAGCAACATAACCACACTTACAAAAAAATTATATAGACTACATCTCTTATTAGCAAACCAGATGAAATATGACACATAGACACAAACATATAACAATATAAATAGAGAAAAACCTTAAAAAGAACAACTAGAGAAGGTAAACATAGCAACCACAACACACCACATATTTTAAGATAGATTCATAAACATAACAGACACAAAATTCACGAAAGAATAAAAATAATTCACAACAAACATAAAAAACAACTTTTCAGATACAAAAAAATCTACAATAGAGAACATAATAGTGGACACAACACGCAATAAACTCAATAAATAGCCCAAACCTAGAACCACTGAAAAACCTACTAGAAACAGAAATAAACAGAGTTATTGACAAGACTAAATAAAAAAAACATACACATGAAAAAATGATCAAACAAGTAAGAAACAGAGTCACATATAACAACATAACAATAGCAAAAACAGATAAAAGCGACGCACTAATAGCAATAAAAACACAGGACTATATAGAGAAAACAAACACTTTCATCTCAACAAACAAATGCAAGAAACTGAACGAAAACCCAACTAAAAAATTCCAAAATCAAATACTAAACATAAAAACACAGGACAATATTTAGCAAAAAAACAACACATTATTATAACAACAACCCTAAAGCACCACCAATGACAGGAATCATAAAAATACACAAAACGGGATACCCAATAAGATCACTCATCAACTTCAAAGATGCATTCATACAAAATAGCAAAAGAACTAGACCAAGTACTAAAACAAGAAATACAACTAGAAAACAAATTTAACAAAAAAACTCCATAGAACTAGTGCATAAATTAGAAAACAAAAACAAAAACACAAGGCTCGCCTCATTCGACATAACAAATATGTACACCAATATACCAAGTAACGAAACCACAAATATAATAGAAAACAAAATGCAAAATAACAACTCTACGAAATGTTAAACATCATATTAAAACAAAATTACTTTCAGT